>ML977024.1:75523-85689 GCA_010015675.1 Byssothecium circinans | reverse complement strand
GTGCGGTTGAAGCTTCCTGCCAGCTCGTTGGCCACCTCTTGAGATACCTCAGTCCCCTTCATCTGCATGGCAGCGAGTATTGACGTTTGATCAGCCGGGGCCTTTGTGATCTTGCCTGATTTATCGTAGCCGTGGCCAGGCTTGAATTGTGCTAGATGGCTCGCTGCAGAGCTGGTAGAGAGACCAACGTTATACTCTCCACCAAATCTCTTATGGGTGTGGCAGTACCTGCAAAGCCAGTACTTCTTCTGCTGCTCTCGATGCCAGACTGGCTAGCCGTACAGGTATATCCAGCTTGGTTTAGACCCGCGTGAGTGTTCGTAGGGCCGCTTCTGCAGATGAGGTACTCTATTCCAATCCAGGCCGTCGTATACGTCGTCGTTAATATCAGAATCTTCGCGGGGTAGGGGATCAGGGTCATCAAAGACTTCGGACGCGTCGATTTCGGGGCGCCTAGAGGCGGCTTTTAGAGGCGGGCGCTTACTATTTGCGCGTGCGGCTGCTTTCTCGAAGGCCTTGTGAAGATTCTCGTTCATAATCTGTACAGGTAGGCGCGTGGGTAGGTGGGTAGGTAGTTTTAGTAAGGTAGTTGCGGTGGCCGTTAAAAGAAGTCGTAGTGTTAAGCCTTACCTAAGGCTACGCGCAAGGTACTTACTAAGCAGGTTATCGATAGGCGTATATCCTAGGTGCAACGGCCCCTCACAATTTACTCTACGAAACAAAATTTTACTATATACTTAGAGCTCAACTTGAACTCAATCAACTCAATCAATCCGGGATCTCCAAGTTGAGTTGTGGTTGATTGGCCATGTCAATCAATCAATCAATCTGATTGAGTTCAGGTTGATTGATGACCAGTCTGATATGTACACTGTCCTCTCAACGCAACCAAAATCCGTTCAAGACACCAAGAAAGTACTCAACATCCTCGGAGCTTTCATACATGCTGTGTCCAAAAGGGTAGAGGTCTCTCCGCAACAATACCCACAGTATCGCCAAAAGGTAGTTCGATTTTTTTATGATAGGAGGAAGCTCTTCTACATTTTTAACGGAAAGGTTACGAATCCGAATCTTTCGAGGCCGTTTGCCCGCGCTTTGGACGAATTCCCCGCCGCGAGGTTCTACGATGATGTGGTCAACAATCTGGGCATTATTGACCTAAGCCCGAAGAATCACCCCAATCGCCTGGTCGATACCGGTGATGGTCGTATGAGTTGCTATGCTACGCAGTGGCTTTTGCTCAGCGCTCTACATCCAGACCACGAAGTCGAGCTCGAAGTGGCAGATCTTTTGAGGAAGTACCTGGAGCCGTTTTACCGCCACTGGAGGAGCTCCACCGACGTTCTGTATCAAATGAAAATGCTCTCGAGATCAAAGAAGAACACTCCCTACTGGCCTGGAATGAACGGCATCCTCTCCAAGGCGTTTGCGAGATTGAAGGATGAGACAGATCCTTTCACTGAGGATAACTTGTATCATATTTTGGCGCAGCTCATTCGTCTGGGATGTTGGGTAGCCGACGTATACCGCGAGAGGTACGAGACTATCACGAACTATCCGGAAGACTACGTCACCCACGTAGCACGTGACTACATAATGGGTGAGACCGGACGATTCCAGTCTATGCTTGAGGATCCCTTTGCCGAGACTAATATTCGAGCAAGGGAGCTTCTATCTCAGATGAATGTTAGTGGCAACATAGATTTCCTCTCTATGATTGTTGTCTCTACCTTCGTGAGGCTAGACCGAGCCCCTTCAGGCCGACTCATCTTCATGGTCTACCAGTGGATCCTCCAGGCCGCCACCAATACGAGGGTCGATGATGGAACAGTGCTCCGTATTGTTAAGGATCGCTTTGATGCTTGCTGGGAGCGCAACATAGATGATGTACCCATCTATTGGCGTCCGTCAGGCTGCCCCAACGAGATCGGCAGGGTTGATGATGAGCCAATGCCTACCAACATCACCAACAACAATGTACCCGCACCGGAAGGGAACACTTTCAACCCTATAGGACTTCCACTCCCAGAAGAGGTTCCAGTGTATCCTATAGGGCCCCGAAACGACGTTATGGCCATCTCTATGCCCTATGAACTGTCCCCAGGCCAGCGGGATATTTGTGTGATCTGCCAGGATGAGTTTGAGGAGAGCGGAGCTAGTTGTGTTAAAGCTAACGGTTGCCGGCATTTGTTTCATTTTGCTTGCTTAGATGCTCTGGCGAACGATCGTGCCTATCCTAGCGACGGGAAGGTTCCCTGCCCTATTTGCCGGGCCAGCATTTGCGATTCTCGCGACTATCGGGGAATTGCGGAGGATTCAGATTAAGAGAATTGATTGTACTTGAGAGAATTAGTATAAAGTTATGTAGATTGTTGGATTAGTGCCAGTGGCGATGCAAAGTGAAGGTTAGGCTCATTAATATTTGATTCTTAGTGTTTTGGATATTTCAATATTAGCTAAAGCATAATTCTAATAAAGTGGATGCCTCCAGACTTTAACTCATGAAATGAATATTGATATTCAAGACTCTCCCCCGTCGGCGCTACCTAGGTACTATCTTTCACTTTCCGCTGCAGGTCGACATAGTGACTGGATTGTTTTCCACGCCCTCACCGACCTAGCTTTTTGAATGATGTGGACTTTCAACTCTTGGGTAATGGAAGTATGCGTTCGCTTGTTACTTCTTGGGTGGCAACTCCAGTCGACTATTGCATACTCCAAATATTAGGTAAATCATGTATAGCTAATATCCATCACGTGACTTTACCTAAACCTTGGAACAATTAAACCTTATAAGGCCTTGGATATCTACTATGATAAAATGTGAATAGAGAAATTATATCTATAACTTTAAAAATACTTTAGTTCTAATATCATATGTTAGCTGCTAATAATAAAGGTAATACGCTTTTTTATATAGACCTTTACTGCTATTTATAATAAAGGAGATGCCGCTAGTCATTGTATCTAGTTTTCTTTTCTATGTAACAGCTAAGATTGGTACTAATGCATAATTAATTGCATATATCTGGTGGGGTTCAGTAATGCGGTGCTTAATCATGTGATTATACTTTCACCCTTCCCGGTCTGTCTGAAAGTCGCGGCCGGATAGATAATAGAATTGATCGCATTATAGGGCTTTAAACTCCAGTGACTCTAAAGCTTTTAACCAAATAGTTACTACCGCCGAACTAGAAGTAAATCCTCCAGTTCGTTGGCGGTTTGCCACCGGATAAAAATGATTACACGGAAAATTTCTCCAGCAATCACCATCCCACGAAGGGAGATTTATATGCAGTACCCCTCCACTCGCTAATCTCGCTTTTAGATATTCCGCTACAGGAGAATACATATGTTAATCCTAGAAATAGTTGGAGGACGTAAACGTCCAGCTTCACACTTTGCCTCTCTGTTTTTCCTAGGCTGCTGTATGGAGCACGCTGAACCTCTCACGATAGCGAATATTCGCGAAATAGAGTGGTCCTAGTTTGAGGTACTATTTGTAAAGGCCTGAAACCAACTTTCCACCAGAGGTCGAAAACGATGAGTGATCCAATGGATGCCTCATCGCGGAAACACGGCCTCATGAGCCTCCTTTTTACTATATTTTCCTTCACAATACCATCGCTCGCCGACCCCCTTTCGCAGCCAAAAACTCTCTGGTCAACCGTACCCGCCCCGTACAACAACATCATCCGCACCGCCTACCCCCTTGGTAATGGTCGCCTTGGTGCGCTCTCTTTCGGACCCGCGGGTCACGAAGCATTGAGCCTCAACCTCGATTCTCTCTGGTCTGGCGGACCTTTTGAAACATCAAACTACACGGGCGGAAATCCTACCTCACCGGTGCCCGCTGAAGCATTGCAAGAGATTAGGAGTAATATCTTCCAGAATGGAACGGGTGGTGTGGATGCGCTTCTAGGAAATGATGGCTATTATGGGAGTTATCGGGTGCTGGGGAACTTGAGCGTGGCATTGAGCGGATTTGCAGAGAATGGGACGTCAGTGGTGGACGGGTATAAGAGGAGTTTAGATTTGGATACTGGTATTCACACGACAGAGTTTACGAGGAATGGTATGAAGTTTGAAACAAAGGTATTTTGTTCGTTCCCGGATCAGGTTTGTGTGTACAGTGTGAGCTCATCGGGTTCACTGCCGACGTTGGAGATCAAGCTTGATAATGAGCTTGCGGAGGCGGGTTTACAGAACGTGACGAGCGGGGAAGGATTCTTGAGGCTGAGGGGAGTGACGCAACGCGGACCACCGGAAGGTATGCAGTATGATGCTATTGCACGCGTGGTATCCGGCACGAACTTCAGGGCAATTCCAAATGAAGAGACGGGTACATTGACAATAACGCCTGGAAATGCGACTAAAAGCATTGCGATTGTGGTTGGTGCCGGCACAAATTACGATGCGAAGAAAGGCACAGCCGAGCACAACTACTCCTTCCGTGGTGAAGATCCCGGATCAGAGGTGGAGAAGATTGTCGAAGCAGCGGCCTCCAAAACCTTTATCGCGCTCCAAGAAGCCCACGAAATGGACTTCACATCGCTCACTACTCGCTTCATACTCTCTCTCCCGGACCCTTTGAACTCGACGAATGTAGAAACGGCAGAGCTTATATCCCGTTACAACGCGACTTCTGCGGCTGGAGATCCATATCTCGAATCCCTCCTCTTCGCCTACGCCAACTACCTCTTCATATCTTCTTCGCGACCCGGCTCTCTCCCTCCAAATCTCCAGGGGCGATGGAGTGAAGGGCTGGGTGCTGCCTGGTCGGGCGACTACCATGCTAACATTAACCTTCAAATGAATCATTGGACGGCCGACCAAACTGGATTGACGGATCTTCAATCACCACTGTGGGACTATATGGCTGATACATGGGTACCCCGTGGAGAAGAATCAGCTAAGCTGCTATACGGAAGCGTGAAGGGTTGGGTTGTTCACAATGAGATGAACATATTCGGACATACAGGAATGAAGAGTGGCGCGGAATGGGCGAATTACCCAGCTGCAGCGGCATGGGTGATGCAGCATGTGTTTGATCACTGGGAATACTCCCAAGATGAGGCGTGGCTGAGGGATCAAGGGTATCCGTTGATCAAAGGTGTAGCTGAATTTTGGCTGGACCAACTGCAAGAGGATGCTTTTACGAGGGACGGTACATTGGTGGTAAATCCGTGCAACAGCCCCGAACATGGGCCTACGACATTTGGCTGTGTGCATTACCACCAGCTGATCCACCAAGTCTTCGAAGCCGCCCTTTCCACCGCCAGCGCAGCCGGTGAAACAGAAGCTGAATTCTTATCCAACGTGACAAAATCGCTTGAGAAGCTTGACAAGGGTTTTCACATCGGCGAATGGGGCCAAATAAAGGAGTGGAAACTACCCGACTCCTACGGCCTCGAAACTCAAAATGACACACATCGCCACCTCTCTGAGCTTGTAGGCTGGTACCCCGGTTATAGTCTCTCCTCCTTCCTCTCTGGCTACGCAAATACCACTATCCAGTCCGCTATCGAGCAGAAACTATATTCGCGCGGCATAGGGAAAGGGCCAGATGCAAACGCTGGCTGGGCGAAGGTCTGGCGGTCTGCCTGCTGGGCACGTCTCAACAACACGGAGCGTGCTTATTTTGAGCTCCGATATGCGATCGATCAGAACTTCGTAGCGAATGGGTTCTCGATGTATTCGGGAACGGGCACTCCATTCCAGATTGACGCAAACTATGGGCTTGGGGGCGCAGTGCTGAGCATGCTTGTTGTAGATCTACCAGCTGCAGTTGGCGATGACCGAGTGAGAACAGTGGTGATAGGGCCCGCAATTCCGGAAGCCTGGGGTGGGGGGAGTGTCAAGGGTCTGAGGCTTAGGGGTGGTGGTGTTGTGGACTTTGAATGGGATGAGAAAGGCTTGGTTACTAAAGCGCAGGTGAATGAAAGGAAGGCGAGCCTAAGAATTGTTGATAAGGAGGGCCGCATACTTGCGTAGGCTTGATGAGGGATAAAAGCGCAATAAAAATATTCGTTGGTTGCTTGATTTTAATATTGTTCATCATCCACCGTAACCTCTCTCAACGTCTCGGTCTCCTTCGTGAAAGCTTATGCCTAGCCCATCTTCTATCGGCGGACTCCCTGGGTCTGAGTTCGCCCTTGTGTATTCTTGCCTACTTTGCAGACCTGTTACTCCTCCAGCAGTCACGCCAAGAAGAGGATCGTTCAATGACGCTGGTGAGCCCATGATCTCGCCGCTGTGGCGTGACTCACCATCAGACATTGCAGATCCAGCGCGCTCACGGTAATCATGCGGATGTATCTCAGCTGGCTTATGAATGAGCGGCGCGTGGGAATCGTGACCTGTACGTTCAGATTGTGAAGAGCTAGCATACTCGTGGCTTGGATGACGGAACCTAGACTGCGATGGACGCATTAGTGAGGAGTCACTGTCTTGGCGTGGACGTCGTTGCGATATCGCTGGTGGGAAGAGCGAGTGTGCCATGGCCGGCGTTTCGTGCGCCTGTTGAGAGTCGTCCCTCTCCATCGGCATGGAGAAGTCGGAAAGCTCGATGGACGGATTCGCACGATGTGCAGTAGTCCGAGTCTCCGGCTTGGGTGTTCGATATGACAGATCTGGGTTCCAAGTGTGATCTTTCTGCCATAGCAAAGTCTTCTGTGGCTCTTTGATGAGCTTCAGACTAGCTAATATGTTACAAATAATACCGAGTGTATATTTTGTGACAATGCGGGAGAGAATTCGAAAGGGCAATGTCCAGTGTCGATATCTTCGCGTCATGCGTAGACCACGCATTGCGTCCTTGTAAATCTCGGTGGATAGGAAGGATTGTTGACACCACTGCCGCATCGCACCAGATTAGCATTCGTGAAAAACAAGCGAGCAACATGCGTACCTCAACAGTGATGTAGAACATCGATAGTCCCATAACCACGGAGGTCACGAGCGTCCCCGTCAACCAATAATACACAACCCATTTCGTAGTTGAGATATCTTGAACGCCAAAATCAAGATAGCCTCCGGCGCCTCCCCAATTACTGGTAACGCATTCGCATGTTTTGTATGAACCGAACGTCTGGGCAATCACAATGTAGACCTATGAAGGATTCTGTCAGTATCTGGGGCATATGATGAAAGGGAAGCAGTCGACGTACTAGCCACGTTGCATTGAACGCTTCTAGGGGGCGAAAGAAGAACCATTCCCACTTCTTTTGCGCATTCATCGCTCGCATCTTCTTCACCCACTCATCTAATGATGCCTCAACCTTCTCTGTCATAGCTTCTTTATCTTTTGAAGGAAACAGAAGCGCAATCTGAACAATCATCTGAATGCACCAGTTCTGCGTAGCCCTCATGATACTCGACGTCCGTCTCTTGAGTTGTACCCATTTTCCATGGGCCGCGTATTCCCAATCATCAAATCTAGGGTTGTTGTGAAGATACGTCGAAGTTCGCATTATTAGACGTGGCTGATAGAGTGAATGTATCAGCCATACGATCATCTCCACGATCAGTAGGCCTAATGATACGGAGAAGAAAATGACGTATCCACCACTGCGACAACCTAGACCGACTGTAGGCGTAAAGAAACTGAGGATGAAAGCACCACCACAACTAGCTCCAACGATGATAATCGCCGATGCGACTTGCCAGTACTCTCGAATGTCGAACCACACCAAGCCCTCCTCGTTCACTTCTCCTAGGACTAGGCTTGTGCGTGCTGCTTTCTCGTCCGCGAGCCAATTTCTTCCTTTACCGGCGATGTAGCAGCTCTCGATATCAGATAGTATTGGATGGGCGGCACCATAGTGCCAGCGTATTCGAGCTTGGCCCGCAAAGTCGACGAAGAATTCGTCCATAAATTCGGCTTTGTTCGCTACATTCTCAACCCATAGCTTCAAGCTGTGGAATTCTGGCTGATCGGCAAACGACTTCAGAAAATCGTTGCGATGCGTTTCATCTCGTAGCGCGTGACGAACGTGGTCGACCAGCGCGTTTAGTTTTCTCCTGATGGCGTTTGCAGCGATGGGATTTCGATCTACGATAGAGCTCATGATTAAGATGGGGAACCAAGCTAGTAAACAACCTAGCGCAAGATCGTGTGCCGTTCGATTTTCGCCGAAATCTCCGAAAGCAGCCTGGATGGACAGTGCGAAAGCAAATAGGAACCACAAAATCGATACGAACACTTTTCCTCCATTAGCATTACGTCGGCCCAATCTTGCCCCCGGCTAGACTTACCGGGTACAACACCCCTTCGTCTCATCTCCCTCAACTCCCGCGCCAATATCCTCCTCATTTGCCTGAGCGTCTTATCCGTATCGGTCAACTTCAAATCCTTACTAAACAGTACAATCCTTAATAATCCCTCGGTCTCTTTCTTCCATACCGCCGTTTCCGCCTTCATACTATACTGATTCATCGCCAACAACAAGTACATCGAATCTCTCATGCTCCCGAAATCCGTCTTGCGTTCCGGCGTCGAATCGTAAGTGACGGCCATGTCAACCATCAGCGCGGCTTTCGCGGAGACTTTAATGTTCCACAGCACGTACGACAGGGAGGCGATTGGCGAGCCAACCCAACGCGTTATGGCTAACACGGTTCGAATAAACGCGTTGCTTTCGAAGGGCGCTTGCAGCAGTGTGCCGACAATGGGCAAAATCCATGTCGTGATGGTGTTGGAAACATCTTCCCAGGGATAGTAGTCGGGGTCTTTGCCACAGAGATGTTCGCAGCCTGCGCGCGATATCAACGTCAAGTCATTCCTCGGTATGCCGACGATGGTGCCGTTCCAGCCCCATTGGTGCCGGAGGGCTGCGCCTTCGGTCGTGTTCGCTGCATATCGCGCAGCGCATTCTGTAAAGTTTGCGCGCATGGTAACAGGCGCCAGGTGATCGGTTTGCTGGACTTTTGGGGTTGTCGCGAGCCGATGCTATTTATGTACCTGCCGCGGTGGCAGGAAGCGTGATGAACGCCACATCTCGTATTCCGTTTTGCTATACGAGGTGACGGTTGCCGAGTTGCCTGCTTTTAGAATGAGGCTCTAGCCTCAGCCCCACCGCGGTGTACGAAAAAGGTGTGAATGGACGGATGACGGTGCACACGTTACCAGATAGGTAGACTAGGGCGAGTCGTTATTTCGACGTCACCAATGCTTCGATAGCAGTGAATGAAACGTGTCACATGATTTCCTCCCACTTTCAATATTCATGAGGACTTGTGTCTTAAATAACGCGTAGACACCAACATTTCTGAGTTTATACGATAGGATTAGTGTTTATTTTTCTATCGGTAAGGTGGGCTAATTCTATAAGTCTAGAACTTTGCGCATTGTACAAACCCAAAGCGACTGTACGCCACGATGTTCACAATGAGTTCACGTTTATTAATACCCATCGCACGCTTCACATATCATAACCAACCTGATCAACTCATTCAACCATAATGGGAAACCGACAATCTTCACCCACCGCGCCGGCCGCGGACCCTCAAGCTCTACGAGATGCTCTCCAAGTCCTTTGGCACGTCTTCACAATAGCAATAAGCCACAAAGAGAAAGTACCTCCCATTGATATCAAAGAGGGTAATTACCTGCCCGAACATGACAGTACCCCGGTACCTCTATTTACCTTCATAAGAGATGAAGAAAGGCTAACGACCATGCATGAATACCCCACTAGCTCAGCATATCAGCACATCGTCAACAAATTCGGCGCTGAAAAGGCTGGCTACCTCGTCCGAGCATATACCAAGTGGTGGGAATGCGACTTTAGTGCAAAAAGCATGATTGGACCAGTCCGGAAAGCAGTCTCCCATTTATTCAACGGTGCGAAGGTCGAGTGGATTGACCTCCGTGAAGCTAGAATTGGATTTATGGTAGACGATAGCCTTGGATGTTTGGATGAATCAATTCACTCTATCCCTCTCATAACGCTGCCCCCGGGTGATGAGCTTGCTGTCGACTTTACTATCGAACAGTATGGCTGGCATCCAAGTGAGTTCTTTCTACCGTTGATTGAGTAACGTGTCCGTGCGCGTGATGCGCGGATTCGCGTGATGCGCGGGCAACACCAAAACACCCTACTTTCAACACGCGACAACTCCACCAATATGGATCCAATTCAAGCTGCGATTGATGATATTGAATC
>ML977024.1:19628-62203 GCA_010015675.1 Byssothecium circinans | reverse complement strand
GAGGATTGACCTGATTGAACTAATCAATCAGGTAAAAATTGACGTCGACCTGAGGACTTGATTGATTGATAGCAACTCTGGGTTTAGATAAGCAACACGAACTATCCATGCCGTAATGTACTCCTAACGAGCATAGGGTTGATAGTTCAAAGTCCGCAATGAGCCTATTCCGCACCGCCTTGTTGATCCGTACTGCATTCCCCACGGTCGATGCGACCCTGATGTCCACGGCAAGGTCTTCATCCTCCACATCCACTTTAGTTTTGACAGTTAAGCCAGGAGCTAGAGTCGAGTCAATTGAAGACTTAACTTGGCTTCTACGTCTCACTACATATCTCTCGGTGTCGAACGCTCTAGGTTGCTGTCCCGTCCCAGCATTTGATCGCACGCTGATGGTTGTCTTGAGTTCTATGCGGCGGCTGTTGTTGTTGGTGGTAGGGTTGAGACGAGTTAAATAAATGTGGATATGTATAATTTCATCGGTGGAATCGGAGGAAGTGGGGCGAGCGGTACGGATGTCTCCGTTGGCAAGTTGTCGCTTCTTCAAGTTCCAGTCCTCATTGTATATTGACGCGGGTCATCTTCTAAGACATTATCCTACTAACTTATTATGCTCTGTAAAAGCAACTGTTTGTAGAGACCTGAGCTGTTTCCCATTGTTTTCCTGGCTGATGTCTTGTCGATAGATTTCCACAACCTTCATGGCTCGTCTGTCGGATTCTGTCCAGGTTATCATTGATAAGCTAGCGTACAGGGTACCGAGCCACCCGGGGAAGTGAGCCACCCCTCAGAAATCCTCCACCCCTCAAAAAATCGCGATATCTCCACATCAACGCTACCAAAATGGCCAACCGTGAGGCAGCAATTCAAGCAGCTATTAGTGATCTTAATGCTGGTCTTTTTTCTAGTCAACGAGCTGCTGCAAAGGCATATGCTATCCCCTGAGCCACGCTCTCTGCGCGCGTACGCGGTTTACAAACCTGGCAAAACAGCCACGTATACCAGCAACTATTAACTCCACAATAAGAAGACTTTCTTATACAATGGATCCTTAAAGAAGACGCACGCGGTTTTCCTCCCTTACACGCTCACGCACGAGAAATGGCTAATCAAATACTAAGGATGAATGGGAACAATAATCCTGTAGGTAAGCACTGGCTATCCTTCTTTACTAAGCGCAACCCACGCGTCGCCTCTATTATAGGTAGGAAGATAGAGGCTGCGAGAGCTAAGGGAGCAATACAAAGGTAGATACGTAAGTTTCTTAAGCTCTATAAGTAGCTTCGCGTTAAGCTAGGTATACAGGCTAAGGATACGTAGAATATAGATGAGACTAGGAAGGCCCTAGGCGTATATGCTAACACTAGAGTACTTACTAGCAGTTAGAAAAAGAAGGCTTACTATCAGTCTCTAGAGAATCGCGAGTGGGCGTTAATAATTAAGTGCGTTTTAGTAATAAGGAAAAAGCTGCGCCCTATAGTAATATTTAAAGGAAAGAACTTATAGAGCACTTAGTTTCTATTAATAATTCTAGACTAGCTATACGTAACCTTAGAGAATGGCTAGACATCTAATGTAATAAGTGCTAAGTAGTTATAACGCATATTTCTACTAAAAACTACACCCTTATAAGATTACTAAAGGATGCTAATTTTAGATAGCTATAGTAGCTATATTAACCTAGAATTCCTATAGATCTATAAATAGAATAAAGTTAGGTTTCTATTTCTCCCTACGTACTCCTTATACGTTTTATAGCCCCTAGATCTCTTAGTTTTCTTAGTAGTAAAATGTTTCTATTACTAGTAGATTTAGGAGTTATTACACCTAGATAATGCTGCCCTAGTTAAAAAGGAATACTTTATTACTACCTACTACGCTACTAGGGAGACTGTAATTACTAAAAAAGTAATTCACGCTAGATAGGCTACTATAGGCATCTACCTATTAAATATTAAGTAGGTAGTTAACTTATTTTAGGTTACTTAAAGGCCTATTATACTACCCTATTAGAATTAAGCTTAAACTACTAAGAGTTATCTCTCTACCCCCTATAGCCCTTATAATCTTTTTATAGCTTAGTAAGCGCTTTATAGAGAGTAGAGTATAGGCCGTAAGGTTTACTAGCTCTTTAAGAAAGTAGGTAAGGTAATTATAACTATAAATACATAAGTAGCAGAGCTAGAAGTAAAAAATAAAAGATTATAGAGTTAACTTAAGGCTCTTAAGCCTTAATAGCTATAAAAGAAAGTTCGCATAGACCTAAATTAATACTTTGTAGACGTAGATATAATTATAATAGTAGTGTAGGTATCTACTCTTTTATAAGAATAAAATAGTAGTAATACTAGAGAAAAAGAAGTAGAGAGAGTTATAGCTAAAATAGCAGTAAAAACTCTATAATCTATGTATAATAAGTGGTAATTGTAATTACGCTGAATCAATTATTGCGATTTTCTGAGGGGTGGCCGATTTCTGAGGGGTGGCTCACTTCCCCGGGTGGCTCGGTACCCTGTACGCTAGCTTAGGTCAGGGATTGCGTCTGGATCGTGCGCTAGCCCCTTTTGGCTAGCCCAATCTTAGACGACGAAAAGGTTGGGCGGGGACCCGGGAGATCGACAATAGTTCGTGGGGTTGGGGATTCCAATTCCATGCAAAGAACAATGGGACGCAAATACAAGCAGCAAATTAACCGAGATGTCTGTGTTGACGTTATGGAGGGAAGAGGAGAGAACATCATGGAAGAGATGGAGCGCCGTCGGTGTGCCATACGACACCCGACGGATGCCGCAGAAAGCACCGCGGAAACACCGCGACGCGCTAGAGAGTCGAGACAACGGAACGAACGGACGACATGTAGACTCCAAGAGAAAAGGGCGGGAACATGTCTGCATTTCTCCCTGCCTCATTCACCGCCATCAACTACCATAGTAGTTTGCGCCGACACATCACAACACCTGTATGCATGTTTCCCACGCACCCGACGCCTGAGGGGTCATGAGCGCTCCCCGCGACAATGCGCCTGCTCAGCAGGAGCAGCACTATCACGAAGCCATAGGCAATGCGCAATTGAAGCTCTCTCTGCGCTCCATCCCCGAATTGGAACGCGCCTCAGCACGCGCAGAGTTGGCAGCCGTGAGCCTGCTCGATGCCGCCGACCTCGATGCACGCCCAACCTTCGCCATCGATAACTCCTCCGACGTCCCCCACGAAGGGCCCCTCGACTTCATATATGTCAACCCTGCGCTTGCAGCATCCCCAAGCCTGCTAGCCAAGATGCAGGGAAATGACAGCCTAGGCGCGTTCATGTTCACCGACACGCATGAGCCGCACACCGCCTTGAAGAGCTGGTTGTGGGGAAAGGTCGAAGAGACCGATCCCGCCATAAGAGGAAGGGCATACTCGTACGGTGGCCATTTGTGGTGGCTCACGAACCTTGGTCACTATGCCATCGTCAGCGGCATTCCGTCGAGGCTGATCTGGCCTGACGGTGGATCCACGCCGCGTTGCAAGTCAGTCGACCCTGGTGAGCACCAACAGCCGCGTTATATGCCTCAGTACATACCGGGCCACGTTCTCTCGGTACCAAAGGAGCAGGATGTTGCCATCAAGGGTCCATTCGACTATACCCTCGACCCGCCGCCCACAGTTATGTCCGACCATATCCGCTATTTCCGCAGCGTGGAATGGGAAAAGACGCCTCTAGGACCCATGGACTCATGGTGCCCGCAGCTGCGGTGCGTCGTAAACATGATGATGAACGACAGCTACCCTGCTGTAATATTTTGGGGCGACCAAGCGACCATGATCTACAACGAGGCTTACATCGAGCTCATAAGCCTGATGCATCCATGCATAGGCCAAAGTGCGCAGATTGCCGCTGAAGGTTTTTGGACCCACTTTCAACCTCTCGTCGACTATGTGAATGCAACAGGCGAGACGGTCAGCAACCACGAGCTCCCTCTGTTCCTTGACAGACATGGCTTCTTGGAGGAAACGTATTTTTCGTTCCAATTCACCCCCGTTCTGAACGGCGACGGTCACATTGCTGGCTACTATCAGTCCCTAGTCGAGACGACTAAGAATGGCCTCCTGGAGCGACGAGTCTCTAGCTTGGTCGAAATTGGCAGCCAAACCGCAAAAGCACGCAATCTTCAAACCTACTGGGACCTCGTCCTCAATACAATCGCTATCAACGACAAGGATGTACCTTTTGCTTTACTATATGCTGCCGACGGTACGAGTACACCCAATTCCACCTCCCTATCTTCACCGGGAACCATGAGCGCCGTAGTTGAGCAATTTACACTCAAAGGTGCCATCGGGGTCGAGGCCGGCCACGCCAGCGCACCATCAACCGTCGACATCCGAATCGACACTTCAACCGTTTTCCATTCTTCCTTCATGGAAGCTATGAATTTAAGAAAGCCCATTGTCATCCACTTCAATGAGCTAGGCTTGCCCGATGGTATGCTTGATGGCATTGATTGGAAAGGCTACGGCGATCCATGCCGGTCTGTTGTTATCTGTCCCATTCTTCCAACTACGAGCGAGCAGGTACAAGGCTTTCTAATCCTCGGCATTAATCCACGTCGGCCATTTGACGATGACTACCAACAGTTCGTTCATGTTATGCTCCGCTTGCTGGCCACTTCTCATGCTTCTGTCGTACTTTTCGAAGAAGAAATCCAACAGAGGGAGAAGGCCATAGGACAGGCCGCCCGTATCCAAGAGCAGCTACTTGCCGAATTGCAACTTAAGGAAAAGAAGTTTCAGCGCTTCGCTGAAAGGTCTGATGTTGGTATTTTTACCATGGATGCCGTTGGTAATTTCACCTACCGCAATCAGAGCTGGTACGCTCTGTTTGAGTGTGCTGCTGACCAGGAGAACGTAATGGGCGCATTGAACAACGTCATCTTTCCCGACGACGCCGCAAAATGCGAAGGGATTTTTGCCACATTGGTTATGGAGAAGGCTCCTGTTTGCTTTGAGCTAAGGACGAAGATGGCCTGGTCACCACCCACTGAGAGCGGAGCACCAGAGCCTAAACAGCCGGAACATTACAAGTGGATTCTGTGCTCAGCTTATGCAGATATGGACGCAAAAGGCGATGTTATAGAAATTGTCGGGAATGTCACGGATATATCGAAACAGAAGTGGGCTGAGGGCGTGCAGAAAATTCGCACAGATGATGCGCTGGAAGGAAAGCGACATCTAGAGGTACGTGCCAGGAAGCGGCGAAAGATATCCCAAAGCCACAAATTGTACCCTTCGATGCCATCTGTGCTATTTGGTCTATCCCACCTACTAATGCATATTTTAGCACTTCGTCGACACGACGTCACACGAAATGAGAAACCCTTTGTCGGCTATTATGCAGTGTGCGGATGGTATAATCACGTCGTTCCCTTCTGCAGACTCCGACTTGCCCGTTCCTTCGCCCACCAGCTATACCACCTTGCTTGAACAGACGCTCGATGCAGCGCAGACCATCGTCCAATGCGCTCAGCACATGAAACGAATCGTCGACGATATTCTTACCATTTCGAAGCTCGACTCTAGTCTCCTCGTCATCACACCCATCGACGCACAACCCGAAAGTGTCACTAGCCACGCCATCAAGATGTTTGAAAGTGAAGCGAAAGCCGCAGACATAAACATGAAGCTTCGCGTAGACCAGTCTTTCCGCGATTTGCAAGTGGATTGGGTTTCACTGGACCCAACCAGACTCCTCCAAGTGAGCAATAGTTTCCATTTGCGCTCCTGCCGCTAATCCGTTCAGGTCCTTATCAACTTGATTACCAATGCTCTCAAATTCACCCGGCTTGAAGACACACGAGACATCACGGTCACCCTTGCTGCAAGCGAACAAAAACCTACATCTGTTACAGAAGGCTTCCAGTTCGAGGAGAAGCTAGTAGATGATTATGCCCATCTCGTAGATGATTGGAAACGAGGCTCGGTAGTGTACTTACAGTTCTCTGTAATCGACACCGGCCGCGGTCTGTCGGAAACGGAAAGAAGCTCCTTGTTTGCACGCTTCTCGCAAGCTTCACCCCGTACCCATATCAACTACGGAGGCTCAGGCCTCGGCCTGTTCATCTCGCGACGACTCACGGAAATGCAGGGCGGTGCCATTGGCTTGTCGAGCGAGTTCGAAAAGGGAAGCACCTTCTCCTTCTACATCAAAGCCCGAAGGACTAGCGCCACGCGCCCCCGAAGGCCCAGTTTACATAACTTGACTCCCGAAGATGTGCGACATAGAGCGACGACGCACAAAGAAATCTACCGGATGCGAAAACCGTCCCGGTCACCCGCACTGGAGGCATTCAATTCCACAATCCCGCAAATCTCTCAAGCCCTACCAGATCAGCCTCAAGACGAATCGCGTACGTCGGAGGCTAATACTTCCTCCGCCGATAAGCTTAATAAACCGCGGAGGCCATCCACCATCCGTCGCCAGTCCGCCCTCAATTCAGACGTACCCGCCGAAGCAATAGGACTGCCACCCGACCCCGACCTTCACGAGCTCCAACGCACGAAAAGCTACTCCGAAACGATGCACGTCCTCGTTGTTGAGGATAACCTAGTAAATCAAAAGGTCCTCGCGCAACAACTGCGAAAACTCGGCTGCGTAGTCAGTGTCGCAAACCACGGTGTCGAAGCCCTCGACTTCCTCCAAAGAACAAAATACTGGTCGAACAATAATAACCCTCCCCATGATATCAGCCTCATCGACCCTCCTACATTCTCATCCACCCCATCCTCGTCTCCACAGGGTACTTCCCCAAACGACGCCGACCTCCCCATCGACCTCAGCGTCATCCTCATGGACTGGGAAATGCCCATCATGAACGGTCTCACAGCGACGCGAAAGATCAGAGAAGCGGAGAAGGAAGGGAGGTTAATAGGAAGAGTGCCGGTTATTGGCGTTACGGCGAATGTGAGACAGGAGCAGATTCAAGAGGCGATGGATGCGGGGATGGATGATGTGGTTAGTAAGCCGTTTAGGGTTGCGGAGTTGATGGGGCGGATGAGGGGGATTGTTAAGGGGGTTGGTGGAGGGGGGGACGGGGACCGTAAGGGCGGAGAAGAAGGGGGAGGGTGTGGAGAGGGTGGTGTGAATGTGAATGGGAATGTGAATGAGGATAAGGTGGTGGTGAGAGGGGAAAGAGGGGAATCTGGGGGGTATTTTGTTGAGGTTGTGTGAGGTTTGTTGAGTAAGATTTTAATGTAATATTAATGTCAATATTGCTTACGTTCAAGACAAATTTATGCAAGTGTGTATGGGCGGTGTTGTGGCGCTGCGCCGAGCAAGAGATGTTTTAGTCGTTTTCTAAGTCAAGTTAGCTAGGCGCTAGGAGACTTGTCGGGATTATCTCACTGATGTTGAAATTTCAGTCAATGCGTACAGTGCGACTGACTTAGTATGTGTAGGCGCGATATTGCATTGTTTGTCTAGGAGTGAAGTGTTTACATATGTGTCTTGTGTTTTGAAACGGAGTAGACAAAGATGGAAGATGGGAAGCTATAAGAAAGGGAAATTCGCAGAGCAGAACAAAGCCTCAAAACCATCATCTCACTAACGCCTAAAACCTCTCTTATCAACATCGCACGGTATCTCTGTCTTATCTATTATCTACTCCCAACAATACACACACCACAAACCCGCTCACCTCACCTCATACAACATCATCTACATCAACAAAACCGAAAATATCACACCCCGACAACACCAACGGCAACGGCAACGGCAACGGCAACGGCAACGGCAACATGCGCGGCTCCTCCGGCCTCCCAAACACCAATAGTACTCCCGATCACACAACTTCCACGGCCTCCAAACCTCGTCAGAACACCATGCCCAGTGTTACTACGACGCGCTCGAATCCTTGCAGCTCTCTAGTTCCCCCGAGAGACTCCAAAAACAACTCGAACTGTAAAAATTCCGGTAACTTCAACTCGGAACCGAACAACACCAGCAACTCCAAACCAAACAAGTTCAAGTACCGCCGCAGAGCAACCAAGCGCAGCAATGCGCACGGGAACGAAAAAGCGGGGAATGCGCAAGGCGGCGAAGCGGGCTCGGCAGTTCTCTAAGAAGAAGTGGACGTGCGGACGAAATTCTAGGAGGGGGAGCTCTGCCAATGGGGGGATTTGGGGTATGATGGTGACGAGGAGGGATGATGAGGAGGGGGATGAGATAGATTGGGAGGATTGGGATGAGGACGATGATTCGGGTGAGTATGGGGGAGGTGAGTTCGATATAGAGAAGGATAGTTCGGACGATGATATAGATGGCACAGGCGAGGAGGATGGCGTGTATTATGAGGAGGGCGATGATTCAGGTAACGAGAAGGATGGCAATGACGATGATGAAGAGGAGGATGAGGGATTTATGGCGAGTGATAATTCAGATGACTGCAATGGAGAACACCATAACAGTGTCCGCTTCCTGTGGGTAGCCCTGTAGGGCGCTGGAAAGTAGAACCCGTTTGCTGTGCGTGAGGGTGAGGACGAGGATAGGTACGAGGATACTGATAGAGATCTTGATGGGATGCGGGACGGTGACGATCGAGGAGTAACAGGAGGACGGAAAAGCGAGAAGAACGAGGAGAAGGAAGATGTTGATAGAAGTAGCGGCTAGAGCGGTACTGTACGCAGCCTTGGGATTGTGACGGAGGGTTTGTATGGGGCAGATGGATAGGTAGGTAGTTAGATTGTAGAGGTGGGTGGAGGTTTAGGTAGAGGAAGTGTCGAATGTTGTGATGGCATTGGGGTTTCTTGTGCGAGGGGATTGTTAGGATTGCCACTATTGTTTTAGAAAGGGACATAAATGAAGAATAATTGATTCATTGGTGGACCATTTCCATTCCTTTACAAGTCCAAAGGCACCGCTATCACTGCTCACTTCTGCTGCTGCTGCTGCTCACCTCCAGTGCCGGTGCCGGTGCCGGTGTCCTTGCCTTTGCCCTTGCTGTCGCCGCTCGGCGCCTTGTCCTCGGTGCGCTTCTTGATCTAAACAAAATCGTTAGCTTCTACTCGCTACAATTTCTTCGTTTATAGATTAGTACGTTTTCTTCATGAGCGGCTTCGCTCTTCTCCGCTTCGTCCGTGATGTTGTTGACTGTTCGGAAGTTAGCAATACTCCAGTAAAAGCGCGAAAACAAGTGAACGCTGATGAAAAAGGGCCGTCACAGCTTCTCGAGCGTCCACCAAAGAGCGCCTTCTGTCTAGTCTATCTTAAAGTGCAAGCTGCAATTTGTCAGCACCAACAACTAGTATCATACCGACGCGGTCCGGCTTATGCCTCTTGGTTGGGTTAGAGGAGGCCTGTTCGGCAGACATTTTGAAAGTATCTTGTGGGGTATTTCTGACGTTTTATGGGATGTTGTTGATGAGGAGTGAACCTACATGTAGATACTGCTTTTAAGGCGCATCAATCTCTCTTCTCGTTGCCTAAGATTCTATTGTGCTGTTCACCTTCACCTCACTTTAGTTTTCTGTGCTAGGCTGGTGCCTACCAGAAAGGCCTGGTTGACTAAGCACTCCTGGGTGAAGTCGACTGGTAAGTATTAAACTTAGTCCATTTCACTACTTCAATAGTGGCTGCCTAATATTATAATGTTCCCTAACATCTTTTAGCCATATATATTAACATATAAGAAATAAAAAAGTTCAGTCCTCCCTTTATAGATTGGGTAAATATGTATCCGGGTACGCTAGGTAAGAGTAAAAGCCTATTCTTTAATATAATAATTAAGCTAGAGTATGAGATAAGGATAAAGTTTTTAAAGTATCGGTATCTATATTATAAAAGATAAACTAGAAACGTTCAGTTAATGAAGGGATACCTAGGCGTAGCTATGAATAGCACAGTCCATCGTCGTTATGCTAGCTTAGTCGCGAAAATGTGAGACTAAATAGTAGAGCGTAATAGTCATCATTACAATCATCATCTCATCTCACGTTGCGTCCTCTCAGCCGTCTCTTCCCTCATGGCGGACTAGGTACACAATACACCTTCTTCACCCCGTGGTCTAGTGCTTGGCCAACAAACACGACTTGGACAGCGGCAAAACTGTAAGTATGATTAGCTCAACAGAGATTGGATATGAATAGCTGATACGTACGCTGCGGTCACCGAGAATACATCAGTTCGCCTCGCGTCGGTTAACAGGGTAAGGAACACAGCAACGAGAACGTTGAACGCCGCAATCGTTCCCAACCGACCTCTAAGAGAGGAGATCGTCGTGAGTACGATGATGGAGACAACTGGTGCGAGTGAAGCAATGATGCTAGTCGTCCAGAATGTGAACTTGAAGAGCTTGTACTCTTTTACACTCGCCAAGCCGAATCTTTATCGATCTTTTTGAAACGTGCCGGAACAAACTTATCCATGAAGGATATAGCGTGATTCGCCGTGAGCCTCGAAAAAGAGTCTGCACCAACCCGGGGTCTCAGAACGACCAACTCCTTGCTGTGGTCTTTTGGCTGGAGATAGGACCCCCAAACATAGCGATCAGGACCGCACAAGTGCAGGGGACCCATTGCTTCGCTGGACAAGAAATGTTGGAGATGATTGATATCGTATGCATCAGGAGGGTTCAACTGCATGATGCTTGCTTGCTGAATAAGTGCGTGATCTGGTTATTGCGGTTAATCTCTATCACACCCACTAAAGTAGTCGTGAGAAATACGTACTGTACTCTTTCAAAGTTTCGCGCATCTCTAGTACCAATTCGCGCTGTTTTGTGTCGCCGTCACGCTCCTCCCTTGAGCTCCTCAGCCAATAATGATCCAGAGCATATTCCTTCTTCTTTCCTTCCTCGCTCTTGCTGTCGTCGCCTTCGAGTTTGATCAGATCCTCTTCCAAGCTGATGAGATCTGATTGGAGGTAAAGAAGATTGCGAGCGTTAAGCGCACCAAATCTTCGAAACATGGCTGTTTCGGGGATAATAGCCATGCGTCCAGCCAGTTTAGGGTAGCCGGTGATCAGATTCGCCAACGGATCTGACAATGGTTTTTCAGGAGCCTTCGCAGGTTTTTCCTTCTTCGCCATATTGTTGTGTGGAGGCAGTGTATCGGTGGGTTGGACGTGAAGTGTGAAGGCTGAGGTATAGGCGCTCGGGTGAGGGGAACGACAGCTTTAAGAATCTTGCGTGACCTGATTCTCAAATAGAATTGAGCAACAGTTCACAGCAGGGTGCGCGGTTATCAATAAACTAAAGCGGTAGAGGAAGCGTGGTACTCCGTTAAACATAATGCTGTACTCTGTGGTGCTGGAACACGACAGCATTGTAACTAAAATTGCAGCCTCGCTATATGGAATGGAAGGAGCGCAATAGTCCTACTTAATTATCTAAATAAACTACACAAGTACAGAGATGAACCGTGCAATGCTTACTCACATGGCGGTAACAAATACTTGATATAATGAAACGCAGCTTTATACTGGGTGACCGTTGGCTACGCGATACGTTGTACAGTCTTCAAATGAATCGACAAGACCACAGTAAGTTCCGAAGTTTATAATTGATCAAATAACACTGAGATCTTGCATGTAAAGATATACCATCTGCAGTCCAAGAACGCCATCTTCGAAGATTCTAGATAATTGTGGTGGTTCTTGAATTCTTCCGTGGTAGTGACTTTGTTATAAGGAATACAGGCTGAGGTATAAAGATATGGAAAAGACTACCCTGAATTTCCTGTTGCGATTACCCCAACAGCCTTTTCTCAACCTCACCATGAGCCCCAAAGATCCCCCGAGCGACACCGAGCACGGCTTCATCTGCGGAAAAGAGACCCACTGCGACCAAGGAGAGCCAAACTCATCATTTGTTTGCGATCACATCAACATCCGTAAAGAGTTAAAAACGGATGGAACCTCAAATACCTGCAACGCACGTAGGATCAGCAAAAAGGTATGGGTCGCGACGAAAGCACTGACGGTTCAGACTCCACAAGTTGTCAGATTAAACCCAGGAGAACGGCTAGAGAGGGGATGGGTATACTACCAGCCGGTGGGGGTGGGAGGTTCCCGTGACGGCAATCAGTATCACGGTTACAGGAGGTTTGCATCGACTTGTGCGGGATGTGTGAAGTTGGCGGAAAATGGGAGGGTGAAGTTTACGGTCGGAGGTTTGAGGGGATGGATTGGTATTTTTTGAGGGTTTGGTATCAGGGTGATTCGAGACTAGTCGCCGAGAATGGCTTTTTGGTATTTCAACCGGACACCGTATGTGGAGGGCTTAGGAAAACAGTAGCAAAAATTTAGAAACGTCTCGTTTCATATCGGCCCTCTCCGTACCCAAGATCGTGACTTCGTTTGGCAATTGTTCCGGAGTTTGATCTAGACGTTTCCATATAATTGCATGACTGTATCAACAGCTTCGCTCAGTTGACTTCTTACAAACTTTGGCATGCGATCCCTCAGCAATCTCGAAATCTCTCCATGAAACAACCAAGTGCCTTCAAACTATTTCCCCAACCTACGATCCCAACAATGTCAAATCCAGGGCCTTTTAACTGCGACAGAAATCATTGTACACAGGTTCTCGGTAACTTGAAAGCGAAATCTTCCGAGTCGAAGTCGCCTTGCCGAACTTGCGGTAACCGAGACGACTATCAGAAGCTACGGGACGAGTATGATGAAGCAAAGGAGGCGTTCAAGAAGCAAATCAGAGGGAATAAGAAAATACTCTTGTTGTAGCTGCCAGAGTCAAACCGAGATATCGTGTACTAGTTCAGGATTCGAGGAACAGTATAGAAGCGAGGAAGAGTGCGAAAGCATTGAATCGGCCGAGACGGACATTCGGGGGCTTTTGGAGGAGCTTGGAACCGGAAAAGGCAAAGAAAAAGTTAATAGGAGAATAGGGGAGACGAGAAAGTAAATAGAGGTTTAGTATAGAGGAACTTAGTAAAAACTCCACAGTCTCGACAACCCACCCGGCACAATCTCCCAATCTCCTCTCTACCATCCATCTACTTTTCCACCCGCGGTACGACACATCCGCATTTTCAAAGCACAGCCGCTACCTCGTTGAAGAGCTCAAGCAACCCCAACGCTATGATCGAGCTTTTACAAGCAACATCCCCAAGTTCCAGAGATGCGACTGGGAAACTCCATCGTCAACTCCCTCTCCAAAACCGCTCATCGCATTTCCCTTCCAGTCTCCGTCCTCTCAGTACTAAATCAATTCGCTGTCAGAAGACACAGTATATGGAGTACGGATGTTCAGTAGATGCATAGCGTAACTGAGAGGGGAGATCCGTGGAAATACAGAGATAGATTAGTGGGAAAGCCAAAATAGATCCACCGTCAGTCCTCCACCGAACTGCTCTTGCAGCCCGAAAAGTCCGTGGCCGAAAACTCATCTTTTGAAACGAAGTCCCTAGGATATCCACCCAGTACGCCCCAAAACCCAAACCCCAAACTCCAAACCCTTATCATGCCCCCTCATTACCCTATTACTCCCCATCACCCCACCCCTCTACCGCCTCCTGACCGCATACGCACTCTCCCCCGCCGCCCTGTACGCATCAAAAGCAAACAAGCTAACAAAATACAACGCTACAAACCGCACCACCTTATCGCCCAGTCCCCCATTCCCACTCAACATATTCTGCAAGCCCCCAAACGCGCCCTGATTCACGGGCCGCGAGGGCTGCGACGACGAGCCCAAGGTATATCCCTTGGAGGAGAAGTGCGTGCCACGGGCTGCGGGGCCGGAGAGGCTGTCGGAAACGGCTTTGCGGACGGCAGCGGTGAGGGCGGAGGGGTTAGCGCCGCGGATAGTTTCGGTTACGGAGGTGCCTTTTAGGACGAGGAAGGTTGGCATACTGTTCGCTTTGTCAGCCTATTGACCTCCATACACATCTACAATATAACCCCTCGCGCCATGCTTATGTGATGGGAGAAGGGATAGTAGAAAATGAAGACATACGCGCTGACCCCATACTTCTTCGCAATCTCCTGCTGACTGTCCACATCGACCTTTACAAACTGTATCCGTCCCGGCTTCGATTCCTTCTCGGCGAGGCTGTGGAATACGGGCGCGATGGTCTTGCAGGGCCCGCACCAGTCGGCGTAGAAGTCGACGATCGTGTAGGTGCACGAGGAGAGCAGCTTGTCGAAGTGCGAGGACGAGGTGATGGGGATGGTTCTGTCGGGCATTGTGGTGGGGGGAGTCGGGAAGCTTGATTTGTTGTTTTGGAGGAGATAAATGGGTGCGATGTAGGTTGGGAGTGATCGTGGTGTAGCTGGGGGAAGGGAGTGGAGTGGGTATGTGGGGTGTGGATGATGAAAGTTGACAGCTTGCCTCGGGGTTGTGCGGGGATAAGCTGGGCTGCCGAGGTAGTGCCGATTCGCTGGGTGCCTTTATCACGTTTACCAAGTACCATGGTACCTCTATACTTTCATTCAACGCCTACGCGAGATTCATCTTTCCATGATGCGAGTTACATTCTCAAGTTAGAAGCATATACAGTTAAGAACTATTGCAGAAGTGTCGCACCATCTTACAAGGCTTAACCTATAGGAACTATTGGCAGACTTTGGTCACCTCACTGTAAGCGTACTTGCTTCAATATATCGTTGTGATTCATATATGCCACCCGTGGAATGCCCAGGTACCTGAATGCGGCGGAGGAATCCTTCCTCCATATCGTAGAACAATTAATGATCGTGAAAGCCCTCAGCTCAATGCGCATTCAAATCTTTTCCACCCACGCAATATGGGTTCTCACCATAAACAGACCATAAAGCGCGGGTCAACATAGACGGTGAGAATCCAGTTTGGTCTACCTACTCCCTAGCTTCGAAACGCATCTTCTTCTTAAGAGCCTTGACTTTCGCCATGGCTGCTTCACGGATCGCCTTCTGTTTTCCAGGGGTTGGAGGGGCTGGGAGGGGAATATCCTCCCACTGAGGGTCGGTGACAGGGAGGGCGCTGGCTTTGCAAGCCTCTTTGTTCTGAGCTTGTTGAGTGCGGGGATTCTTCGAGATGGGTTCCTTTGTCTCTGCACCGTGATTCTCATCAGCGGCACGGTGCTTGCTGGCCTTCGGCTCAGTCTTTGATTCTCCAACCCCCTTCTTTACAGCATGTTTGTTGACAGCTGTTTTGGCATTCTTGGCTGGTTGTGTACGGGGTTCCTTTAGGATGGGCTCCTCCGCCTCTGCACCATCGACCTCATTAGCAGCGCGCTTCTTGCTAGCCTTCGGCTTAGTCTTTGTTTCTTCAATTTCCTGTTTCATAGGGTCTTTATCGGCGGTTGTCGTAGCTGTCTTCGCCTGTCGAGTCCTCTTCGGGGCGGGTTTCTCTGGCTCTCCATCGATCTCATCAGCACCCCGCTTCTTGCTGGCCTCTGGCTCAGTCTTTAGTTCTTCAACTCCCTGTTTCATGCCTTCACCAGTGGTTGTTGTAGCATGCTTAGTCTGTCGAGCCTTTTTCGGGGTGGGTTCCTCTGCTTCTCCGTCGAACTCATCAGCACCGCGCTTGTTGCTGGCCTTAAGCCCAGTCTTTAATTCGTCAACCTCTTCTTTCACAGCGTCGCCCTCGTCTTCGGCCTTCCTCTTGCGAGACTTCTTAGTGGGTTCGGGTGCCAGCGTGGGTAGAACGACCACTTCACCGGTATCGAGCCACTCGTCAACAGCTGCATGGTACTCCTGCGGAAGGTCATCGATACCGTTCAGAGTGTGAGTCTCCTTATATAGCTCTTGGGCTCCCTTGAGATCGACCTCGGAAATGCACCTCCTGGTAATCATTAGCACGCTTGCAAAATCACATCTAATCAACAAACTCACCCATGCTTGTACTGCCACGACAGATGCTGTCCGCCAAATACTGTCGCGATACCAAGCCGAAGTTCCCCCTTCAGGATCTTGATCTTCTGCGCCTTACACGTCGGGTTCCGGCAGATTGAGGCCCCGCGGCTAGTCATCTCGACCTTGTAGGACACAGCATCTCGAATCTCGCCATCGAAGCCACTGCGCACAAGGTCTTCTCTGGTACCCTTGAACTTCGTGTCGACAACCTTGCCGTGCTCCAGTGCCAGCCGCACCTGTTCCTGGGCTTCGCTGCTGAGACCATGGTAGCCCGGGACATCCTCGGGGTCCCCGCGGGCGAGCCGCTTCAGGCCTGCAATTTGGTCGTTGCTTGCGCATCCCCTACATAGTCAGCACATGGTGTATCGCAGGTTTATGGGTGGAGGGAGCACTCACCAATGACGCCATCGGCGGATGTACTTTTCCTCCCTATCGTACCAGCAGCGTGTGCCTATGCGCAGTTCGCCCTTTCCAATCAAGGCGCCTGCATGCTTGCGGCCTGCCTGGTTGCATCCCGCCTTGCTTGATATTGAGTGCTCAAGTCGCCATTTGGGAGCGCCGTCTTCGTCATCCGCAGGCCACGTCTTTGCTGTCTTCGTAGTCTTGGTCGCACCCATGGCGTAGGCGGCGATTGATTTGAAGATGCGAAGGTGTGAGAGTGGGTGAATGTGCTGGTGTGAAGGTGAGGAGAAGATAGTGGGTGTCAAAATGAGCTAGGAAACGAGCGAAAGGGAGCTTTTGAGGTCGAGGAAGTGTTGATGCTTGACTTGCTGACATAAACGGCGAACCAAGGAAGGAGCGTTTGCGTGGCGGGGAGAGTGATGGGCACGTGACGAGCTGGTCAGAGCAACATTGAAATACGTACGGATCTCCTGGGCAGTTCGAACCACCGAATAGACAGGAGACGCTTTGCTCCATGGCAGCGCTGCAGCTCCATTGTAGTCATGGTGCGCTTTACGACGTGTATATACGGCGAATTGGCGCAAGATGCGACGATTTTGGACGTCGCACGGCGCTTCATATCGCCTGTCGCGCTCCACTCAATGCGCTCCATCCCCCCAAACGAAGAGATTCCATAACCAAAGATTCTTGACGCCGAATCGATGCATCTGATGCATCTATGGATGTTGCGAGGATGAAGAGAGCGAGTCGGCGGCTGCCGCTAATTTCCCCGCCATTCCAACCGGTCCGTGCGGCGCCGCCATCCTTCGGTCTGCATCTCCCATCTCCCATCTCCCACCTCTCATTATTTCATCTCTCCGAGATCTCGTCTCGTCTTCCCGCTGCTATTTTCGAACATTTGCGCCTGCTACGCCACCCGTCCGGATCATGGAGCCTGCGCGCCCCTAGTAAACGCCGTCGCCCCCAAGGCAGTTGTCCCGGGGAAGGGAAAGCCTCCGCTCAGGTCCCCGAAGAGCCTCAGCCCCAGGCCTCCCGCTCCACCTGGCTTCCTTGTCTGACCTGAACATGAATACATATAACCGTGTCGCCTTGACTCTGTTGCCTATATACTGCACCACGAAGCTGAACCAACAACCTCCAAAAGCTACACAAGTCCCACCAGACCAGCCGGCCTAAACCGCATTCGACCCCACAAACGATTTTGTTTGCATCACGCGCAACAACACGTTGAGAGATGCAGATCCCGCACACCAATGACGCGCCGACATTCTACGACGAAGACGACATTTCGATGCCCAGTGACGAAGAAGTCCCCTTTGTGATGCCCGAGATGAATCTCTCTCCTATTCCCTTTACCCTTCGCGATCGCTTCATTGAAAGATATGTGCACACAATCTGCGCGGTCGTCCTCTTGCCCTGCTGCATCGCCCTTCTCATATCCCCATCTCATATCCTGATCGCCTTCCTCCTCACTAAACGCAATCTCGTCCTAAACGCGACTGTGTACAACAAAGCTCCCCCGATTACCCTTTCGGATTCTACCAACGCCAACTTCAACGTCAAGTCTACCGTCCTTGCCATCATAACTGGAGTTACGACCTTACTTCTTGGCTTATTTGCGCTATTCTGGCGCGTTGCGTCCATGTGGATTCCCAGGGACAAAATCCTGAGAACAGTGAGTTACTTCTACAATTTCGTTACATCTGTGCTAATCCTTCTCAAAGCCGCCTGGTGCATTCATGACAAGGGCTAAAGTCTGGTCGCTTGTAGCTTTCATCATTTCCATGGTATCCTTTCTCAACGCCACCTACGCCGAGAGAGACATACGTCACGGTAGCGGCTGCCATCTAATCACTAATAGAAAAGGTGTCCTTACCGCCAAGTGCTCTTTTGAGTCAGCGGCATGCTATACTAAAGGCTGGCCTGACTTCACTCCCGATTCCGACACGTCGTATCTGTGCCACGAAGCTGTGAGTTCAGCAGGTCACGATTCGAACCAAAAGCTAATAATATGTAGAAAGCAGTGCGGTATATCATGCTGGTAATTGCGCTTTGTACTGTTGGCCTCTTCATGGTGTATAGGCACCAAAGCCGGATACAGTTACGCTACACAACACCCGAACAGCGTGAAAGGTCCAGGCTGCTAGAGAAGGAGGCCACGAAAGAGATCGAGAGAAACCAAATCTTGTGGGGTTCGAGATGGACGCTAGTGGCTAACATCTTCATGGTCACTCGCGGGCTATATGTTGCACGGCGATGGTATAACGATGACTGAATCGCTTGCGCCGACAACATCAGCAGCGCATTTATCCAACCGTCTTTCTATCCTCCATCGACGCGGCGCAACTTGTCCGTAAACAATCAACTCGCTGGGTCCTGGAGCAAACAGAGAGACCGAGCCTGAACAACGACATCTCTCCGGGAATATTTGCGGGTTGGATATCGAAAGCCATATCGTCGCCGGTCGGCCCCAAGACGAAGCACATATCAAAACCGCAGCCACCGAAGTGCATACCCCAAGCCGCGACTGAAGCCGGGCGACTGAAACACGGAAACCGGGCATCATCACACCATACTACCTACACATCAGACAGCCACGTACAAGGAAGCTATACCATCGCATCTCTTCAAATGCCTATCTCGGAGCCAGTATTCAGAAAACATTTAGCCAATACTATCCATTTCTCCCATTCCAGTCCTCATTTCCACGTCCTGCATCTCTTTCCTTCCTACCCATATTCACAGCCCTAGCAAAAATTTATATCGCGTTAACCAACTTTCTTCCACTTCCGTACCCTGTGTTTCATCGGTGATGACAAGTTAAGGTGCGGCGCGGGGCTTTTACTAGCTTGCTGCTTACTTACCTAGCTTAACTTTTTTGTAGGATCCGGATCCTACCCGTGCGACGCACGTCCCAAGGCGCTGTGCAAGGCGTAGGTTGTAACCTGTGACGTGCAGCCTATGCCGTACGGCGCACGAGTGAGCGAACCAAGATAGGCAAGTAAGCGCTGTCCATTCGTCTTGCGCCTCGATCTTCAGCTTTGATTCTGTGACGTTCACCGGTTTTGTGGATGCTTGAGACGAGACTTAGTGTACCGGCGATCAAGAGGCGTAGGCGTAGATCCGCGGAGCTGTGTGTGTCAAGTGATTTAATATTTTTAAGAAATCTTGGAACGTCAAAAGTGCTTGGAACCTTGGGATCGACGTGGATGCTGGTGTGGGTGGGGTCCGTGGTATGATAGTCCTTTTTATGCTAGCCAATTATGGAACCGCGCGCGTTCAGTGCGATCGATCATCGGAAAGGTATGGGCTGTGCAAAGCAACGTGTGCTAGGATGATGCTTTGTACTCGACTCGACTTATCCGATTCATATATACAGCCACGCTAACATCACACATTACAGAACACCTCTCCCGAATACAAAATGCGATGGGAATATAGACTCCACAGGGTACTTTCCAGTGCCACTGAGCGTGGATAAATCGAAATTCTATACAACGTCTTCAAGCTGATGGTGTTGAACTTTTGCCACTGCTCCGAGACTTCCGAGGATGTGGCGGGGGAGGTGACTCCGAGACTACAGTACCTGGGTGCTTGAGTAGCCTGTATTGAGCTAGCACTGGGCTGGCCCAACATGTGAACCTTGGCTTTTTTTTTTAACTTCGGACAGCCTGGCCAACCAATGGATGGCTACGGACAAATGCTCTGCTATTGAAAGTTTAGACGGCTGTGAGCAAGAACATATATTGGTGATGGGGTTGCCCTGTAGCGAAATGTAAGTATACGTTCGCATACTCAAGTCCCATCTTCACTTTGTTCAATCCTAATACGGGCATAGCTCGTGTGTAAGGAAGACAAAACATAGGGTTAAGTCGTAATGTTCTTGCCGTTGGGAGGCCTGACCAAATGGTCCAAGGCACATGCATTAGCAGGATCTTGGGCTCTTTACGCTACAGAGATAACAAGCTCCATTGGAACGACTGTCTTTTCTTCAAATTTTAGAGAAAATATCGATCAAACATTCCGAAGGGCTTTATTCATCATTGATGGCCCTTATCTGAGCCTAAGTCTCCTACTCTCCTCTGCTCAAGAAGTTGAACGGATATGATGCTGAACAGTGGACATGAGCCTAAAGGTACAGCGGAAGCTGCGGGTAAAATGCAGCGTCCATCCTTCTATTCGCGTACCTCTTGTGGGTCCTAGGAGAAGGGCCGAGCTTTGAATTTCTTCCATTAAACCTAAATTTCTACTGCACGAAATATCTTCGGGCCCCACATGCTCTTCCCTTGCATGGAATAAGGTTATCAAGCCTTGATGCACCGAAGTAGGGCCTGAACGGATGGCGGAAACTGGCTTTCCCACCACAGCAACCGAAAATACCACTGAACCGGACGAAAATTGCTAGTGTCTTTTCTTGCAACCAAGACATAAGGATGGGCTTAGGGCTGCTATCTAATTGAGACACTACAGCATAAGGCATCAACATTGAAATCGCTGGACGAAGTGGTGGTCAACTATGGTATTTAACCGGTTTTATCTTGCCTTCTTCTTTGCTTCCTCTTTTCTTTCTCTTAACTACTTTTATTCCTCCCCACCTCGTTCTCCGTGGTCGACACTGGCTAATATCACTGTCGCTCCAGGAACATTCAACCGTCTACCTCCCGACCGATACTATCGCCGTCATAGGAGGCGTTATTCGCAACGATAGCGCTACCCCTATTCCCTTTACAACAACAGACTTGGTCCAATTCTACTCGATTTCCCATAATGCCTAGTGTACTGAGACCACGCTCCCGATACCACTTAACCACCCTAACGCGGCGGCCGTCAACGATAAAATATATGTTTTTGGAGGACTAGACGATGGCGGTGTGGAGATGGAGTCATTGCGGCCAGTCGCAGACTCGTGGGTCTACGATACGCACATGAAAGCATGGTCTTCCCTTCCGCCACTAGCAGAACCAAGAGGAATGGCAGCCGTGGGTGTATACAAAGAGAAGATATTTCTGGCCGGCGGATTTACGCTTTTAGAACTGAGACTAAACGGCATGCATGCATCTTGCTCTCCAGTCTCAGTGTTCGACACCCGTACCTCGAAATGGGTCTCAGAAGCCCTTCCCGCAAAGGCACGGTATCTTCCAGGACCTCGCGACCATTCTGTATCCGCTGTTATAGATGGAAAGATGTACGTCGTTGGCGGATATGATCATGGAGCGCATAACCGCACAGATACAGTCTTCATCTTGGACTTGGACAATCTTGAAGAGGGATGGAAGACCGCTGCTGCGAGGATGCCGACGCCTAGGGGTGGAATTTCTGGTGGAACTGTAGGAAGCAAGATCTATATCTTTGGTGGCGAGAGACCCCCTGGCGAGCTGAATGAGCTCCATAGCGAGGTGGAAGTGTACGATGTTGAGGGCGACACTTGGACCAAGCTGGACCCGATGCCCAGACCCAGGCATAGCGCTCCTGGCGTTGCAGTGCACGGAAAGGTGTACATACCTGGCGGGGGAGTGGCGTCAGGAGCGGCGCCTATAAGCGATTTTAATGTTTTTAACACTACGAGTGAGACATTCTGGCAACTACTACCAGCTTGGAGATACGTCCAATATTTGCTTAGAGGATAAGGATGTGAGCTGCAGATATGCTTCGTTGCTTCCATGGAAATAAGGATATAAGCAGAAAAGTGGCTCGTCCAAAGACATTGTCCAAGTTGTGCTGCGGGACTTGAACACCTGACCCACTTATAGTGTGGATGCAGCCATGCAAACCCCCTTACCGATATAGCCATTACCATCATAGTCAAAAGAGAGAAGCTGAGTTCCGAGTGCTTGTTCAGCGAAAGGTCTCGCGCACAGATTGAAGTGAGTCTTGCGTACGAATAAAGTAACAGACAGGAAATCGTGGACAGAGCTGGCTTTTAAGAACAACAAGACGGCTCACAAATCATCTACCTTAATAGGACTTGTGAGAGCAAGAACATTATATAATCGCAGTATCGTGAACAGCATAAAGATAACTGCGCACGTAACGTAAATCGTAATAGTATAAGGCATCTTAGACTTACCTAGGGCTCTCCTACTACATATATAGTTAATTAACACCACGCTACGCCACGCTATACCGTACCCTAGCCCTACCCACACCGTTACCATCGATTATCCAATATCACGTGACACGCACAAGTCTGTAGATCTGCACCTGCGCCTCTTGATCACTGGTACAATATGTCTCGTCTTAAGCATATAGACTCCCCACCGGGTACTTTCCAATGCCCTAAAGCGCTGCTCGTCTGTTCGCATATGCAGACGGGGAGCTAGGACCTGGTTGAGCTTAACCGTAGATATAGAAAGACTACATAAGTTAATTAGGTTAGTAGTCGCGAGGGAATTGAAGTTAAATAGATTGTGGGGAGTAATTGTGTAAAAGGCTTTAGGAATATAGAGGCTACAAGTAGGTAGGAAGTAGCTAGGTAGAGCGTACGTTCTCGTTCCCTAGAGATAGACAGTCCTAATCAACTTAACTTAGTGCTACTATGGTATCTCTACTATCCTAAGCCCCTAGCTAGGGCAGGGTTCCACACCATCCATACACCTATAATGAGTAGGCAGAGTCCTAGGGAAACATCCGCTTCAACTCCTTCACATGTGGTGTCTTGGGCGGCGGCTTCGTTTCATTAATTTAGAAGGAAGGGAATGTAATGAGCATGCTATTGTATTTTACTTTCTGCTAAACTGGGCGATGTGCTGGCTACCTACGCAGCTAACAACGTGGTATAGCGATAGTGATAGATACATGCATGGCCTTGAATTTTAACTACGTTTATGATAGGTGACGGTTCCTTGTTTGCGCATTATTATGCTAAAATTTAATACGTGCCAGTCCTTGTTTGCAGGTCAAGACGCGCGGCAATAGAGGGAACTTATGATTGTACGTCGTAACAAGAGCGAGTAACGATACTCAAAAAGATGACGGAGCCTCTATGAGAATTAAATAGGTACCTACAGTGCCAAGACAAAAGTATCCGGACCATCTAAATTGAGCAAATCGTACCCAAACTTCAACACCACCTACCACCACCAATCCTTACTCGATTTACGCGTTTTTTACGTCAAATTGATGGCGCCGCCTCATACTACCCTCCGCCGGTCCTTTTTAGGCGATATATCGCGGGCGCGCCCACCTAAGAAAGAGCTGAGCCCACACCTACGCGCGGCTATACTCAGCGCGGTTGAGAACCGCGTCAAACCCAAGGTAATCCAGGATACGTTTCGCGTCAGCAAATCAACCTACTACGACACTATAAAGAGATGGAATGAGCACGGGAAAATAACCTCATTACCGCGTAAAGGAGCTCCAAAGAAAATAGGTGCTCGGGATGAGCGTCGCCTACTGCGGATCGTTCGCCAGTATCCGCGTATAGAGTACGCAAAGCTGAAAGCAGAGGCTATTGGTATGCCTAACGTTTCCTCTAGAACGCTCTCTCGCCTACTAAAAAGGCATGGTATAAAGAAGTAGGCCGCGAAACTACGGCCAGCGCTTTCTCCATTAGACGCCCGTAACCGCCTTCGGTGGGCGCGTCTCAACCGCTCTACAAGCTGGGCACGCGTCAAGTTTTCCGACGAGTGCTCAGTAGAGAGAGGACGCGGTAAGAAACGCGTATGGGTATTTCGTACACCTCAGCAGAAGTGGTATAAGGAGATGATTGAGCCTAAGGCTAGGCAATTAGTACTACGCCAGATGTTTTGGGCAGCTATTTGGCTAGGGGGAAGGAGTGAGTTGATTGCTATGGAACGCGTCGGAGGCTCACGTGGCTACACCTCTACCTCATACACTAATACACTAGAGGATGGCCTACTACCCTGGAATGAGCCGGAGGAGGAGGACTTCTTTAATCAAGAGGAGGATGAGTATGAGCCCTACTTATTCATGCAGGATAACGCTCCTATCCATAAGTCGCGAGAAACCACCGATTGGCTTAACGCGCATGAAATCGAGGTTATTGATTGGCCGCCGTACTCACCAGACATCAACCCTATCGAGCATCTCTGGTGGCTACTAAAGCAGAAGCTAGTTGAATTGTTTCCTAACCTTGAAGGCCAGGGCTTCAGGGGAGTCGATAAAGATCATTTTACTCAGTGCGCTCAAGAAGCGTGGAGAGCAATACCACAGGCTAGTATTGACAGGCTTATTGAGAGCGTACCACGGAGGATTCGAGCAGTTATCCAGGCTAGAGGCTGGCAAACAAAGTACTGAATTAATACAACACTATTTCGACCCTCCCTGATCACCATTGTGAGCGATTACCCATACAAAACTGATCGTGGTGGGTATTTTCTGTGGTTGGTGGTTTCGCTCAATTTGGATGGTCCGGATACTTTTGTCCTAGTACTGTAGGTGTATATTTACAGCTTCTTCTGCGCCTCTTCTTTAATCTATAACTTAATAACAGATTTTAAATAACTTAATGACAGATTTTGAATAACTTAATAACAGATATTAAATAACTTAATGATAGATTTTGAATAACTTAACATAGTAATAACATCTCATATTAAGAATCATAAGGATGCTGGTAAGATCTTCGAGTGCTAAATAAATAAAGGAAGCTAACAGAAACAGAGAACGCTAAAGAAGAAGAGCAAAACTAAAAGGAAAGAATAAAGATACATGCTATAAAGAAGGTAGTGCCTTCTGTTGACGTAGTGATTAAATCCTCTACTAATAGCTATTTAGATAATCAAGACTAGCCTAACAAATAATTCCAAGTACGTTGGCGGCGAGATTAAGAAGATAATCCGTACTCTACGTATCACCTTGACGCCAAAGGAAACACTAGATAAGGTTGTTACTCGGACTAAAAATATTATGAGTGGTTTAGTTGCCTACCGTGCAAGTGCTAATAGACCTAGCTGAAAACATCGCCAGCGAGTGCGGTGGAAACGAGCAACTGGATAATAAGCTTAAGAACAATCGTATAAAAGTAACTTAAGCAGAACTTAAGAAGGCTGCTCGCCATCTTAATAAGGTCTACGAATATCTTGGGCGTAAGAACGTAAATCGTCTGGCTAATAGGGCCATCCCTAACGAGGCAGTCCAGCTTGCTCGGTTCTGTAATAATATTCGCCCGCTGCTTTTTACTATAGTTAACATGAATGTAGTACGAAAAGAATTAGTTTAATTCTATCTTTAAGTAGAGATAAAGAAATTAAGCTCTTGGGCGCTTGATAGTAGTTGCTAAGGGGTCGTCTCTTACTTAAAAGCAGACTTGGCAACAATCAAACAGTCAGTCCAGAGAGCGTACGGACTATTTGACTGCGTTTTCGAGGCCGCTGGACTGTTTGTTTGACTGCCAAGCTTTTCAGCGTGAATTGAGACTGTTTGACTGTTTGACAGAGTACGTGGCTTTTGGACTGATTAATTGACTGATTGATTGCTTGTTTGCGTTACCTATACTCAAACTGCTCTAGTTGAGCTTTGATTTTGCTTAAGTCGTCAAGAGAGGTCTCCAAAGTAGTAGAAGCGTTGGTAGTTGCTAAACGTTTGATGCCTGCTCTCCTCCAGGACTTAACCGACTGTAGGGCGGAGATGAGATCGGGCTTCATACGCAGGCGTCGAGGGCCTAAGAGGTCTCCAAGCTCACTGAACATCCTCTCACAGTCAGCAGAGGAGGCTGGTATCGAGTAAATATCGAGCGCAAGCCTAGACAGCGTAGGAAACTGCTTCTCCTGAAGAAGCTAGTACTTGATAGGATTGAGCGAAAGCGGATCGTCCTCTGTGAGTGGTGTTTGGCGCTTCCAGACTTCGTATTCATCCTCAAGGGCCTCCTCTACTTGACGGAGAGCTGCCTTCATAGAGTTTTCGAGAAAGGCTGAGCGGCTAGCAGATGCTGATATACGTGGCTTTTTAGCTGGGCGTGGATCGCTGGGAGAGCTCCTGCCCAACTCAGCTGCCAGCTTCTCCCGATAAGATCTGTATAGCTTCATGAAGCCCTTGTGGTTATTCAGCAACCAGTCTCTCTTATGATGAGGGCCATTTTTCTCCTCGTTGTAGTCATCTGGTACACTCCACAAAGCTTCTAGATAGAGCTTATAGTGTGGATGGAGGATCATTGCGGTGTAGTATATTAGTGAGTCGTCAAACTTCTGGTAGTACTCAGCCAACTTCGCATGGGCTAGATTGATGTTGACTGCCAGGTGATCCTCTGGGGCATTAGGATCGCTGAAGTCCACCTTTTCAAGTCGTGATTTCTGCTCTTCAAGCTCGTTAAGAAGCCACTCGAAAGTAATAACTACTTCCCAGATAGCTCCATGGCGGCCGACGTGGCCTCTGCCCTCTAGTAGCTTTGTAGCTTCTTTAAATGGACTTAGCAGCTTGATGTATTCGCTAATCGTCGCCCAGTCCTTAGCCGTCAATCCTCCTTCTTGTATGAATAACCTAGGCTTAGCGCGCTGCAATTGTGTATTGCGACGCTGCGAGGCCGCCTCTACTCTAGCCTCGTTAATCTTTATATGGGTGTAGTCGTCGATAGGACCGTGAAGCTAGGCAGCTCGCTCCATGGCCCTGTAATAGGAGTTCCACCGAGTCTTGACAGGGCGTATAAGCTCATAAGTCTCTAATAATGACTTGCCTAGCTGCTTAGCCTCCTGAACTTGTAGCTTCTCAAATAACTCTTGGGTTTGCGAGGTACAGATAGACGCGATAATATCAAACAGTACACCAATTGGGCCGTACTTTCGCCACTCATCGAGAAACGCTTCTTCTTCCTAGCAAGTAGTTAGCAGGCGGCAGGAAAGTGAGGAGGCTAGACGCTTAGTTTTACCTGTAAATTTAAGTCCTCATTCTTAAAGGCTTCCTTATCTTTGCCCCATATCACTAATTAAGCGCTCAGGTTGAGGATATGACATGTACAGCGGAGTCGTCGATGGGGCGCCCAGAAGTTATACTGTGTAGCCAGCGCGTTGACAGCTGCGTCGTTATTCGTCGCGTTATCAAGCACGAAGTAGCCAAGTCGCGATTCGTTAATATTAAAGATCTAGAGAGTCTCACTTACAATGTGGGCAATGTTCTCACTAGAGTGGCGGCCGTAGAGCTGCAGTAGCCCAAGCACATAGTCCTGAATGTCGCCCTGCTCGTCCAGATAATGTACACATATCCTAGTGAGAGCGCGCTTGCCGCCATACGTAGTCCAATTGTCAAAGGATATATGGATAAGGGATCGGGCCTTCTTCAGGTGTTGCGTAACGGCCGGGATCATCGCGTGGTATTCGCTCAGGATATAGCGGCTGAGAGAATTGTGACTCCGCCAAACTGACTGCTCTGCAATAGGATTAGCAGCTTCAATTAGCTGGCGGAAGGCAGCAGTTTCTACGACTCGGAGCGACTGGTTATCGGCGACTATCCAGTCAATAAGCGCGTCCTGGAATCGCTTCTGTGAGAAGCTTGATGCCATCTTATTTACCAGCTTCTGTGATACTTCAACACCATTCCATTGTAACTGATGGACGATCGAGCTTATACTCAGCGGTAGGTTAAAGCTTATTAGCCCATCCTTATTAAATCCGTGGCCTAGAGTGTTAGTAGAGAGGTGTGTACCAGCAAAGGAAGTTAATATATGTACGTCATATTTGCCACGCGGCATTTTATGGATATGATAATATTTGCAGAGCCACCACCTCTTTTGCTTCCTGCTATGCCACAGAGGCCACCCGTATTCGTATATCCAGCTTATAAAGCCTCTCTTGCTGTCCTCTTCTTGTCGCTGTAGGTGTGGGACACGTCTCCACTCAATGCCGTTGAATTGCTTATCGCGATTATCGTCATCTATTGGTTGGACTTCATCGGGCTCGTCATCAAGTTCGGGAGCAAGGGAGGGCGATATCGGGGCCGTATTTTTGCGGTTTGCGCGTGTAACACGCTCGCTAAAGACTCTTTTCGCGTTTCTGTTCATACTATAGAGCAGCGTAGATGTGGGAGGGCGCGTAGAGTGGAGAGTATAGGTAGAAGTAGCTAGGTGTTGATGGCGGAAGCTGTATCGTTAAAAGTTTAGGTAGAGCTGCCTATTTAGGTAAGGCGTTAGATTTTTCGCTCTCCAAAACCTCAACACCAAAAAAGTATCGCGACTTTAGGCTATATATTGACATTAATTTATCCACTAAATCCACAAGAAAAAAGGCTATATTTAGCCAATCAATCAATCAGTCTGGCAACTTTCAGACTGTTTGATTGGATAATTAGAGCCCTTCAGACTGTTTGACTGATTGCTTACAAAGCAATCAAACAATCAGTCTGACTTTTTCAGACTGATTGTTGCCAAGTCTGCTTAAAAGAGTGCTGTGCGAGCTCACTAACTAATTAATAAATTTTGCAACTTCCCCCTGTTTATTTTTGCTTCTAAAATAGATAAGGAATTGAAATCTTATAGTTTTACATTTAGTATAGTACTAAGTGTCGTTGTATTTAGGCTAGGAATTCGTGAGCCCCTTTAATAGAAATTTTAACGCCTGTGTAAACATAGGTTTGCCATTTTAATCTTTTATATTAAGGAACTTGATGTACAGTCCACTTCCCTAAAGGATCCCAACAATTATCTTAAAGCGAAGCCGAAAGCCCGTCATGGTGCAAGTCTTCTTTCCTTCTGCAGGTCTTAACGACAATGGTTTGCTCTCATCCTCTATTGAGAAGATGAATGCGCGCCGTTAGCTATGCCAACTAATACTACTTGTACAACCCCAAATCTGTTACACCAGTTATCAATTAAGCACCTGTTCCATAATATTAACTTTCTTACGCGGCAGAAATTGCAACGACATCAGCTCGCCGAGCATCAGCAAAGATGGTGAGGCAGACCGAGATGAAGAAGTTGAAAGCCCCGATAGCCCCAATACGTGCGCTCTTGGATGTGATGCATTTAAGCACCGCAATAGAGGTAATTGGGATCAGGGAGGCCAAAATACTGGGAGGCCAAAACGTTATCCGATGCCTGCTGCCCCAACCACCCGATCAGGCTTCTTGTACTTCAGAATCTTGAGCTTATCGAGATAGGTGATAGCGTTGTCGGCTAGCCATCTAGAATACGAGTCGACTTCCTGACATGGTCTCAGTGCGACCAGATCATCTGCATGTCCTTCGGGCTCTCCGAGAGATCCCCAGACGCGCGCATCGTCCCCGATCAAATAGACGGACCCATCGCTTCGGTCGCGAGGAATTTTTGTACGTACTTCAAGTCGTATTCTTCAGGGCTCTTCATTTCAAAGATTTTCGCTTGTTGGATGAGAGCTTGGTCTAGAGAATCCAATGTGTTTAGGCATAGCACAGCCTGAGCTTAATACCACTCACTGTACTCATCAAGCCCGAAGTTGATCTTGTCCATTAGTTCTCGCTGCCGTGTGTCGCCATCCCTTTCCTCGCTCGCTTCAAGGAGTATCCAGGCATCCGTCGCATACTGTGTTTTCAAGCCTGAATCCGACAGACTGTCCGACCTCTCGAGCTCTTTCAAATGGCGTTCAAGTGTGCATATTTCGCTTTGGAGATAAAGTAGCCTCCTTGCATTTAGCGCACCAAACATGCGGAAGATCACTGTCTCTAGGACAATCTCCATGTTGACTACCAATGTGGGGTAACCTTTGATGACATCTTGAAAACGATTTCTTCGAGAATCTGGAGGTACTGCAGCCTCCATCGCGAGTTGGTTGCTCGCATCGATCGCTATTTAGAAAGTGATGGACAGTAAGGTATGGATTGCGAGGATAAATAAAAGCCGAGAGGTGAGAGGTGTGGGGCGTTTTGAGGCTTTTGTTCGTCTGGTGCTTCCACGCGTGACGGTGCACGACGCCAACATCCTCGTCAGTTCGCTGCAGATATAGGCTTCTTTGATTCAACCAAAGTGATATACTTGTTATGTATAACTTCTATGTGATCATGTGTTCTAAGCTAATTAATTACAGGTTGTGCAATGCATCACTTGCGTGATCACAAGAACACATGCACCAAGAATACTACGTGAAAACTATGCAAACCTTCAAAACAGCAGTGCTATGACAAGATTATTAAAGCTCCAGAGGTTGGGTTATATTATCCCCCGGGGAGCTCATTTACCTGTATATGTAGGGCCGAATCCCTGGAAGGGGCCGTTGGTCAGGGGAAATGGTATACGCCTGCCCACGCGACGAGTGGATGATTGCTGCCGCGTGACAAGCGCATGCGAACTTATTCTATCACGCGAAGAACACATGCAAGCGGGCGTGATGAATTCAAGTTTGCAGTTTTGATCTAATCAAGATATAAAACCATAGGTATCCTCGCAAATCTTTGGCTCGATAAAGTGCGCAGAGAAAAATGGCGCTTAGTTGTTACAACACCGTCATTAGGAAGTCAATGTACGAGTAACGATAGAAAAATCTAACCATTTTCATAATAGAGCGAGATCTCATCGTAGGCCCAAAGAAAGAGCAGCTCTCCAGCAAATACAAACAGCTCGTTCGGAATGCGCGCAATGTACATCGCCCTTGAAAACGTACCGCGCTCTCTACTAATGCTTCGACAGGGTCAAAGAGCTGCTTACATCAGCTGTAAATGCGACCATTTCGTCGCCTATCCTGAGAAGATGAAATGCGATACCCACGAAGATCCAAACGATTGCTCTAAAGGCGCATCGATCGAATGCCAGTGCGTCGTTGTTACCGATAAGAAGCCGGACTACCTCAAGGCCAAGTCCGAAGGTACCAATCCCGAATATGACGACGCTATTGGGTGGGTGTGTTGGTGGTGCATGACCATTCACAGCACTATCGACACCTCCACAGAAGACATAAAATCGATAGGTCACTGTCGAAACCATGGTGCCCCGGAAGACGATGAGTAACTATGGTATGTATGGGTGAGGAAGTGGCTGGATAAAGATGAAAACAACAAGATGGTTAAGGTGAAGAATAGGTTGTTGGAGAAGAAAGTGGTAGAGGAAAAGCCTGAGGCAGACCAAAAGGGGTTGAGTGATGAGAAAGGCTGGGGGAGAGGTGGAAATTGGGCCGATTAAATGGAAGGCCAGGTGGTGAGATGAGTTGGCACCCGGGTGTATTAGGTATCAGCAGTGGCCAGAGCTTTCGAAACGTGTGTTGCTTGGTTCAAGGCCTTAGGTACGCGGAGCAAAATGGAGTGCGGGCATTTAGAAGAGTGACGCGGAAACTCGTACTCCTATGCAGGTGCTGTTCTATGCACGAACGGTGCTAACTATGCCCTGTCTCTAAATTTCATGAACAAACCCGAAATTACTAAGCATATCTCCTAATCCCTGTGCCTAGAAATTAGAGTGCTGTAGAATGTGTGACGGAGAAGAAGCTTAACTACGCAAAAGTGAGTACACAGGAAGCTAGCTGCAGTTATTCGTAGGTTCGGGTTATCCATGGGATAAATTGTTAGTGCAGCGATTTTAGACGTGAAATCTGATCGAGATGGCTAGCCGGCTGGAGGAGGGCTTTTCTGCGTGAAAAGGGCACTCTGGCTTGAGCCTCGTGTGCGTAGAGTCCTTAGTTCAAGCATCGAGTTCATTTCAGCACCGTCGTTCTAGTAAGCTCTCAGTACATTACACAGGTGTTGAAGGTTGATTCAGGTCGATGGTCACCAAGGACTTCCCGTGCTCTACGAGCGCCTAAAAAAGGACGTAGCATTTCACAATGATTTCAAAGGCTCTAAGTACCGAAGAAAACTCACATCACGCACGGCCTTCACATCTTCCACAATCTAAAGATACACTGCGCTAGGCTTTGACGCCACCGTGCACAATTATTTACAAGTCCGGTATATATGGGGGCTCTATCCCGCCACGTTTGGCTTTCGTTGATACCTATTCACATCAATACGACGAGTGGCTATGTTGCGCGGATCAACCACCGGATATGGAATAGTGCCGTGAACTTGGTGAATACATGCATGTGGCTGAAAGTTAGCTACCCAATTGGCGAGGAACCTGCATACCGCTCTCATACGGCCGTGAGTGTTTCCACGACCATCCCAGTTGTCTCATTCAACGCCGATGATAATAGATCAGGGATGTATTTTTTCAGCTTGGAGAATAACTACGATCGTAGTCACAGGATATTGATCAGTTTGGCACTTAAATGGCAACAAGGCTGAGGAGCTATACCCTTCTAAGCCTTAGCACGAGGCTGCTTGCTGCGGTGTTTGGGGCACAGCATTTGATCGGTAAACATTCCGAAGTCAGTGACCAATTGTGAGTGCATTCCATGCTTAAGCCTTGAGGCCCTCCGCATTTGATGCATGCGATATCCGATCGCCATATCAGACCCCAACGTGAGAGATGCTTCGCGATTGGCCTGCCCGTCGTTCTGCATGAGGCTAACATCGATCTTGAGAAAGTCCCAGCACATATATAACTCGATTTCCCCTGTAAGGCCTTTACCGAATGTGAACTCTTCTGAACCTCACTTCGATTATTCTCATACCGTGTAGCATATGAACGTTTCACAATCATGAAGCCGATGCTTCAGCTCCTTTGGTGCTTGCTGCTCACCATCAACGCCGCAGTAGCCACCTGCTATTTCCCGAATGGGGATTCGATCCAAGACACTCCTTGCAACCCAGGATCGGCCAACTCAACATGCTGTGGTCCTGGCTACGCCTGTCTTTCGAATCATATCTGCGCTCCCACTGAGCACACCCCACCCGAGATTATCAAAAACTCACCGCCGTTCGTGCGTGCGAGCTGCACGGACAAGTCGTGGACTAGTTCGGAATGTCCGCAATTTTGTAAGAACGCTACCAATGGTGACAATATCGGAGCTGGTGGGATGGGGCTCGGAAAGTGTAACGGGGTTGGAAAGACCGATCGATATTACTGCGAAAACAAAGTAACCTCAACCTTGGAGAGCGACGCAGTGAAGTGCTCGAACTCGAGCTATTACTTTGAGTTTTCTGGTTCGTAACCCTCCAACCAAGTTTCAATTACAACGTTGCTAACCTATTGCCCAGGTTTCGCGTCAACCATCACGGTTATTGGATACGAGCCCACGCCTTCATCTACAAGCTCGTCTTCTACCAGATCCAGTCCGGCACCGACAACCACATCACCTTCATCGTCTACAGCTACGACCTCCGAATCTTCGTCATCTTCAAATAATAATGACGGTAAAATACTCGGATTAGGACTAGGATTGGGGCTTGGACTTGGCATACCTTTGCTGGCCGCCATTGCTGGCTTCTTCCTCTACCGCCAACGTCGACCTCAGTTGGCGGCCACGCCTCAGCCCGACACTCTGAGCGGTCCTTCCATATCAACAGATGGGCAGTCGCATAAGCTAACTGATGCTTGCTCAACATATCCTACATCACCGGAGATTTATGAGGCGAATGCTGAGGAAATGATTCACGAGGCTGAAGCAAACTTTTTCCATGAGCTTCCCACACCGGCTGACCGGCAGTCACCCCATGCGCCCAACGCAAAACGCTATCCTACCGTCCATTAACTGGAGAAGTCTCGAACAAATAGTTTTGTAGACTATTACGAACTCCACGCCTGGGCTATATCCTGCATAATTGATTCTTTAGATATTCACGAATTCATATTCTTGGAAAACTTCCTCACGCGCTAGAGCATGTCTTTTACGTTATTGTATTTGTTTCCAGTAACTATTTGGATTCATAGCAAAGTTTACCATTCTCTCATTATAAGGAGTGAAGTGATTGCTCACGGCACCAAACGCGCATGGTGCAAGCATGTCTATCTTAAAAGGTCCGTAAGTAGATCTGTGAGTATTTCATAGTAAGCTAGACCACCTTCAAAAAAGACCTGCCAATATGGCCTCACAAGAGCAGTGCATACTGTTTGATTCGGATCCCAAGCCATCACGGTTGGACATTAATAATGACACTGACTTGGGAGACCATGGCAATACTGCAGAGGCTGAAGCCCCTACCATGCAGACTGGAGCATGTGCTGAAGAGAAGAGTCAAGGCAACAATGCGCGATGATCCTGAGGTTGTACAGGAGAGCAAGCATGACACAGATGACGAGCATACAGCCAACGTCGAAAGCGCGCATAAAAACGCAGAATGCGATCAATGTTTCAAGGGTCGGAAAGTCCTTGAGCGACAAAATCAGCTACTTCAAAGTAAGGTCAACGAGCACAATGAGATGGTAGAGGATATTCACAGACACGCCCAACGCGAAAGGATCGATTGAGAGGCAGAAATACAATCCTTTAAGAAGACCGATTTGAACTAAAAGGCACGATCTATGTCCTCCGACAACAACTTGGCCGTTTGAGTGCGGAGCTTTCCCGAGCCCATGAATCGGATCCAACCCAACAAAGCACAATCAAATGATTACGACGATCAGCAATTTAAGTTCAAAAACCCTCAACACCTCGGCCTTTTTAACCAACTCGTCGGTGCTCAACAACAACTCATGGAAATGCTGTCAGAATTCAACCGTGACCAGGAACGACGAGACCGCTCGCTAGGGGAAGCAATCCAGCAGCATGAAAACGAACTGTAACGACGCCATGAAGCCGCCCATGACAATGAATCAAGTTATACGCAAGAAATGGCAAGCTCAAATGCGAGATTGAGCTGTTACAAGACCAGCCGAACGAAGCAACAGATTCAAGGACTGACTTCAAGGTGCCTACTACATGCCAAAATGTCGGAAAATATCGTGAGATTGATGGAGCCAATACCTCAAAAGACGACTTGTACATTCAATACGGAGAGCAGAGACAGGAAAGTGGAACTATAGTTTTATTTACGCTAAGATAGGGGATTATTTTCTAAGTTAAAGTAGAATTAATATATGAGGCCCCCAATAGCCTTATATCCCCTATGTTACCACTTCCTCTCAATAAACCATTGGAGAGTTAGGACCTTGCGACAACTAGGGCGCACCACTAAGAGTAGATACTGCATAATCAGGACCTAGTTTACAAAAGACGCGACAGAATCTCGAATTACACCTCGAAGTCCTTTATTTCATGAATCAAAGACTCTTCCTCACTTCAAAATTGGGAAACACGGCTTTTACAGCACCAAGACGAATTGTGAAGGATGAGAATTGAGCAATTAACTGCCACCATTATACGCCTACAGAGTTGCTAACAAGCAAGCAAAGCAAGTTTTGAGCGTCTGCTTTGCTTGCTTGGGTTCTAGCTCATTAGATGCTTGACTTGCTTAACTTGGGTGAAGTTTTGGCTCTAATTGCTTGAGACTTGCTTGCTTGCTTGATAAAATTTGTGCTGTACAGAGTTGAAGTAGGTATAGATTACTGCTAAGAAAACTCCCAGTCGCATATCCCATATCTGTTGCCTAGCTCGTCGTCAGTAACTAGCGCTTCAAGCTTCTCAGCAACCTCCTCAGCTGGGCGTTCAAAACCAGCTCGCTGCCAGGCTCGAATACACTGCAAAGCTGCCAGCAATTGAGCCCCAATTTTGCGTCTTTTTGGCTCTAGTAGATCACCAAGCTCGCTGAAGAGGCGCTCGCACTCGCAGCTAGAGGCGGGGATTGTTAGGACGTCGATTGCTAAGCGTGATAAATTGGGGTATTTCGGCGCCAGTTCGATCCAATAACGGACGGGGCAGCTGCCACCATTAAGCTGCTCGCGCGTCTATTTTAGCTCCAGTCTCTTCCACCGCTGGTACTCATCTAAATCCTCGTCGTCGCTACTATCGTCAGCGTCAGCTATTGCAGCGATAGCGTCCTCAAGGTCGCTGGATTGCGCAGCTGGGCTGCTTTTTAGCTCGTCAGCTGGCCTGTATTGCCGCCAAAGCTGCTCAAACGCAGCGTTGTTGCGCGCAAGCCATTCTAGCTTTTTGCGCCAACTGCGATCGCAATAACGCTTATAGTACGGGTGGAGGATCGTAGCGGCGTACGGGTAAGGGCTTACATTAAGTTTCGCGTAGTAATTATTGGCTTTAGCCTAGGCAGCGCGAAGGTTAATAGGTATATAATCCTCCAGAGCGCCAGGTTGCTTAAAGTTAACCTTAGTATAGTGCTTAACACGCAGCTCAAGCTCGTAGAGCAGCATTTCAAAGACTAGGATAATTAAGTAAAGCGCTCTAAACCTGCCTAGCTTGTTGCTGTGACCTTCAAGCTACTTTGTAGCGTCTTTAAGCGGCTTAAGCGCGTTAATATACTCTGTAATCACCGCCTAGTCTACGCTGTTTAAGCCATCTGACCGCATCCATTTTAGCGCGTTAGGGAGCTTATTGCCGCGTCTTTTAGCTATATCTTCGAGGTTGCGCGTGTGCTGTATGTGGTAGTTGGCGTAGTTACTAACGGCGTGTTGTAGCTAAACAGCGCGTACAAAGCAGCTATAGTACGAGTTCTAACGCGTAACAACTAGCTTAATAGGCTCTAATATTGATTTCCTTTTATGTGTAGGCAGCTTAGTGTTAGCGAGACGCTAAAAGTAATTAAACTTATCATACTACTAAGGAGTTTAAATGTAGTTAATTACGTTAACAAGTACCCCTAAAGGCCCGTCTTTACGCTATTTGGCTATTAGTTGCTCCTCCTCTAGCAGTTCCGCCGTATCATTATCATATAAATGGGGATTTTTCCTAAAGATAATAGCCTAGGTAATGAGATTGATTGTATAGGGACCGCAGTGGAGGCGGTAGTGGGAGGCAGTAAAGCTAAATTAGCTAGCAAGGCAGCTGACTACAGTATTATTAGCGTACGCGTTGTTGAGCACAAAGCAGCCTAGCTTTAAGGGGCTTATCCTAAACTTCTGCAGCGTTTAAGAAATAACCTCAGCAATCCTCTCACCAGTATGGGCGCCTGTTAGCTGTAGTAGCGCTATAGGCAAGTCTACGAGCTTACCTAACGCGTTAGTATAGTAAGCTATAACTCTAAGGAAGCCCTACTTGCCTCCCTTTGTTGTCTAACTATTAAAGCTTATATAGATCTTGCTCCTTAATTTAGACAGCGCAGTAACAACCTTTAGTAGCATGAATTCGTATAGCCTCATCACGTACGCTGACACGCTTTGGTGGTTCACCCATAGCGCTGCTTCTGCCTCTAGGTTGGCAAAGCTAATTAAGGCACGAAAGGCGGGCGTTTTAAGCTCGCGGAGTGGGTGATTATTCTTAAGAAGCCACGTAATAATAGTAAAACGGAAGCCTTATACGTTAAAGTTACCTATCTCGTTAGCGATCTCTTAACTGACTTAAACGCTAGAACTGGCTACTATCTCCAGCGACTTCTAGCTAAGTGGCAGCTTCCGCTCAGCGCCTTTACTGCCGTCGCGGCTAAGGTTGTGACCCACTCTTAGCAACCCTAGGTAAGTAATCACTGCAGTTATTAACTGCGTAACCTTTAAGATCCCATCATTCGAACGCCGCTGATGGCAGAACTTGTAGACAAAGTAGAGCTCCTCAGGCTTACTTCGCAGCGCGACGCGATAGCCGTGGTTGTAGATCCAGCTTTTAGCCCGCTTTAGAGTACGTGGAGGCTTGCAAAAGCGCTTTAAATAATCCTAATTAATGCCGTCAAAGTTATCAGCGAAGCGCTTATTAAACCCCTCCTCCACCTCGCGGTTATCCTCGTCAAAACTGGCTACTGTGGCGGCTTTACTGCCAGTTACAGGCGCAATGATAGCCTCTTCAGGCACTCCAGCAAGTAATTGCGACTTAAATGGGTGCTTCTTGGTGGCCTGGGACGCCGCGTCGGCCAGGGCTTTGCGCGGTGAGCGCCGTCGCTGCGGCTGCTCAACTGCTGGGTCAATCGCCTGTACGGCCAGCGAGGAAGACGGCGATTGCTGGCTCTCCAGCAGCTCCATAGGTTGGCTTTCAGTGCCTTTGCCGCGGAGGACGTGGGCGCGTTTAGCGGGAGGGTCGGGGGTCATTTCGGCGTGTCTTGCAGCGCGTTTGGCACCTCTGCTGGCAGCTTTAATAGCTCTAGGGGCGGGCATGATGGGCTATGAGACGGCAAAGAGGCGGCAGAGCAGCTAGGATAGGCGCTGAGATGGACGTTGTGGAGCAACAAGTACGCGTTAAGTTCAGACGAACACGCAAAATTAGGTGGCCGGAGCTGACTAAGAAGCTCATCTCAACACTAGAAAACTATCGCGAGATCATTTTTACTAGTAATTCAAACCCCTCTTAAAAATCAACTCTAAGATAGCCTAAGCACCTAAGTTATTCAAGTTTACTAAGCAAGTTTTCTGTTAAACTTGAATTGCTTGGTAAATTTGTACAGGCAAACTTGGCTTGCTTGAATTAGGTAATAACCAAGCAGAACAAGCAAGGCTTGCAAGTAACTTGCTTGTTAGCAACTCTGTACGCCTAAGAGCTTATCTTTTTCTCTCCACCTAACCATAAATTCGAACTGATTCTATGCATACTACAATCATGTTAGCCATGGTAAAAAGCAGCGAGCGAATATTCCTATAGAAACTCACCCGTTTACATCCCACACTACAGCATCGCGGGGAACACTAATTGTAGTGCAAACGAACTCCCAGGTATAAAGTGCGCTAAACACTTCACGTGGCTCTAAGACTTTAAACTTTCATGTCTTAGAGTTAAGACGAAGCGTACTAACAACATTTTGGATAAGCTTTGTTAATTATGTAACCCTTAAGTGTGTAAACTCCTAGGTACAAAGTGCGCTGAACATTTTACGTGGCTCCAAGACTTTCAACTTTCCTGTCTTAGAGCTATAACGAAGCCCACTGACGCCCCTTTGGATGTGTTTTGTGGGACCTTTTTCGCCCCCCTTCGGTGCTCCTCCTTGACATTGTCTTGCAAAAAAAGATGGGTCCATTAAGGTTCTAGAAGGACGACACCGTGCGAGGAGCCCCAGTATACAGAGGTTCCTCGCTATACCGAGCGTGTTTCTGGGCTACTACCGTGCTAGAATCGTTGGTTCCAATCATGTCGATCCTAGTTCTAGTGCGTTTAACGTGGAACCCCTCCTAGGGAGTGAGCTTATTCGTCATCAACCACCTCAACACAGCGACACCGCAGCAAGCAAGGTCAACGTTTCTGAATCTACACTCGTGTCTGATTCTTAACAATACGATTTACCCAACATCTATCCCAACTTGTCGTCACCCACTTTCACCCTAGAAGCCGTGCCCATCGACCAAAACGCAGCGACCCCTGCCGAGGACCCGTCAAAAATGAAGCGGAAGACAACGTCTGTAAACCATTCATATCAGAACTCAATTCTTGGGCAAATCTAGCCCAGTTACCGATATACCGGCGGGGCAGAAGCATGTCCGATCAGCTTGATTCCGTGCCAGTCGGTGGAGGCTGTGTCGATGAGCACAATCCTATCACCTCCAAGGAGGCGAGTGTAGGTGGTGGAAGCACTAAAAACAATGAGATAGAAGGAAAGGGTGATGTCGTAGAAGTATACAATGCAGATGAAGAGACGGAAGAATACGCAAGTAGGCTGGAAGGAAAGTTTCGATGTGCCGTCAGCCGATGAGAATTGGACCATAAATGGAGAGGTAAAAGCAGGTGAAGTTTATGGATTTGATAGAAGGGAACGAGGAGTGAAGAGTTTAGCTATGCTGAATTGACAAGCCTTTTGGAAGTCTTCTTTTTCCGCACCTGCGGTCTCTTGAATGGCCTTGATATTGGTTTAAGGCTTGCAGTACGTCATGCTGTTTGCCTGGAACCGATACTAGAGAAGACTTGATACATCTCAGTCTTCTCCTATACTTTCTTCAGCTAAAACGCTTTACTCAGATGCCTGAACAAACCTCTATCACATCTCTACACAGCGAAAAGCGATGCTGATAAATATATATTCATCTATATTACAATCTATCGATTTCAAATCAACCGCCCAAAGAAACTAAATCAATCTATCCACACCCGGAAATAACATACCCATCCCCAAAAGCAGTAAATAAAAAGCCAACCAAAGAAATCCCCGCCTAAGCTTCGTCACGGAAAATCTTCAAATTCCCTTCAGTAACAGCTTTCTTGTGCGACTTGACTTGCTTCCCATATCGTCTCCTGAAAATCGCATCTTCCTTGTACCTGGGCATAGCCTTTGCAAACTCATCCCAAGGCATGAGTCGTACCGCCTGCCTGATCAGATTGTCCTCCAAGATTGTCTTTCTCCCCCCGAGATTTTCGTCGTCCAGCCAGACTAGCCCACCGGCAATTTCCCTCTCCCACTCATCGAGTTCGTCCGCAAATGCAAAATCAATATTCAGATCCCGGAGAGCTTCTTTACGCATCTGCTTTTGTTTGTCGTCATCTTTGACTGGCTCCGCAAGAAGGTTCCAGAACTTAAATAGAGCTGCAATACACTTCCCCCTGTCTTGTAGTCGCTCTAGTCTGGTATTCTCTTTATCTTTCGCAGCCTCTTCGATCAAGTGCCGGTCTTCTTCGAACTGGGTAACGTATTCCGTCGTTGACTCAAAATCGCTGTACATATTTTGTTGCTTCGCCTCATAGAGAAGGTCGCCTGATGTTGCACCCTTATCCTCCCATGGATCGAATATCCGCTCTTTTGCAAGTTTAGAAACTTCCAATGCAGCTCTTTGGGCCTCCGGGGTTACCGCAAAGCCTTTCGTCTTCGTTGGAGGCCCGTTCGCAGCAGCGTAGCAACGGAGTGCGAGCCGGAACAGCAGAACGATCCATGTTTTTCTTTCTTCAGTATCCAGACCACATTCCCAAGGGCGGCCAGTTACTTTGTGAAAATCTACAATTTCTCTAAACAGATCCTCGTCCCGAGATCTCAGGTCGAACAGTAGTGACTCATAGAGTGTTTCGAGCTCGAGCTGATTCGTTTGTTCTGCTTTCTTTGTGACGCCAGGAATGCTTGTCATAACGGTGATTATCCGCCGTTTGATCGTCTGAGAAGGAGAGTACGGGCTCTGTGCTTCTTGTTCCTGGTCCATATTTGTATTGTTGGGATAGATGTCGTCGATTGTCGAGGAACGGTTGTAAGTTCTTGAAAGAAGTCGGGGTTGGTTGCAAAGGGTATGTGGTATGAAGTAAGACGGAGAGTTGGGGGCGGCCATTTGGGGGTTTTATATACTCGCACGGAGTCGTACCTCAAAGTTTGACTTCGTTAATGGCGGCGTTGAGTCTTCACTTCATGAGTCTGTGCTTGGGTGACTCCGTTAGAGTGACTGGAACATGGCCTTCCAGGTGAGCCTTTACTTGTATCCCACTTTTTCAGCTACAAGGGAGAGCTTGTATCGAGAAGGCTGTAAGATAGCAAAGTATCGCCGTGATCTTTTTAAAAGCCTTCTACTTTTAGCCAATAGACTTCCCGGAGATACATTTATAACCATGATTCCCTCATTTCTTTGGCGAACTGTTAAATTGGCTGGTTTCGATTCAAGTGTGATATATATTATTTATTTAAGATATAAAGTACAGTAACAAACCAACAACAGTATAGCTAGAATATGAAGGAGTGACATAGCTTGAAAAGGAACAAGTGACAGTCTAATCGCAGAAAACAATCCACATGCAAAATAAAGTCCAGGCCGCAGAATACAGTCCAGTCATAAAAACTAGTCCTGTCGTAGGAAGGAGTATCGCAAAGTGGTGGTCATTGTAAAATGGAGTCCAGCCGTGAAGTATTGTCTAGTCGCAATATGGCGGTTTGATATCGGATGCCTCGCTCGTAATAGCTCTCATGTACGACCTGTGCTGTCTCCTGTACCGACCTCCAAAATCTTTGTCGTTCTTGTACATTGGCATATCCACTATGAACTCTTCCCACGTACAGAGTCGCACAGCCTGTCTGCTCAAGTCATCCTCAAGAATTGTATGTGCTCCGCGCGGACGAGCTTGTTTCTTCAGTGAAAGCAAGCCCTTCTCAATATGTTGTTCCCAAACTTTGTGCTCCTTTGCTGTTGCGAAACCATGATTTAGTTTGAGGAGGTCGTCTTTGCGGCGTGCTTCTGTTGGGTCTTCGAGATTTTGGAACGCAAAGAAGGGTTCGACTGCCTCAAGGAGAAGTGTCCAGAACTTCACAAGACATTCCCTCATCTCCTGCTTCCTGTCTTCTTCTCTCTTTCCCTCCCCTGCTTCCTCCATCTGCATTCTAGCAAATTCCAGGGTTTCATTTAAACGTTTCAATGTTTTAAATGTTTCAATGAAACTTTGAAACTAATTAGGCTTAGTTTTAATTGAAACAGGAATTTTAATTAGTTTAAAGTGTTTAAAACGTTTCAAACCAAAGTAATATAAGCTCGCTTAAGGGGTTAATTCGCGTAGTTTTCGCGTTCCTCACCAACATCTCAAACGCGCCTCCCTTTTTAATTTTACAACCTTAATTGCACTACAACCTAACGCTCTACGAGCTTCAAACTTCATCATGGCCTCCGTAGTCACCGATAACCTTAGCGAGTTAAATT
>ML977024.1:0-10266 GCA_010015675.1 Byssothecium circinans | reverse complement strand
CAAGGCTATATAGGAGGTAGGCGACGCTAGGCCAAAGAGGGAGAACCAACCGAGATAGGACGGGAGGATCCCGAGGCTGTGCCTAGAGTCTTACAAATACTTTTGATCACTTGGACAATGCTCTCTTCATTTCCGGCAAAGGGCGTGTTCGAGCTTTGCGCTACCATGTTTGTATGGATATTGGAGATAGTCGAGTCCTTTGAGGAATGGTCCTGCGTTCTGGGAATAAAATGTTTATTATCGGGGATTGTTGGTTGATTGATAGAAGAAGGTTGTTGAGTGAAAGAAGGAGAGGCTCAGAAACGTTGGCTTGTGGGCTTTATATACTGCTATAGAGTCACAACTCAAAGTCTGACTCGTTTGCCACAGCAATGAGTCTTCACTTTATGACTCCTTAAGAGTGACTGGATCACGGCCTGCACCTAATCACGAGGTACTTGCTATTAGCGCGTTATCGAAGCACGTGTATGAGCTTGACTGCAAGCTACGATGCGTACAGTTCACCGTTAGATGTGGCACATTGCGATTGAAGTTGGGACGAAAGCCGTAGACTCTGGACGGGTACATGGGAGACTAGCTTAGGCATATTTCGCATTTATGGATGATCATGCACTATCTACAAGCTACTTCATGACTACATAGTCAAACCAACGCTATACACATCCTCCATTCCACACTGAGTGTCCCTTCTAAAACCCGAAAATCAACAAATGCAATAACCACCAACACTTCAATCTCGGTCCAGCACCTCCTTCCGACCCAGGAGTCCGTAAAAGTCACCCCCCCTCCGCCATTTTCTCTTCTTCCTCCCAGATTCTATTCAGAAATGGAAAATTCACCATCTTGTCTCCCAAGACCTCCGTTTCCACCGTCTTCTTATCAATCTCCAAATAACGGGCCAAGACCACCATCTTCCCGATCCAGAAATTCTTCATCTCGGCAGACAAGCCGGTCTCATAGGGATATCCGTCGTCACCGGAATTGAGGTGTTCGAATATGGCCTTTCCAAACGATGTTTTCAAGTGCGGGAATAGAGATTTGCTCTTGTTTTCGTCGTGGGTTGAGCCTTCCGTGGTGGTTCCGAAAAGGTTGATGCAGGTTTTGAGGAAGTTTAACAGGATGTCTTTCTTCTGCGCCGTGTTGGCTTCGTTTCGGTCGTCCTTGTGCTTGGCTATCAAGGCGTGAAGTTGTGCTCGGCCGCCGTTGTCTGTCATTGTCGATATCTCAAAGGCTTTCTTGTTGAATTAATCTGTAGGAGAATTTGCTCATTTGTGTACTAGAACGCAGTGGTGTTGCTGTAATAGATCAAGATTGTGCAAGTCGTCGATGAAATTTCCTTTTATACTTGCGGTCTAGTCATAGACATATGACAATTAGCACGCTTTGTAAGTAGCGAGGAGCGCCGGCATGACTTTATGTTCAGTTGACGCATGATTGATGTTTGTCGAGTACCATATGACTGCGGTATCGAGTATTGAGCATGGGAGTCGACAGACCATTCTCTATATGAGCAAGTCTCTTGGAATGTGACTGGCGTTCGCGTCAGAGCTCGATGGCGCAATCTTCCAGCTACTCGCGCACTGTTCACGAACTGATCTCGGTGCGCTTGGAGTCGCAAGGACGTAGCACAACACCTGCACCCGAAACATAAAGAACGTGCGTAGCGTGAGTCATGGACTAAGACTAAGGGAAACTTCATCGCCGCCCTCTCCTAAGGTTGAAGGCCCACCGTACTAGAACTTGTATTGCTATAGCTGTTCATTCTCGATCTTATACCACTGTACAAGTCACGCTGAGCTATACTTACTGAAAGCCTCCAGGACTCGTGACACACAGTATACGGATAATGATTTCTGTGTGGATATTGTCGGACATGTCGTCGCTCTTGACTTAGTATCTCGTTCTGGGCTAGCTTGGGCCGCACACTACTAAGAGCGCGATGATTCCATACAATTAAGACAGACTTGTCGCAGTAGCGGTGATTGAGCGTGCACTCCCTCATCCAAATTCCCAGCTAGATAAGCTCTTCACGGAATCCCACAACACACGGCAGCTCTACCGTTTCAATCCAGCCCTGCTCGAGGTGGAAGTTGACGTGCAGCAAATAAAACCCTTGAATGAAGGAGGAAATTTCTTCCTAGTATCAAACTATTCTAAACCTGCCGGCGCGCTTAAGAAAGTCTTCTACTGGTGGTTGGGGCCAACGTATAATGCTAGTTAGTCGGTGGTGCTACTTTCCGGTACGGAAACTGGACGGCTCCCACTCCTAGTCGTTGGTGTTGAGGTTCGAGGTGGTTGAGTCGCGGATCGAAGTCGGATACTAAGGCACTGTGGATAGGTGTGTTCAATAATCTTTCGCTGTTTTGTGAGCTCGCATGCCGAATTTCTGATTTTCTATACTAGTAGAGAAGGAACGTGATAAAATGGTTGGGCACTTGAGTAAATTTTATCGTTGATGTCTCAAAGGGAAAGGCGATGACGTAAGACGTGAACAAGGAAGTCGCAACGCGCGTTGAAAACGCGAAACAACGTGACTTGCTTGGCGCCGACAATCAATCAAACATCGAACATCACATTATATCCATTCTACTTAGTTGAAGACGCCGAGCTTGACCCACTCGACGGCGGTCGCACACCCGCAGCCTCTGCCCGGTCTTTCTCTCCAGGAACCACCCTCTCGCACCAGGAACACCAACTGCGTAGTTTCCCAGCGACCTCGCGTTCAAGATACTGGATCGACCTATCCTTCTCGTCTTCATAGATCTTTACACAGTCACCGACATAAACCTGCTTCTTCAGCTTTACCTTGATCACGTTACCGATACCTTCAATCTCCTGGGCGTGGTAGCTTGTACCCGTCCAGCGCCCAGAAGGCGTCGAGGAACCTTCCAAACTAGCCAGAGTGTCAGAATGGCAGTCTACCTCGTGCTCAACTGCTCGCGCTGCGAGACATTCGGCACCTCGGCCGCATTCTACACCTTCATTCCCTTCTCCCGCGCCTGTTCCAACACCGCCGAGGTAGTGGCTATATCGCGTACGCCAGGTCCAAGCACGGATGTACATAGTATCCGCATTCCTAAACTGCTGACCGCAGGGCTGGCATAGCCAAACCATGCTATCGCAAACACAGGGTGTGCGTTCGAAGGCCGACGCAGTGAAGGCTCGCGGCGCGTCATCAAAGAGCGTGGTTATGCCGGAAGCCGCATTGTGAGGATGCTTCGGAGCGGTCAGGAGGTGCAACGGAGCCTTCGAACAGACTCGGCACAGGCGACGATGGCGGGCTCGCAGCGTGGGCGTAGCCGGCGGCTTGATGGTGCAATTCTACTGAGCATTAGCGCTGCTCCCTTCCCTTCGGCGAGGAGCATACCCGGCAAACCACACTTGCACATCGCTGGCATTCTCCCACCATGTCCCTTGCACACTTGCCCATGCGGCCACTGGTCAAACTCCTCGACGAGGAAAAGTTAGAGTAGGCCTCCATCAGCCGCGTCCCAAGTCTTGCCCCGAGGTCGGCATCTTCAGACTCGCAATGCAGCGTATGCCTAATAAGCTGATGCCGGTACTCGAGCAAGTTCGCGCGGAACTGTCTGCATGTGCGCGAGAGAGCGTGAAGCGTGTTCAGATCGAGCTGGCTGGCAAGCTGTCTGACAATGCTAGATGGGAGCTCTGGTTAGCAAGCCTGCATCCGAGTGCGGAGCTGCGTCCTTGATGTGTTCAGGTCAGGCTCACGGATAACAGCTCAGGGCGGCTGAAAATCCATTGACGTTGGGATTCGGCCGTGCGTCTGCTGTTGCTGTCGTTTCGCTGTTGGTGACTTCGGCGCCGGCGAGCGAATGGTGCAGGGGCTTTCCTGTCGCGCGCGGTGCGCGTGCTGGCGGCGTGTCGTCGTCCAGGTCAACCAGGACCACCATTGCGGAAGGCTACTAAATAGGATCGCAGCATCGAAGCCGGACCGAGTAGCGAAAAAAAGGATTGAGAAGATTGATGGAGAGAAGGAGGGGAGGGTGAAGCATCATGACGCGTAGGGCTTTGGTTGTGGTGGGGCTGCTTGGCGTCGGATGTCTTTCCGTAGCACTCCATCCCTACAACTACCACATATTTCGACCTTTATTTCGAATTAGATGGTATATCAACATACCCCTAGATGTCGAAGGAGGATGTTGCACGGCATCTTTCCGGAAGCATCGGCATGTGTCTGGGTGTCAGAAAGATCCATACATTCCTACACAATCGAACCTGAATCGCCTCTCCCAGAAGAACTCATAGAAAATTCCTCTTACGCACAGGCAATCATCACGAACGAGTATCTCATATAACACGCCCATTCCAAAATCCGCCGATGACGACCATACTCCAGAAAGCATCCAGCCCAACACGTACGAAAGAAAAGCACACGTGCGACAACGGACAACCACCATCATAAGCTTACAGGCCTAACACATAAACATGACCACCCTCCTAATAAAAAAATCACCCTTCCCTCTCCCCTCCCACAACCGCCAAAATGAAGACCACCATCCTCGCCGCCCTGACCTCCCTCATCGCCCTCGGCGCCGCGTCTCCGGCTCCTCAACCCCCGGCGCCGACTCTGATCTTCTACTGCTTCGTTGAGCCTGCGTACGTGCTGCTGTTATCCTGAAAGCATGCTCTGAATACTAATAATGATGACAGTGGTTCCACGGTGCAAGCATCCGGCTCTTACCACGCCTTTTACTGCGAGAAGGGAAAGTCGGTGAAGGAACTCGCCGGAAACTACACTTTCTACGACGGTATCAATTGTGGTGATGAGGCCTACAAGTGCCCTGTTTAGAGAGAGTTTGGAGTAGCTGAGGCTATGAGGTTGCTGAAGTGGTTATTCACTCCTGCGATTGTCATAGAAGAGTCAATGGAAAGAGTCCCCGAGAGATCATGTTCAAGTAGGCTCATTCATATGTAGTTTGAATACTGGTACATCATCCCTCATCGCACTCCACAGACTCCCTTCCACAATTATCTAGCAACCTGTGAGCCAGTGACGCACACATCTCGTCTTCAATGACGTGGTACTCCCAGTGCCGAGTTGGGTCGTCGCAGCGGCAGTAGAAACTTCCTCTCGTTGGTGTTCTAGGGTCGGGAGGCGATGTGAAGACGTGTGGAGCGGGGCGCGGAGAAGTGCTGTGTTGACTAGACTGACAAGGCGTCGGTGCAGTAGACCGAGGATTGTTAATCCTGCCCCTTGTAGGCCTTCCTGGTTCTCGATTATGCCTCTCTTGATCTGGACTGCGAGGGTTGTGCCCTGGATTCTGCGGGCCGTGGCGATTGTGCTGGGGAGTACGGTGATCTAGTATATCATCCATCATTTGTCGAGTTTGGTGGGCCGTTCGGGGGACTTTTTGGTTCTTCGGGAACCTTGGTTGAGGTTTCATGTTAATGTACTGTTGCTGTTCGACTGGGGATAGAGCGGAGTATGTTATGGATCCTCGGTGCTTTAAAAGCATGTTATAAAGGTGCAGTCACCTGTCGCTACTTGAAGTGTCACTATGATGCAAACCTGTCACTTCCATGTCTCGAAGACTGCGATATCGTCGTTGTTGACGTGTAATTCGCCGCAGGCAGTCTACGTGGCATATTTCCTAACACACAGTTCTTCTTCAATACAGAACAGTCACTGAGCTTCCATATACCTATAAAGTATTGACATGAGGCATAATCTCTAGCGATCCACGACTCCGACAAACAGCGCGCAAGAGAAAAATGCATAACTGTCTAACCTGCCTACCCAGCCTTTCAACACCTAAAGAAGATAACGATCCCACGGATGGGCACCATACACCAGCCTTACAAATGAAACCAACTAATCTTCACAGTGCGCCGAAACCCCGCTTGCATATGTTCTGCACCTCTCTTCATCGAAGGGGCATAGCGTTTTATTGTCGTTGTAAAATGCCGGAAGAGCATATCTCATGCCACATTATACAGGAAAAGGAGCGAATTGCTGTGGTCAATGAGATCTTTGCTTTATTTGGCGATGAGAGGGAGTATGTTGATATGGTGGAAGGCAGGCTGGCGCTTTTGGAACAGAGAAAGCGCGCGCGGATGGGTGATGCGAGGGACTTGGAGAGTAGAGCATGGCATTTGTAGATGCGCTGCTGCGCTATATAAGGCCATTCTTCAAGATGGTGGTTATGGTTTAGGTTTCCTTAGTGGTGGGAAGTATTGCTTTACCAGCACTCCCGATGGATGCGTTAGATTCTCACATCCACCATCATGTCGATTTTCAAGGAATCATGAGGTAATGGGCCTTGAATTTCTGCTGAAAGAAGCGAGATTTTCTTGTCTGTTCTGGTTTTGGTTCTAGTGCGACATATTAGTTAGTTAGACTTCGGTCGATATACTCGAAAGCGTGCCTTGCGATGATCGTGATTGGAGAATGGCGGAGAAGGCAAAGGTTCAAAAATATCATCATAGTAAGTATCGTAGCGTATTCATGTTGAACTCAATTAAATGAGACCATATTTTGCACATCACGTTTAGTATAACGTCAGCGCTGTGTACGTCAGTATGCAGGCCTACACTGCAAAGATCTTCCTCAAAACATATCATGTCGTCTTTTCACATTGTGTATCACAATACTAGCGTTACATTATGCAGTCAGGGGACAGTCATGACTGTCCGTTTATCATAAGAACTTTCGTTCCAATCATTTAGCATCTGTACCTAGGTACACGCACGACCGTTGTGATTGAAGTCAGAATTGAATTGGTTGGAGGAGGACAAATTATGTATTGTATTAGATGTGTTGGCGAAGGATGAAGAGTTGAAGAGTGGAAATGGGCTTCTTATTCGCATATGTTGTCTCCGAGCTCGTTCCCAGCCGTGGACGTAAACATCCATTTCTTACAAACTGTGTTAATAACACTTGCCCATCGTGAAGACAGCAGTGAATTCCCATTTGCCAACGTAGGAAGTGGGCCGAATGATACGAAAAAGCGATGGAAAGTGACAACCACAGTTGACTCCATGTAGGACCGTGGATGAGTAGCGATGAGGTGAGCGATTGAGGTTTGTGAAATAATCGTCCTTCGTTCGGCAAGCAAACTGCACTCTTCATCAATTCCATTGTGAGTCTCATGATGTGGACGGAACTATACCCAAAGATAGCAGTCAACGCGTTCGGGCAGCTGTTCGCGATCTTTCCTCCGGGTCGTTTTCACGCAATTGTGCCAATCTGCACATATCTTGCGAGAAACGACTCACACTACGAAGCCTCACATGACCACACAAGCAATGCCATCGCTCTTTGCGCCCTTCTCCGTCGTCGTCTTCGCCGCAGTCTTCGCCACATCCTCCAGTACCTCTCTGCAGAGCTCCCCCGTAAGCGCACTGCACTCCGCGTACCGATCACAGAGCATTTTGGTCGCTAACCCCACACCTTCCTGAGGCAGGACGCTCTCACCCCTACCCTTCCCCATCTCCCTCCCATTCACCTCCTCATCTCTTAGCCGCTCCTCATCAGTCCATTCCCTCCGGAGATCCCTCTTGAGTCCCAGCACCAAGACTGGCAGCTCTTCATTGTAGTTGAAGTGGCTATTCACTATCGGCAGCCAGCGTGTACGTAGCGACTCAAGGGTACTGCGCTGCGATATGTCATAGCACAGAATTATGAAGTCAGGGCGGAGGAGCGTGTAGTTTGTGGGTGAGGCGGTGTCGTAGAAGGAGAGGGTGTAGGGGCGAGCATAAAGGCTGATGTTGAAGGTGAAAGGTTGGTTGGAATCACGGAGGGCGGGGAGCGCGTATGGTGGGAGGTTTTCGTCGTCATGCGGACGTATGCCTAGGGAGAGACGGCTGCAGTCTATCTTAACACTGTGATGCTCTTTGCCGGTAGGATGCGGGGCTTACGATAGGAAGGTTGACTTTCCCACCTCTTCATCGCCCAACAGCAGCACTGAGACCTCCTTTGGGGGCGACAGTGAATCATACATGTTTGCTAAATGAAGCCGCGAGGGCGTCGAGAGCTTCAAGGCGGCTTCATGTTTACTTTTGGTGGTGTGGGAGTCGAGCACTCTGTGTCGGAGATGTCGGCGTTAGAACCGGTCTTGGCAATGCTAGCTACTTCGGATGACTGCGCACGTGTTGCGGTGCCGCTACCACTTTCATTTTCCAGACGCCATTTCGCCTATCTCGACCTCATCAGCTCCATCTTGAACTTCGTCTGGTTGATGTGTAGGTGACTGGCGAATGCAATACGGAGTCAAGCTCAAAGTTGCGCGCTCGCCATTTTGTAAACGACCTGCAAGGCCAACCACTGTACTCCCCGAAAATAGATTGCGTATCCTGGTTAGGGGCTAGATATATCGGGTTTCACTGTCTTCTGATCCGGTATGCCTTGTATTGAATGGACTATGTATATAAGAGCTGTACCGTAGCACCCTTCAACAGCTTCTTGTTTTCTTCACTTCGCTTATCATGGATTTCAACTCTCCAGAACGTGCCGACCTTCTTCCTGCATTCATCTCTCGGAACACCCTCACAGTAAGCAGACATGATGCCGAAGAATTCCCCTCTCCCACTAACGGATAAAGGGAATAGTGTGGGGAGGATTCGTTCTCGGGACAATAGCCCTCGCTGGCCGTTACTACACCCGCATCAAATGCTTCAAGCGCCTTCTCCCAGACGACTATATTACTGGCCTCGCGTGGCTTCTCCTCCTTTCTGCAGCTATACTCTTTCAGACCTTCGTCGCCGACATGTACGAGATATCCGCCGTGGGGGCCAACCTTCGCCCACCTAGCGCGAACTTCGCAACTATCTTGATAAAATACACGCGCAGACAGCTAGTGTACCAAGTCTTGTACCATGCGCAGCTGTGGAGTGTGAAGATTAGTTTCTTGGTCTTCTTTTACCGACTCGGCAGCCAAGTTACATATTACAAGGTTGCGTGGTGGATTGTCACCGTTTTTACGATTTGCGCTGGATGCGTCGTTATAGGTACGCTTGAGTACAGTTGCCAGGAGGGTTCTGTGGAGGTTCTTGTTGCAAAGTGCACTGGTCTGAAGGCGGTTGAGAGGCAGGACACATCGATAATTGTCAAGTGTGCTCTGAACGTTGGTACTGACGCGGCGAGTGAGTCGATCTTTCCTATAATATCGTCTTCTCGACCCTTGGGGTCGAATCAATTTTTTCCCCGCTGACATCCTGAATAGTCATGATGCTACCGATTTCCATTCTCTGGAACATTCGGATCAGTCTCAGGCGCAGACTAGCTTTTACAGCTCTTTTCTCGTCCGTTCTCATCACGATAGCGATATCTATCACACGTATTGCGGTAGTAATGGGGTCAGGCTCAAGAACAACAAATCGTGCGAGTAAGTGGACGCGATGGGAGATGTCCTGGTACCTTTTATGGCAGTTCATCGAAAACAGTGTCGGTAGGTTGCTCAGCCCACCAACGCTTCACATATACTGAAACTTGGGAAGCCCTCATTGTAGCCTGTATCGGCTCCTTTCGAGCACTATTCGTGTCTAAAGAACGAGGTCGCGATGCCGACGAAGCGCTTCGACGTCAGGATGAGGAGGATGCTAAAGCTAGGACAGACCAAAATTTGAAGATGCGGAGAGCGAAAGCGAAATTCTTCCAAGACTCGTTGCTAGTGACGGAGAAGAGTATACATACATCTACGACTCATGCTGAGGGGCCACTAGAGCTCGAGGATGGCACCGGAGAGCGCGAAAATGCGAGCCTCGGCCGGAATAGTTTGACGTAGAATTTGGGTTAGAAGTCGCAACTATCCTTTCATGGGAGTGTTATCTTGGAAGCAACACGAGCCCGACACTTTGAATCTGGATATCTTCAGCACCATACCCAACCCACTGACAGATTGAAAGGGTAAGGTTTGGAGCTTCGGCTATTTATCTTGAGAGTATCAACCTTCAAGCCAGACTTGTCAACAATCAAGCGGCTTGCAAGCGCTTGATTGATAGCTTGATAACTATCAATCCCATCAAGTCAAGCTCGCCTATACTAATTTTTTAGCAATCCAAGCTGAGGAGGGTCAGCTTGATTGTTTAGCTTGATGGGCTTGATTAAGGTAGCGCGTGAGGCTGCTCGTTTTGCAGCAGGAGCGATCTTACGATAGGTTTTTGGTGTTGTAGTCGTCGCAGTACTAGTACGTAATCAGCCTAACTTCTGCAACACTATCTATTATATGCAAAAATCGGTGATATTCCTTGGCGCCCTCGGTAATTTTTTTCCCTCACCAAAATCGCTAGCGAGAGCGAAATTCCCAC
>ML977023.1:333605-345103 GCA_010015675.1 Byssothecium circinans | reverse complement strand
GGGAGCAGCACAAAACCACGGCACGGCCAGGGAGCAGCTGTGGAAGGTGGCTGATCGTTTTAGTAACTTTCAACCACCTGAAAAACCATTCAAGAGCTACATGAACTAGCACTCACGGCCAGGGAGCATTAAGCGTGACGTTTATGTCAGATCAAGAATCAGACAATGAATCAACAGGATATATACTGCGAACTAGAAGGATGTCAGAGGCACGCCCCTATCCAGCACTCATTAAGCCGAAGCCCCCACGGAGCTATCTCGATATCTTTAAGGGGCACAATGTGTCAGAATGGCTAGAGGCGTACAACCGTATGGCTTGGAACGCAGCGTGGACGGATGGGGATAGGCTGCAGATGTTGCTAGATTAGTGTTTAACGAAGATTAGGAAGATAGTGATGCGGTTTCCCTAATTCATAAAGAATAACTGGGAAGGTGTCTAGAGCAAAATGAAGGACAACTAGGAAGACATGGATATGGGGCAACGCTATGGTACTCGCGCGTACCTTGAGACCTACGTTAATGAATGCGCGAAACACCTACCACCTATTACGGAGTACTACACTAACATGTCCGTCTACCTCACTAATTGCATTGCTGCTGGCCAGGTTATGGAACAGGAGAAAGGGACCCGTTAATCGACCAAATCTAGCGTAGAATCAACTCCGACTCACCAGAAACTATCCAGCCATTTAAAGACGAAAGCTAATGGAATTCTCCCTTCAACCATACGAACCCACCTCGCATTGCTAAAAGAGGAGTGCGGTTTGCAGCGACTAATAAGGAATCCATTAAGAACGCTGTTAACATAACTACCGACCAGACCCTCATTGCCACGCTGACCTAAGAAGTCAAGGGCCTCACTATTAGAAACCTTCTTGCTCACCCCACTTTCAAAAAGCCTCTTCAGGAGCTACTGCAGAAAAGAGCTTCCAAAGATGCCGCTGAACCACACACATAGGCCGGAGTCGCTAAAACGAACATAGTCAAAACTTTCTTAAACACGACCGTATACGATAGTCGCCACGGTAATAACTCTAGATTTCTTCTCTAATTAGACGCTACTAGGTGCACCCGGTAGCCTCTTATTGGATGAGATGTGACCAATATTACCCTGGCGACCACCGCCAAGCCCACCACAGGATGTAACGTGATCACGTACTATAGCTTGAATTCGTCAAGGGCTACCCAAATTAATGGGATGAAGACACATGGCACTTGTTACACTAATGGATGGACCCGCCACCGGTAGAGGATTTCAGTAAAGAGTTAGTTAATGAAATAGAGGATAGTGACGAAGATGATCCCAACGATCTAGACTCTAAGGAGGATAGCGCGCAACCACGCATAGCAGAACGACTGCGACATCTTCCTCATCAATATGTCAAAGAAGCTGACCTAAACCGCTAGCGATAGCTATCCCCCTAAGTCGCAATCCCATCTCAACGCCGACAACAAGCTGCAGCCATGGGGCGGCTGTAGGAATAAGGCAAGGGAGGGGGAAGGCCAGTTATAGGGAAAGAAAATAAGAATGGTGTATTTATTAGAATAAGGCATGGGAGGCGCGGGCGTTTAGAATAGATGAGATGTTTTTCAACCACCATCACCACCGCCACCACAGGGAAATATACCGTCCTTTGCGGAAATGCGGCATATTCCCGCATATAGACGGGTGACACGCCGCGTGTTAAACAAAAATACCCGGCGTCGCCGCTAAAATGACCAGGAATGATGAGGGGATTATAGCGAATGAACGCGGGTAAAACATGTAAACAGTGAATAGTAGAGCGCAGTCGCACGAGGAGAGGGGCTGAAAAGACGGCAAGGACGGCGCAGGGCCGCAGAAGGGCGGGAAACCATTAAACGGTGACAGTTAATTAGGCTGTTGACAGGTTTCTCCGCCTTTGCGGACAGGATCTATCAGAGCGCCGTCAGGCTAAGTTCCACTAGGATAGGATTCCTGATGTGCCTGAGGAGGAGAACAGCGACGATGACAGGATAGAGATGTAAGACGGTTTGCCTGTGGCAGTTAGAATTTCCTTTCTCTCCTCTTTTCCTTTTGTTTTTCTCTCTCTCTCTCTCTTTCTTATGGAGTTGATTTTTTAGTTGTTTCTTTTTAGGCTATAGCTGAGGAGAATTGGTTTGGTTTGGCTGCAGCATCAGGGGGCGATGCTATAGGCATGGGAGGTTATGTGCCGTGGCATAGAGTGACTAATAGCTCAACCTATGGTCACGGGGTTAGGTTGGTATACAGTAGCTGGTTTCAACACCTACTAGGGGGGGACGCCATGTACACTACACTCTTTGTTTAGGACAGAAAAGAATATAATTGCTTTGGCTACTAAACACGCGTTCCCTCTACGAATATCCCATACCGTGAGCCGAATTGGAGTTGTGTGAGCTACGCTGGCTCACTAGGCATATATAAGGCTTTTATAGAAGAGATAAAAAAGAGAACTCTTATAATAAAGATAAAAAAAAAGTAGGCTTAGTAGGTCTTTAAAAATATTAAGAACTAGTATATAAAAGACTAAAAGTACCTATACTATAAGAAGAGTAGATATTTTATTATAAAATACTCCTTTACTCTTACTACTCCTACTATAGAGGTAAAGTCTAGGAAGATTAAAAAAAAAAGGATAAAAAAGCTAAGAAAGAATCTATAATAATAGATTTAGAAAAATAGTCTCTCTTAGTAATAGTTATAGCTAAGAGAAGAAAAGAAGGTTATAATATAAGAATCTAAGGTAGAATTGTAATAATTTTTATTAAAGTTAGCTAGATAAGAGTCTAATTACTTTATACTTATTTATTAATAAAGAATCTTATACTTTTATTTTACTTAATACTAGGTGCCTAACCTTTAGATTTATCTCTATAAAGTTTCTAAATTATTATAACCTCTTATATACTAATCTCCCTATCTACTAAGCTATAATTAGAATATAAAGGAAGTGTTCCTAGGTTATAAAAGTAGCCTAGATAAAGATAAATGTCTATAGGTATATTAAAGATATTTAGTTATATATTACTAAGAGAAAGAAGAAGTATAATATTATACTTAAAAGACTATAGATAACTAGGAATAAAGTAACCTTAGTGTTACCGAGGGGTATACTAGCCTGACCTAATCTAGGTAAGGGGAGGTAGGTTAGTATATAGTGTATACGTCAAGTAGTGTACTTTAGTAGTTTAAGAGGTAAACGTGCGAAAGTAACTAATTCTATAACAAACTATAGAATAACTAAGTATTAATCTAGGTAAGAGATAAACTATAGAGAGTTAACTACAAAGAACTAGAAAGGAGAAGAAAGGAAACCTATCTAGTCTTTATATTACTTATTCTATTCCTTTAATAAGTCCTACTACGTCTACTACGCCTGCTACGTCCGTAGCACGCATATTAGACTAAGCACTAGGTGCTACGTCTACTACGTCCTCTTAGCACGTAGCATACTAAGCACGTCACTTAACCTACTAACGTAACCCTACCTCGCGCCTTATCGTATAGCTATCCTCTAGGCTTAACACCTTCTACGCTGCACTATCTAGCTTTAGATACCTTATATCCTTTTTATTTATAACATTATCCCCCTCTTTAGGGTTATCGTCCTACTAACTAAAGAGGTCTAGTAGCTGCGCCACTTCTATCTATAGCTAATATAAGAAGCACCTGTCTCTCCCATTAACTATAAGATTATATCCTCCTTAGATGTTCTATAATCTCTTACCTAACTATGCCTAAGGTTCTATTAACTAATCGTAAACAATCTTACCTTACCTAAATCTAAGCTATAGACCATGTTGTAGCGAAACCATGTCGTCACTATTATAAGAAGAGCCTTCATTATCTCTTGTCATTGGAGGGCAATTGCGCTAAGTGCGTCTTAGCTAGGGCGAAGTGTTCTCTCTTCCCTTCTAAGGAAGAGTTCACTGCCCTTGCTTAGAAGCGTTAACAGCTTCATCGTAAGCTTTAGGAGGTTAAATAACATAAAGTTAAGCTTAATTATTAAAAGTTAGATCTAGAAGATTAGTTAGACTTAACTACTAATAAAGAGCAGGAGTTATTTACGGATAAAAAGGCGTCTATTACTAAGCTAGAGGCTCTTAAGAAGAAGATAGGCATCTAGAAGGGCTCTACTAGGGAATCTTATTAGGTGCCACTAAAGTTCCCTTATCGCCGTAATCTAGATTACTAACTAACCTAGGCTAGCCGCAGGCTAATCTTCCTTCCTTTTCTAATCCTTCTTTTAATCCTTCCTTATCCTTTAACTTTTCTGCTTTCCTAGTAGAACTAGAATCATTGCCTTTAGATACTAATAGTAGTATTCCTTTACTAAATCCTTATAGCCTATAAGATTCTATATTAGTTCTTAGGTATTCTAGCTATCTAGCTAGTCCTTCTACTTGACTAAGTACTTCTACTAACGCTTAAATTTCTATAGGTCCCTAATTTCTTTAACCTTATAATCTTCGTCCTTAAGTTTAATTCGCGTCTTAACCTTAGCGTCTAGTGGTGCTAGTTTAAGGAGGGATTTATAAAAGATAAGGTATATGCGCATACTTTTAGGGAGTTCTAGCTTAAACGTGATAGGTCCCTTAACCTCTTAGATCTAGAATAGTCCTATTTAGAGGTTATCTAATTTATTACATGGCTATTTAGTTTTTAAATTTTTTCATAATAGGAAAACTTTATCCCTCTCTTTAAGGGTTAGTCCCTTAAGCCTTTTCTTATTCACTAATCTAGCTGTTATAAGGTTCCGTTAAGTAATTTATTAGCTTAATTTATTATGTAATTTGCGAAGTAGTCGTGCCTTATCATTAGCTCTAGCTAAAAGACTTTTAACGTCCTTAGGATCTTGATAAGCAATCAGCTTATATCCATAATTTACGTAGTGCGGTAAGTATCCTATTATTAAGGACCTCATGCTATTATAAGCTAATTATGCCGTTAGTAGGAGTTTAACCTAGTTGTCCTATAGCTTATTAGCATATATCCTTAGATACTATTCTAGTGTCTAGGTTATTTATTCTATCTAACCATCTATCTATGGGTGAAAGCTAGTTAAGAGCTTCTTATTAGCTCTAAGCTTCGCTAGGAATGTGCTCTAATACTTAGAGGTAAACAGTATTCCATGATTAGTAATAAACTATTCTAGTACACTATATTAGCTAATAAGTGCTTTAGTTACTTTATAAGCTATTTCCTTAGCTATAACTATCTCTTCTATTAGTATGAATATTAATGCTTTAGTTAATTAGTTAATGATTACTAATATTAAGTTGCATAGCTGTACTAATCTAGGTTCTAATAATTTTAGGAGCTTTATAATAAAGTCCATCATAACGCTAATCTATAGGCGTACGGGTAGTTTAAGTAATTAGAGTAATCTATAGGGCTTATATCTCTTAGGCTTATTCTTAGAATAGGCTAAACAGTTACCTATCGCGTTTTAAACTGTTTTTCATACATTAGGGATCAAGTACTTATTTAAGACCTATTAAACTATTTCATTAATCCTAGGGTGTCTATATTCCTTAGACTTATGTAGCCTTTAGATAAGTATTCACGCTCTATCCCCTTAGACTTATTAGCGTCCATTAGGCTCCTAGGTAAGCTTATCAAGCTTCTTATCCTATAACCATGTAACCTTAGTTACCTTAGCTAATCGTTCAACTAGAGTTCCTTTGAATAGTCATAGTTAGTTATAGCCTAAACTATCATCTCTATCCTTTCATAGGACTACGTTATGCGTGATAGGTCTGTCTATCTCCTAAAGGTTAAATCTTTAGCTAAGAGCGTCTACTGCTCTATTTAGTAATCCTGGGTGATAGTAGACTTTAAAGTTATAATCTACTATTATCATAGCCTATCTAACCTATTATTAGTTAAGTTTCTTAGTTATTATAAAACTTATTAGGTTCTAGTAATCTAAATACACCTCTACCTAGTGTCTAGCACCTACTAACTAGGCTTACTATTATTTAAAGGCGTCTACTATCGCTAGTAGTTCCTTATCGTAAACGTTATAGTTAAGTTCTGCTCCTAAGAACTTCTAAGAATAGTAGAATACTAGTCTCTATTTCTTATCCTTGCCCTACTATAAGAGAATCACTCCTAGGGCATAGTCTAATGCATTCATTTCTACTCGCAGTGGTCATTCCAGGTCGTGCATCTAAAGCATAGGGGCTGATAAGAATAATTCCTTAAGCTTTTTAAAAGCCTTCTACTATTCTTGTCCCTAATAGAATCCTTTTTCTTTCTTAGTAATCTCTATAAGAGGCGCTGTAGTCTTTAAGTATCCCTAAATAAACTTCTAGTAGAAGTTAGTAAATCCTAAGAAGGATTACACGTCCTTAACTATCTTAGGTTTTAGCTATTCCTTTATAGTTTTGACTTTCTTTAGGTCTATAGTGATGCTATCTCGTAAGATAATAAATCCTAGGTAATCTATCTCTATAACGTAGAATTCGTATTTTTCTAGCTATAAGGGTAATTAATACTCCCTAAGCTTCTTAAGCACTTTCTTAACGTATTTAATGTAATCCTTAAGTGTTCCTAAGGTATACACTAGTATATTATCTAGATACGTAGTTACAAAGATATCTAAGTATTCGTGAAGTGCTCTATTAATAAGTGCCTAAAACGTTATAGGTGCATTTAGTAGTCTAAAGGGTATAACCATATACTTATACAGTCTATACTAAGTTTTAAAGGCCATTAGCTATTTAAAGCCCTTAGCTATCTATATTTGATAGAATCTATCTTATACATTAAATTTTATAATCTACTTAACTCCTTAGAGGCGGTCTATAAGTTCCTAGATTAGAGGAAGGGGATAATAGTTCTTCCTTATAACGTGGTTTAGCTATCTATAATCTATATAGAGTTATAGCTTTCCATTCTTCTTTAGGATAAAGAGAATTAGTAAAGCTATTAAGCTTACACTCTCCTATATGTATCCTTACTTTAAGTTCTTCTTAATGTATTCCCGCAGCTCTAGCTGCTGTTTAAATATAAGTAGGTATATTAGTCCTAGGCGTAGCTTTACGCCTTCTTCTAGGTGAATCTCATGATTCTACTCCTAGTAATCTGGTAATGCAGTTTCTTCTATTTCCTTAAATAGGTCTTAAAACTCTTTGTATTCTAGTAGTATTATTAGTTAGGGTTCATCTTTCATGGGCGTAACTCTCTATATCTAGATAACTCCTATTTATAAAGGGTCCTTCTTATAGATTCTCTTAATCTTATAAGGTGATATCTTGCTAATCTATCTAGTCTAACTAGGTGAGCTCTAGATTACTAGGCTCAATCTTCCGTAGCATATTCTAGCAACCTTACGCGCTAGTTCTTAGCTAAATATCATAGCTTTCTACTAATTAATAGTAGGATTATACTTCCTAAGCTAATTATAACTAATTAACATATCTTCTTTACTAAGATCTATGATATTAAGGGATGTTGTGTCCTTAATTCTAAGTACGTGGAATAATACTTCTTAGGTCTCTAACCTTAAGAATCTGTTGCTATAGGACATTAGTCCATCATTAGCTAATACTACTTATATTAGGCGTTCCTTATCCTAATAAGGTATACTATATCTCTTAACTACTTATAGGGAGATAATCATCTATATAGCTCTACTATTCACTAGTGCTATAAGCCTACGTCTGTATACGCGCACCTCTACCTTTAGTTAATGGACTAGTAGATCTAGGTGTCATACGTTATAAAGGGTTATTATAGGAATGCTCTCGCCAGCGTGACCTTATCCCTAGTGGCATCCTAGTTTTTTAATCCCCTAGGTTTCTTTAGAAACTAACCTAATCCTTGTTTATTAGATAGGTGTATTAAGTAGCTGTCATCATAGCATGCTATCTAAGATAGGTATCCATGTCCTATCTCTGCTTCTTCCTTCTTTAGGAAACCTTTTCAAAGTTTCTCTAAGAGATGTGCCTAGCACATGTTATCAAAGCATTATTTATAGGGTAAGTCATCGTGACTTTCCTTTTTTATGGCATTGATAGGTGCTAGGGATTCTAGCCTTATAAGGGATTAAGTTATGTTTACTAGCTTATCACCTTAGGCTACCCTTTCCTAGTGCTAATTATCTAGCATCTTTTACTAGTATTATCTAGAATCGCCCTACTTCCTCTATTAAGCTTCCTTCCTAGATTTATAAGGAAGGGTAGGGAGTGCATAGCGTCTATAATCCTCATCTAGGCATTCTTTTACTATAAGTAGGTCATGGTCCTAACCTCTCTTATCCTACGCGGCTTCTTCTTTGTAGAGCATGTAGAATATATAGTTAAGAATCATCTTACACTGTGCCCAGTCTATTCCTTCATGCTCTTAGCTTATAGGGTGCCCTAAGGGGTGTTGATATTAGTAGTCTTTAACATTATATTCTAGTGTCTTCCTATCTATAGGTCCTACCAGCTAATATCTTATAATATGCTTGCTTAGCTAATGCACCTAGTAGTGCTTATTATAGCACTTATGCCACCTAATACGTTTATATTGCTATTGCTATTTGCTGAAGTAATAAGTATAGCAAGCTGCTACTAGACAGTCTTTATCTAGAATCATGATGTATGATATTCTCCTAGGTTATTATTTCACCTTATCTTATTCACGTTTATGGTAGAGGCATTAGTTTACCTAGCACTAGTACTAATTAGCTTCCTAGTAAGGATTCTTCTTAGGTACCTCTACCCTAATGTGTTCCCCTATCGCGTGTAGGTCCTAGATTCGCATAGCCTCTACTACTACCTTACTAGCTTCTCCACCGTATACTAATATAGGTATAGCGCAAGTTAGTCCTTCATGCGTGGTGCTAGCGCATCTCTAGCATATTTTAGCGTCTAGCCATTATTAAACCACCTAGTCTAGCACTTTATTCTTAGCTAGACCTTAGCTTAGGCTTAGTGACTCTTAGAACTCTTTAAAGAGTGTTTTAGGGTCCGTTTTACTAATGTCATTATTAGAGGGTTTCACCTAATCTAGTTCTAAAGGCGGGCAAGGAGTAGGCTACTAGTATAGTACCTCTAATTCTCCCTCCTTAGGTCCTATTATCTTAAACCTAATTATCCTAATCTTGACCACTCTAAGCTTACTAGCCTAGCCTTAGTTCTTTAGGTAATCTCTACGGAAGTGTCCTACTTTACTACATTAGAGACATGCCATCTTCTTAAAGCGTTCTTAGCATTATTCATGGGTTAGGCTATCTAGCTATCTTCCTTTGCCCTTATTAAACTACTTCTTTTATTAGACTTTGTCTATCATTACTACATTACTATCCTAGCTATATTATGGTACCTTTAGTTTTCTATGTCTTCTAGAATTAAGAATGACTATTATATCCTATTACTTCTTCTACATTGCTTATTCATAGAGCCTATTATTAATTTAGGTGGCTAGGTTAATTATGTCTTATAAGTCTTCTAGCTTATTATGATAGATTATGCTATCCTTAACAGTTTCCTTTAGCCTATTGTAGAAGGCTGTGCGCAACAGCGCATTATCCTAATTAATCTTTAACTATAGTTGTTTAAACTCTGTTACATACCTTATAACTAACCTATCCTACTAGATCTAAGATATCTTTTACTCTATCTAGGTCTCTTTGTTAAGTTCTCTAAATACCTTCTAAATCTTATCTTTAAACGCTGTCCAGCTCTTAAAGATAGTCTTCATGTTATCTTTGTAATACCTTATCTTATTCATAAGATAGTTATCTATAAAGGGCTGCATCTAAGTAGCTGCCTTATCCTTTAAGTGTATACTAGCTATAAGGATCTTATCTAAGTCCTCTGTTAAGGCATTAAAGCAATAGTATAAATCCATGTTAGTAAGGAATAGCTTTAAGCTATCTCATCCTCTATTATACTTCTCTAGCGCCGTAATCTTTCTATAGGGTATAGTGTCCTTAGCCTAGAGTTAAGCAATTGCTTGCATTAATCTATTAATCTGTTCAGCCTATTACTATAACTAGTTAGCCTAGTTAGCTATTACTAATGCTAGACTTAAAGCAGGCGTACTAGCGCTACTAGTGGCACATAGAGTAGTAGGAGCTACCATTACATACGTTCAGGTTCTTAAACCTGTAGGTAGTCAAAGTGTTACTAAGGGGTATACTAGCCTAACCTAATCTAGGTAAGGGGAGGTAGGTTAGTGTATAGTATATACATTAGGTAGTGTGCTTTAGTAGTTTAAGAGGCAAACGTGTGAAAGCAACTAATTCTATAATAAACTATAGAATAACTAAGTATTAATCTAGGTAAGAGATAAACTATAGAGAGTTAACTATAAAGAACTAGAAAGGAGAAGAAAGGAAACCTATCTAGTCTTTATACTACTTATTCTATTTCTTTAATAAGTCCTACTACGTCTACTACACCTGCTATATCTATAGCACGCATATTAGACTAAGTACTAGGTGCTACGTCTACTACGTCCTCTTAGCACGTAGCATACTAAGTATATTACCTAACCTACTAACGTAACCCTACCCCGCGCCTTATCATGTAGCCATTCTCTAGGCTTAACACCTTCTACGCTGCACTATCTAGCTTCGGATACCCTATATCCTTTCCATTTGTAACACTTAGCGCTAGCTAAGAAGTTAGTATATATATACTAGACTAGTACCTATATATAGAGTATAGAAAGCAAACTTCTATTAGAGTTAATAAAAAAAGTAGACGCACTAGCGTTTATAGTAATTACTTAGAGAAATAAAAGGAAGATAAGATTAGTAAATATCTTTATAGCGTCTATAGCTAATATTAAAAAGGCCTTAGCTCTAAAGAAATAAATAGATCTTTATAAGAAGCTCTTAAAGCCTCTAAAGGACCTCTATAAACTATTCCTTTAGTCTAAAGCTAATAAACTAGCTCTATACTAAAGACTTATAGTAGACTACTTTATTAAGATTATAAAGAAGAATAAGAAACTATAAGAAATCCTATAGAAACTACTTTATAATATAAGTAAGAAAGAACTCTTAGTGCTAAGGAAGGAACTAACCTTATACCTAGACTAAGGATTTATTTAAGTAAGTAGATTAAGTGCTATAGTACTGTTATAGTATAGATATTATATTAATATTATAGTTAAGAATTGCTTAGAGGCGGATATTTTAATAACTAAAGAGATAAGATTCTATCTAGTACCTAACTAGGCTAGTAGTTTCTAATAATCCTAATAATAACTAGTACTAACTATAACGTATTCCCCATCGAGCGCGCCAAAATTTCTTGGCAAGGAAAATCAAACTATATTATCTTAATAACAAAGCTAAACCTTAATATTTTCTTTTAAAATTTTAAACCTAGATAGGTATATATATAATCTAATAGGTATTAAAATTATATAGCTATAGCTTACGTAATCTAGTAGTTATTAGTAAAGGAAGAAATCTTAAGTAAAACCTACCTTTTACTATAGATTAATAGCTAAACGTTAGTTATATACTATATAACTTCTAGGAGTTACTTAT
>ML977023.1:307219-333490 GCA_010015675.1 Byssothecium circinans | reverse complement strand
AACGATCTAGCTTAGGAAGTATAGGTTTTTAAAAAATTTAGACACTGCCTTATTATAAAGCTTATATAAGCTATTTTCTAATAGGTAACTATTTATATTACTACTATATATATATATAAAGTTTATTAAAAGAAAGGAAGTAAGAATATCTAGCTAGCTAAAATATTTATTTATATTTTTCTAATTTTAGGAATCTCTACCCTCTCTACGCTAATTCTCTAATAGGTCTAGGCTGCACGCTATAATTTTAGTGCTAATAGGTGTATTATATATATATAAACTAGCTCTAAAGTTATTATAACTTATTTAGCTAGTTTAGTAGGTATTTATACCCTATATACTAAAAGTAACCTAGTATTCTCTATACCTATATAGCTTACTAAGCTATTAGAAATCCTAGAATATTTTTTTATAATCCTTTAAATCTATATTATATATATCTATATTTAAAATTTCAGCTTTATGGCTCTCGTATTTAAATTGTTATTAAGGTTGAATGTTTGATTTTCCTGCCAAGGAATTTTGGCGCGCTCGATGGGGGAATACGTTATTCTCTGTTGCTATTTTAGGGAGCAGGGGGGGGGTCAACTAGAAGGCGATATATTCCCAAGTTCGATATTCTAGAAACAAAATGGATTATCGTTTCTGTCAAGCTGCAAGACCGGTGAAATAGCGAGCTTTGTATCAAATCGATGACCGAAGGGCAAACGAAGGACGAGATCATCTCTTGTCTTCGTTTCGTGAGATTCCCAGGCCACCTGATGGCTGATATGGCCACTCCGACGCCTTGCATATCTGTTCAAGCAGGGTTCAGCTTGCTCGTGAAGGACTCGATCATACGTCACATCCCATATGTCGTCGCGTGCATGATGTGACATCGTGAGTGCCAATTTGGTACGCGCATGCAGCTCGATATCAGGCGGCAACAAAGCCAGAATTTGCCAAGCGGGATGTAGTTCTTATATCCTTTGTGCGAAAATCTTAAGATGGAAGAGTTGCAGATATTTTGAAGCCACAACTCCGAGCCGCGCTAAGACAGGTTGGAATGAATTCACGTGACGTGATTGTCAGTAACGCCCAAACGTCCACTTCATGACAACGTGATACTAAACGTAGTATTTCAGCCATAGCCAGAGTTTCACCATGATCTTCATTCTCTCAGGTTAGTACATAGTAGTACCCAGTATACTTCATGATCTCAGCTTATGTAATCTCAAGACCCTTGATTGTCGTCACCTCCATAGCCTTTGCATCTAATTCCAGAATAAACATTATTCCGCGCTTTACTATACCCCTAACAATCAACTTCAAACAGATCATCAACTATCCTAGATCCACCTTTTCAACCGCATGACCTATTCACTTTCTCCTGATTGGCCGTACACTACACAGCTCCTCGTTTAGGAAATTCACAACCCATGCTTCATGGATAAACCCTCATACGGCACAGCAATCCACACTTTCACCCACAACTTACTTCAAATGGAAACCTCCCCACGTGAGTGGGCGCTTTGGGAGTTGGTGAGGTGTTGGTCGCACGAGGAAGGGCGAGTTGGGACGTAGTACTTCAACATGGTGATGTTATGCCATGGATGCGCCCCACTTGGACCGCTAGCCGAGTTGTGTAACAGGGGATGGGTTACGTATAGAGGCACAAAGATGTAGAAAGGTGAGACGTCTTTTTTTTTTTTTTTTGGACATTATTCATGAGGGAAGATATGATGTTCTTTGTGCTGCAGTCGCAAATATGACTGAAAGGACTGGAAGATTGCCGAAGCAAAGGAAAGCGCCCACCAGCGTTGCTCAAGCTCCAACACCGCTCTTCTTAACAATTGTCATGATTCCCAAAATCTCTGGGATATGCATTGAAACATTCTGTCGCGAAAAGGAAGGGCCATTGATCCGACGAGAGAAGGCGAAGTGTGGTTGGATGACTTCTTCACTGAAAAAGCGAATAAGTATATGGCCCGATAAGTTATGGAGTTTGAAAAGACTGTTACTCGCCAAATCTGCATCTTTCCCGGCTTGGGTCGCGGGCGACCTGGAGAAGGAGGCTTTGTTCCGTCGGGGTTGGACATTTTGAACTGGGCGTCGTCAATCAAAATGTTTCAATAGCGCGCGCGGTGCCGTCAAGACTCACCAGTTCCACAGTTTCTTAAAACGTCCCTTGTGTTACGACTGGACGCACAGAGGTGGAATGAAAGACATTGTGCGTTACCAATGCCCAACACATACAGTAGAGTGTGAGAGCCTTTTTGAGAGGCCACATTATGCTGTAAATCGCTCAATCGAGGATACACCAGTGGCATCTGTTATCTTTCGTCAGGGCTCTAGTCTCCCGAGTTTGGCGATACGAAGCTAAAGAAAGCTAATCTGATACACATAGAGAGCACACTCGTAGAGGCTAGCTCGTCATTTTGACTATAACGAGCTATTGAGGTCGAAGATACAAATTGATACATAGCAGAAGCAGATCGCTATCCTCAGAGATAAGAACGATGGAAGCCCGGAGGGCAACACTAATAGCTAAGAAGTCAATGAACATCAGGTATTCCTACGACCGCTTCCCCCATCATTCTCCAAGCTCAAACAATTATCGACGCTGCACTAAGTTCATCCCTTCCTTCTTCCCCACCCTGCCCAGACCTCCAAAAGCAGTACAACATGACAAGTTTCGCGCAACTGTCCCAACCCCCCAACCACCAACCCACATCTCATCTCTCGCCCCCACTCACGCTCTCCTACCCTTAGCCACCCCCTCAAAATGCTTGAAACAAAATTGCCCTCCCACGAAACACTCCGCTATCCACTTCCACCAAGCTGCACTCAAAACGCTCACTCCATGCTGACTCAACTTCCTCGCCAAAATCACGCACTCCACTGAATGCGCCCCATACACAATCCAAAACAGCCCCGTCTGAATCCATTTCGCCGCCTTGAGCGCGGTACCCGAGCTGTTGAGAGAGAGCAGATTCTCTTGGAGGAAAGAACCCGGGGCGAGGAGCGATTTGCGCGCGCTGAAGGCCATGACGACGGCGCAGATGATGATGGGGCGGAGGAGCCGGCCGGCCGGGAGCGAGTAGGGGACGGATTTAGGGGGGCTAGAAGATGCCATTGTGTTGTGTGATGATTGGATGGATGGGTGTGGGTGAATGGAATGGAATAGTGTGCAACTATGGAGGAAAGAAAGCGCACAACGACGTGTCCTCTTTTTGACACCATTAACCTCGGCCCACCTATAATTCACTACGCACATCTACGCCCACAACCAACCATCCATCTTACCTTTCCAGCGTCCAAGAAATCCCTAACCAAACAAGGTACTTTCCTCCCACCGCGGAGTAAGCTCCCTAGAAAACCCCCTTCAGTTTGCCAAACGTTTTCGCAAATGTTTTGACGCGCGGAACCCCGCTCGTTCGCGGCCTTTGCGCAACATACCGTATGCGGTAACATCGCGCTTAGTGTCGATCACTGGAACCACTGCGAACAACAGATGGGGCAGGGATTGTCACATTGAGGACTGCTCACGTGTGCAGAGGTACATGGAGGTACATATGTATACCAGGGGGGTAAGCTAGCCGACACTGATGCGAGCCACCCACTGATGCGAGCCACCCACTGATGCGAGCCATCTGCCAGGGATCAGCCACCCCTTGAAAAATCAATGTAATTGCCTCAACCTAGTTACAATTGCCACTCTATACACATAGACTGAAGCGTTTGAGCTGCTGTTTCAGCTGCTCTTCTTTCTGCAGCCTTTTCCTCAGCATTAATATCACGCTGTGCCTTAAGAAGCTGTGAGGCCCTTACAGCAATCATGATTGTATCTATATCTGCAAAGCGTTGATTTGGGTCAACACGAACCTTCTTTCGTAGCTGCGGAGGCTTAAGAGCTTCAAGTTAACTGTGTAGTCTTTTGTTCTCTATTTCTAGCTGCGCTGCGCGTATATTCGCTGCTGCAATTGCCTTCCCTACTTTTTGGAAGAGCTGGTGAGTCTTGCGGCTAATACTCTCATTCCTATAGAGCTCTCTCTAAGCTATAAAGAGTTTATAAGGGCCGTGGGGGGTAGAGAGATAGCTCTTAGCAGGTTAAAGTTAATTCTAATAAGGTAGCGTAATAGGCCTTTAAGCTACTTAAGACGAGTTAACTACCTACTTAATATTTAATAGATAGATACCTGTAGTAGCCTATCTAGCTTGTATGATTCTCTTAGTAATTGCTTTCTCTCTAGCTGTATTGTAGGCCATGATAAAGCGTTCCTTTTTAATAGGTACTACGTTATTAAGGTAGGATAGCTCTTAAATCTAGTATTAATAGAATCTCTTTACTACTAAGAAAACTAAGAGATCTAGAGGCTATAGGACGTACGAGGAATAAAGAGGTAGGAATAGAAGCTAGATTCTATTCTACTTGCAAAGCTATAGGAATTCTAGGCTAATATGGCTACTATAACTATCTAAAATTAACATCCTCTAATAATCACGTAAGGGAGCTATATTAGGTAGAAATATACGCTATAGCTACTTAGTCCTTATTACATTAAATGTCTAGCTATTCTATAGGGTTGTATAAAGCTAGTCTAGAACTACCGCAGGAAACTAAGTAGTCTATAGGCTCTGGCCCTTAAATATTACCACGCAGCGTAGTTTCTTCCCCGTAGCTAATACGCACTTAATTATTAACGCCTACTCGCGATTCTCTAGTAACTGCTTATAAGCCTTCTTTTTCTAGCTATCTATAAGTACTCTAGTGTTTGCATATATACCTAGGGCCTTCCTAGTCTTATCTATATTCTACGTATCCTTAGCCTGTATCTCTAGCTCTATATGAAGCCTCTTATAGAGCTAAAGAAACTCGCGTACCTACTGTTATATTGCTCCTTTAGCCCATGCAGCCTCTATCTTTCTACCTATAATAAATGTGACGCGTGGGTTACACTTAAGAAAGAAGGATATCTAACGTTTACTTACAGAATTATTGTCTCTATTCATCCTTAGGATTTGATTCGCCATTTCTCGCGCGCGCGCGTGGGAGGGAGGAAAAGCGCGTGCGTCTTCTTTAAGAATCTATTATATAAGAAACTCCTCTTATTATAGAGTTAATTGTTGCTGGTATACGTGGCTGTTTTAGTTGCTCTACCTACCGCGCATACGGGCAGAGAGCGTGGCTCGAGGGATACCGTACGCCTTTGCAGCAGCTTGTTGACTGGTAAAAACACCAGCATCAAGATCACTAATAGCTGCTTGAATAGTTGCTTCACGGTTGTCCATTTTAATCGAGTGGGTGGAGAGAAAATACATGTTTTAATGAGAGCCTAAGTTCTAGGCGGATGGCTTGGAACAGTAGATAGCTCGCATCAGTGTCGGCTAGCTTATAGGGGCGTGTGATTGGTTGGTTTGCGAGGTGAGGGGTAGTGGTACAGGGTGAAAGAGCAGAATAGGTAAGGTGGTTTGGTTTCGTAGGTGAGAAAAAGGGAGATAAGTAGATTTTCTAGGTGGAGAATAGGCGACCGATGTTTGAGTATTAGTATGATAAGAGGAGAACGAGATAGTAGAGTCTGAAAGGTAATTTTGTAAAGTTAGCTGTGGGGGGTAATGCTCTCCACGCGTTTTAACTAAGCTAGCTAACTAGGTTCCTGATTACCTAGGGTTCTTAATCACCTCTTAAAATCAGCTACCCCTTAGAAAATCATGTTTATTTTAGTTAACCTAATTACAATTGCTACTCTATACACATAGATTGCAGAGTTTTAGTAGCTATTTCAGCTACAGCTTTTTCCGCTTCCTTTTCTACTGCTTTGTCATTATTTTGTAATGCTAAAAGATCTGCTACCTATTTTACTATCATGATTGTATCTATATCTGCAAAGCATTAATTTAGGTCTACCTATATTCTCTTTCGTGACTATTGAGGCTTAAGGGCCTTAAGTTAACTATGTAGTCTTTTATTCTCTATTTCCAGTAGCGCTGTACATGTATTTGTAAGGGTAATTGCTTTGCCTACTTTTTTAATAAGCTAATGAGCCTCGCGATAGATTCTCTACCTTCTATATAGCTCTTACTAAGCTATAAAAAGATCGCGAGGTCTATGGGGCGTAGATAGATAGCTCTAAGTAAGTTAAGGTTAGTTCTAATAAGGTAGCGTAATAGGCCTCTAAGCTACTTAAAAAGAGTTAACTACCTACTTAATATTTAATAGATAGATGCCTACAGTAGCCTATCTAGCTTATATAACTCTCTTAGTAATCCCTTTCTCTCTAGCTGCGTGGTAGGTAGTAATAAAATGTTCCTTCTTAATAGGTGCTACGTTATTAAGGTAAGATAGTTCTTAAATCTATTACTAATAAAAATGCTTTACTACTAAGAAAACTAAGAGATCTAGAGGCTGTAGGACGTGTAAGGAATAAGTAGGTAAAAATAAAAGCTAAACTTTATTCTATTTATAGAGCTATAGGAATTCTAGGTTAACGTAGCTACTATAGCTATCTAGGATAAGTATCCTCTAATAATCACGTAAGGGAGCTATATTAGGTAGAAACATGCGCTATAGCTACTTAGTTCTAATCGCATTAGATGTCTAGCTATTTTGTAAGGTTATATAAAGATAGTCTAGAATAGTCATAGGAAACTAGGTAGTCTATAAGTTCTAGCCCTTAAATATTACCGCGCAGCGTAGTTTCTTACCTATAGCTAATACGCACTTAATTATAGATACTTACTCGTGATTCTCTAGAGACTAATAATAAGCCTTTTTTTTCTAACTACTTATAAGTACTCTAGTGTTTGCATATACACCTAGGGCCTTCTTAGTCTTATCTATATTTTATGTATCCTTAGCCTGTATACTTAGCTCTGCGCGCAGCCTCTTATAGTACTAAAGAAACCCGCGTATCTACTCCTATGTTGCTGCCTTAGCCCGTAAGGCCTCTATCTTTCTACCCACAATAGATGCGACGCGTGGGTTGCGCTTAATAAAGTAGGATATCTAATATTTGCTAACAGGATTATCGTCTCTATTCATCCGCAGGATTTGATTCGCCATTTCTCGCGCGCGCGCGTGGGAGGGAGGAAAAGCGCATGCGTCTTCTTTAATAATCTATTATACGAGAAACTCTTCTTATTATAGAGTTAATCGCTGCTGGTATACGTAGCTGTTTTAGCTGTTCTGTGTACCGCGTATACGCGTTGAGAGAGTAGACTGCGGGACATTGTACGCCTTCGCAGCAGCCCGTTGGCTAGGATAAACACCAGAAATAAGATCAGAGATGGCTGATTGTATTGCTGCTTCGCGATTTTCCATTTTGGGTAGCTGAGTGTTGAGAAATCACGAGCGTTGAGAGAGGTGTTGAGATCTGATCGGTGATCAAGAACCCCAGGTGATCAGGAACCCGGTCGGCTAGCTTATGGCGAAATAATTAATACTCTGAGACTCTTCATTCATCCTAACATCCTCAGCAGCGTGCTAAAGGCTTCTTTCGCGGCAAGTCATGCCCAGCCTCAACAATGTGATAACGCGCTGTCTCGTGATACACTTCGTGCGCCCTCGCATCCTTCGCTGGTAATATCCTGGCCAGTTTTCTGGGTGGTGGTTATATGTTCACGAGGAATCAAAAGTAAAGTTCGCCGAGCTTGTAGAGCTGTGTTGGATCGGACATACACATGGAGGAGGCGATGGGAACGAGTAGCTACATTTGCAATGTCGTGGCGAGGGCGAGGAGGTTTATTTTCCCTCCGGCGATGTAATGCTAGCATCTCCATTAACCAATTTGGGCCTTTCCATGTGGGACCATAAGTATTCGTCTGCCGAAATGATTGTTAGCGAGCCAGAGCGTTGAAGACTTCGCCATACACATTACGCGGCTCGACAGTGCTTTTTCCCCCAATGAGAAAGGCGCTGACCGCAACAAACCTCTTCTCGAAAGGAGTTAAAGGTTTTATGTAAGTAGCTTTCACATCTGCACATGTATCATTGTTCACTGATTCTGGTGAACCAGGATGGATGCACAACGCCACGCCTCGTCACCAAGTTCTCAAAAGTAGACGCCCGGAACGAGCATCATTGTAAAGGCGGCGGTAAATGATTAGATTTGTTTGATAGTGGCGGCTTAAGATGCGGATCGAATCAAAAATTGACATTGTTGCAGTTAGTCAGGAAATGATGCATCCAGCCAATCTCAGCACCCAAGCTCAACAAGTGAGTATTAGCTACACGGCCTAATCACGACGTAATACCTATCAGGCAATGAGACTAGTCCAACCCCTTAAGCCATTCTCATGAACAACTGTGTATACCTGGGTTCGCACCATCTAGCTCGGATAAGGGAAAGCGAAACAAAACTTACACATTAGGCCTGGCGTAATGGATAGGGCGAACTGATTGAGGAAACGTCTTTCGACGCACGAGCAATGATGGGAGAGCTGTAATAAGCCTGAGGGTCGCCGTCAGAGGAATACGTTATAGTGGAGTGCCGCGAACTGAGCATACCACTTGATGGGTTTGTTGAGTGCTGAGTGAGGAGGGCCAGAGGTAGAGGACGGGCTTATGTACTAGCGAGAACGGTGGTAGTGTAACGGGTGATATGACTGCTTTCATTACCGGCCATTCGAGTGATCTGATGACTTCCCGTCGTATGTTAGCCGCGTGATAGCGCGACGCGTACGCGACTTGAGGATCTTGCTACACTATACTGCGATGCCCGTGGTTTTTCGCGGAGTCGTCGTCCACTTGTGAGATGCAAAGCCTCTCGTCTGCGTGTTTGGGTTAGTTTTGATAGGCTAGTGGGTGAGCAAGACACCTGTTTCGTGGAGCAAACATATCTGTAGCCTTTTCTCTTGCCGCTTGTCTGCATCATTCATGAGAGCGCGTTTTTAATGTCGATGGGCAAGTATACCAGGTCTTACCGTTTCTTCCTCAAGTCCCACCATACAGGTAGCGGCTCAGTGAAAAAAAATATTGTTGCCATGGATACGGCCATGGCGCCTGGTAAAGCACACGTTGACAGGCCCAGGGCGAGCAGGCTGGGTATCTCCAAAAGAAGACACCCAGCCGCGCGAAAATCTGGGTCCTCGTGCGAAAGATCTTCTCTCCCCGCGCAGAACGAAAGCGTGTGAGCCCCACCTGTAGCCCGTAAAGGCCCTAGGGAACGGAATCGTCTCGGCCAGAAATCATAACTCCCTGTGACTTGAGCATGCGCAAGAAGCGCTGATCATGGTGCGTGCGAAGAGGTGCATGTCCGCAGACTGCCCGGGACAAAATGGGCAAGCACATCGAACGGACTCTTGTGACACATAAGAGCTGAGGAGGGTGCAGGTGTGAGATGATCGGGAAGCCCGGCGTGCTCGCCGGCGTAGGGGTCATTATGCTCTTGCTAGAGGCCGCGGAGGCACTCGCACCCTCAAAGACACTGTCTTTGTATTTCCCGTTGCTGTTTGTCGGTTCGGCATGGTCGGCGGTGGTGTTGAGGTGGTGGTGCGAGGAAGCAAAGTGTAAGAGGCGGGGTAGACGCTTTATGATTGGGGGGCGGCAGGCGCAAGGCGCTAGGCGTTAGCGGCTCGGCAAAATTACCGTCTTGGCGGTCGCGCTTTGTCATTCACCACCACTCATTCAAACTCAAACTTTCGAGCACAATCCGCGTTGACCGTGTCAAAATCCCGGGAGCAAACAGAAATCGTGCTTAGCTTTTCGGGTGACGCTCATTACGAACGTGTTCGCCCATTGCGTGCCGACTACCCGTCCCACTGCTTCACCACTTCCACAAAGTCGCAACCGATTAGTGTCGAAACTCTAGACACTTAGCACCATGTCCCATTCCAACGACCCAGACTACCTTGCATCTGCTTCGGAGCCCCACTCTAATACCCAGGACATCGAACTAGAAGGCCGACTGCGCGCACTCCGAGACGATATTGTGCGCCACGTATGACGTATCGAAGCATGCCGACAACAAGCGCCTCGTCAAACTCAACGAGAGTCTCGCAAAGAAGAATGGTCGCTTCACCGGGGAGCTGATGCTAAGGAAGGCTGCCCAAAGCAAAGTCAAGCACTTGGTGTCGGAGAACGCCGTGTTGCGCCGTGAGAACGATTCTTTGATGGGTTGGGCAAAAAGCATGCTGGAGAAAGGTGGAGAAACCGGTTCCTTGCAACACTTCAACAACATCCCGAGTGTCATGAACCAAGAGTGGGAGGAGCCTCACCAGTCTGTGCGAACACGTTCTCAGACATCAGGGGGAATCTTGTAAGTTAGAAGACCAACTTGGACCGTCGCTAGACTCACACATGCTAGATCATCTCTGGATATACTTCGGAGCTCAGATGACACCCTCAAGAGACCTTCAGACGGGGACGACGATGCTCCACCTTCCAAGAAGGCAAAAGCCGATACGACCTCTACACTTACCGAAGGAACGGAGCAAGTACCAAAGACCGGTCGCATGGTAACATGCTCACAATGCTACGTCCACAACTTTACCTGCGATCACGCCACGCCTTGCACGAGCTGTAGGGAGCGAGGTGTATCCTGCAAGCCGCACCCTAAGGATGCGCCCTGGTATAACTTATACTAGCTAAAAACTGGTATAAAAAATTATCTAAAATAGTCACGTATACTAGCCTCTAATTAGTTAGTAGATGTGGGGTATATAGTGTTTTACGCTACTCTATATATAGTAAGGCTCTATGTGGTCAGCACTAAGGCTATTAGCTTACTAACTAAGTATAGCACTACTACCTATATACATCCCCCTACGCACCTACACTAAAGGTAAATAAGATGCTGTAAGTAACGTACGCGCGTTAGATTTGCCTAAATTAACTGTATTTGCGCTCTCTTTAGTTACTATGTAGACGCCTATAGAGCCTTACACATCTAAGCTTGTTTATATATAAATCCTTCTTAAAAAAGTGTGGCTTAACGATTCTTATTAGATTAAATAGATAACGTATTCTACTATCGAACCGCCTACACCTTCGAACCGCTTATGATTCCTTAGCAACACTAACTTACTTAACTGCATCATCATTATCGTCCGCATCACTATCTAAAAATATATACTAAGTACTAGCCTCTAACTTAGAAGAACCCTCTTTATTAGCTTGATAAGTTCTTATGTTATACCTAGTCTTACCGCAGTTACCATAGCGCTAAACACTTAGTTATTATAGTTATCATACCTCACTTTTACCCTCTACCTTTACCCTTTTATAGTTTTAAACTATTCTTAATAGTTTAAAACTATTCTAGTTTACTATAGGACTATACTCTATAGTACTACCCTTCTAAATATACTTACGCTTGCGTGTTTTACGCTTAGTTATTATCTTAAGTTACTTTTTAAAGTTTTTAATGCGTGACTTTATAAGCGTAGTACTATGCAGCACTAACTTAGCACCTTTAATAAGCTGTAAAAGCCTACCCTACGCCATCTATAGTAATTAAGTAATAGAATTACGTATAAACTTTAACTAAGAGCTAAATTCGCGTGTATTACTTAAAGTCCTTAATAGCTATAGCGTCTCTAATGGTAGGGGTCCTAGTAGGGTACGTATACGCACATTAAGGTAATTAAGCACTACCTACGCGTTTAGAGGGACTAGCCCTATTACCTTAAAGGCCTTTTAATAGTTCTAAACTATAAATACGCTTAAAAATGCGTCTTTAAAGGCTAGTAGGAACGCTTCTTTATTAATATAAAAAATACACTATTACGCTAAGCCCTAAATGATCTTAGAGTACTTACGCTTAAGCAGCGAGAATAACACCACATTAAATGGCTAGAGGATGTGTAACAAGTGCGGTAGTATATAGAGTATAAGAATCTTATTATCTTAATAATAATCTTTAAAATCTTAATTTAGGTGGCTTTCGTAGCTATCTAAAATTAGCAACTAATAGACGCTAATAGTTCTCACCTTTATATACGCGTTAAAGTACTTTAACTACGCAAGACTAAGCTTATTAGTTATCCATCTATTCTCTAAAACTAAGAGCTTTTAATTGCGTGGTATATTAGCTTCCTAGTACTATAAAAAGATATAGATGCGTCCTTTATATATAATAAATAGTAGGGTAAATGTACTATTTAAATATATACTTTAGATATCTATTACTTACTCTTTATTACCTAGCTAAACTATTGTAGACCTTACTTACTTCTCTAAGCTAGTAACCATTTTTATAGAGCTAATAACACCCATTTAAAAGCTAGTTTTATTAAAGTTATATATATCATTATCATGTACGCCGTACTTTGCTTTAGTGTCCCATATAAGCTTAAACCACGCACTAACTACCTTAGGATCTTCCTATTTTGCCTTTTAATAGTCCTTTAAATAGTTCTAAACTATTTATAACTATTCTAAACAGTTTATAAACTATGCTATTTAGTTAATACCTACGTTTTTACTACTCCACTCGCGCAATAGTTTATTCACTATATCTGATACTTCGCCCAACGTAGGCGCGAATCCTCGCGAATTAAGGTTAAGGATGTATTGGATAAGTGTCTCCTACTTAGTCGGGGACAGTTTTAAACGGTTTGGTACTGTTTCTAGTTAAAAAGGTATTCCTCTGGCGCGTTCAGTAAGGACACGAGGCTTGACGTTAAAGGCTGCAGCAGCGCTTTAATAGCTTTCAAATTGGCCTCTATTATATGCGTCAAGGGCAAGCTGTAGTCTGCCTTCGTGTTACAGTCGTTCAGACCTTTGTTGTTGAGGCATTTTCGCGTTGAAGATGGAGTTGGTGTTGCCAAGGAATCGTGAGCGGTTCGATGGTGTGGGCGGTTCGATGGTGGAATACGTTATATTATACTAGTATAAAAATACTAGTATAAAATATCTATTTACTAGTATAAAATATTAATACTGGTATAATATATACCAGAGCGCGTCCATAGGGCAGCAGTGTAGCACGTACGGGAAGGGCACGGGGGCTTGCAAGCAAAAAGACTGCCCTTTCGCTCACCCGGGAGATGGCTATATGAACACTAAGAAGGTGGGGCGCTTGGTGAAGAATGACGGGTTATTCAAGCAGGCAAGGATGGGAAAGAGAGCGAATAAAGGCAAAGGGAAGAATCAAGCGGCTGATTCGAAATGATAAGGTTAGGAATAGAACTCATGCACGGCTAGCCACATCAAACTATTGAAAGCACCAATGACTTCACCGTGCATGGATTTAGGGTCAATGCATTGTCAATATATATTCCCGATTCATGTGTGACTCATTCCATTTCGTACCTACTGGGTATCGGGACGAAAGACATTGTACACACTAACCAAATTACCACCACGGCACTAAACTGTGCGAGAATTGTATAACGCCCGCGGCCTACGTCCTCAAATTTTCCACATCTTTGTCCTGGAACAGGCCCATCCCATTGTCTAACGGCGCAACCTTGCGATTCTTGCCTTTGCCTGCGCGTCGGTCTCGTATGAGTGTCGGAACCTGCATTTCTGCCGATTGTGGGCGCGGCTTATGTTGCACCGAAGCTCTCGGAGATGGCCAATGGACGGAAACGCCTGAGCGAGGGTCGCAGCAACAGCAGCCTCTGCCCGACGGACCACACTCCAGGCGCGAATTTGATGCTTCAAGTCATTAACGGACTTCGCGACCGCTGGAACTATACCAGGCCAATTCGTCTGATCACACAACCTTCGAGGATATCGATCGCCACCTATCCAATTTAAGTAAGTGTACTTCTCGATGAACAATAACGTCACGTTCACTTCTTTGTTGCCCACTTCGTCCGCTTTGCAATTCCATACTTGACGCAATAACATAGAACCAATCCCGACCTCTACCCCGACCAGGCGGCAATCTATCGCAACCTCATCTTCGACCTAATGGGCTTACCCAAGTTGGAGAGGGTGCGGCGTTGATAGAGGGGTTGAATCCTTTATGTAAGACCTTTTTGGATGACAACCGGAATATAATAAACTGGGTGCTAAAGCGGTTATATGTGTCGGAAGAGCGGTTGAGCTTGACGAAGCAGTCTGAAGGTACCCAGGGATGGGGATGTTATTCTTCCCGAGCAAATCTTCGGCCTTCTTCTTCTCTTCAAGGGCCCAATCAGCCAAGTTCTTCATCTCAGCTTCACTGTTCTTAGCGACCCTCAATTCCGTCTTAAGCCGCTTGTTCTCCTTCTCACGCTCCTTGTACCACGCAGTCATATTCTACACTAGGATAGGGGAACGTGTTCGCTTTTTGGAAGATGTTATTGATCTCTTTCGTGCGCTGAAGTCCACTCCGTCCCACATGATGCTAAACAACATGATGAGCGAATGGCTTGTAAGTTTTTGGACTCCAGCATATCCAGTAGCATTAGGTCTTCAAGTGTAGAGTATCTCGTCAAATACTTCCCATAGGCGGCGTGGGCGTTCGTACAACGCATCGAGGTGTGGTACAAGTTGAACGCGTTGCGCGTACTTTCCATCCCAACCCCAATGCGCTTAACCTGGCACGTGCCTAAACAACCTCCAGCTCTGCACCTCTCGAACCATATTCACCCCTGACAGCAGAGCTTCACTACTTTAATTAGCCATGTACAGTGATCGGGGCTTTACTAGGTGCAGTTGTAACCTATCTCTTCTATATCAGTGCGTTCCAAGCTGTGCCATGGTATGTTAATGAAGAAGCAGCAAACCCTACTATCTTCAATGCGCCGAACATTATAATGAAACAAAGCCCAGCACTCGGCAGTGTTCACTATACTCATGACAACAATGCCAAATTGCAATTGTCTGTTATTTTCATCCTTTCATCTATGATTGGACTAGGAGAGACACTCGCTAAATATTCGCCTGCAACATACTCTTCCAATCCAACCCCAGTTTGAGTGACAAGCCCACAAACCCCGATCCGCAACTCCACCACTACGCACCCCCAACTGTCGTGTCGCTTGAATGCAGACACTAAGAGGTAGTACCTGCATACAGAGACGAGTGTATTTGATCGATCGCGATCACACGAGGATAGATATTAAGTGGCGCTCAATGAAAATTCGCTTAGCATCCTTAGTGGCCGGCGGGGGGTGCTTTCTTGGTAAGGCCGAAAATGCTAAAGAACGTGCGAAGGTAGTAAATATATACACTAAAGTGGTCATTAAAAAGGAAAAATAAAGTCACCAGGGTAAAGATTCACTCTCAACTTACTAGAATACCTTTAAAACGCGTAAATTGGGCATTTTTTTCTAAAGAGAAAACAAGGTTATAAGCCCTATTCAGCCTCCGAGCCACTCACGGCGAAATACGGCCCTATTAAGAAGGCACCTCCTACAGGCTCTTACGAATATTGGTTACTTCCGTACTCTGCACGCGATTTGATTCGCGATTATGCAGCGGGGTAAACCATCATGCAGCAACTTTCACATTCAGCAGGCATCCCGGCATTGGTAAACATATAAGCGAGGTCGTCATGTATAAGAAACAATCGTGCTCTTTCTTCTAGGTATTCACCTCGCATCGTCAAGTCGCCCAGCATGAAGCTCCTTCCGCCATTCCTGGCATTCGCTCTTGCTGTATCTACAATCGCAACCCCCCTTACCCGCTGCGCATCGCCCCCAAATCTTCTCGTCGACACCACAAAGACGTATGATTACATAGTCACCGGCTCCGGCCCCGGTGGAGGCACCCTCGCTGTGAACCTCGCACGTGCCAATTACACCGTTCTCCTCATCGAAGCCGGCGACGACGCATCTTCCGACATAACCACTGTAATCTTCAGTCTCAGTAGGTACAACACACCGGAGACAAATTGGCATTTCTACGTCAAGCACAGCGATGACGAGGAGAGGGCGAAGAGGTATAATTTAATGGCGTGGAGGCTGAAGAATGGGGAATTGTGGGTTGGTAGGGATCCAGCGGTTGAAGGGGAGGTGGGCGCTGAGAGACTGGGCGTTCACTACCCGAGAGGAGCGACATTAGGCGGAAGTGTGATTATAAATGCGGCGGCGACGTTTTTGCCGGCGGATAGTGATTGGAATTTCTTCGATCGTGGGGTTGGGGATGGAGTCTGGAGGCGGGTTCCTTGTTTAAGTGGTACCACTAGACAGTGCTAATGAAATACAGTGGTAAGGACATGCGTCGTATCTTCGAGAAAATCGAACACAACAATTATCTCAAGGCTGGAGCACCTGGTCATGGCTTCAATGGGTGGCTGCAGGTCAATGCTGCTGATCGCAGTATGTATTCACCGAATAGCTTGGCACTCAAGCTTCTCAAGTCCGCTTTGAAGCTGATTGGCAAGGATCCGGAGAAGGTCATTGACTACCTCGTAAGTGATCCAAACTACGATGGCCCTAAACGGGATCAGACTGAAGGTCTTTTCGCATTACCTTTCCATGTGAGCAAGGGCTGGAGACGGTTCAGCCCTCGCGATCGAATCCTCGCCACACGGAACGAAACTACAGCGAACGGCACAGCCAGGTACTCGCTCGACCTGCAACTCAATTCGCTTACCACGAAAGTTCTGTTTGATGAGTGTGGGCAACCTGGAGAAAAGGCTAAGGCGGTTGGTGTCGAATGGATAGAAGGCCGGGCAATGTACAAAGGCGACGATCGCTACAATGCCACTGTGGGGAAGGTTGGGAGAGCATATGCTCGCAAAGAAGTCATTGTGTCCGGCGGGGCCTTCAACTCGCCACAGATTCTCCAGCTCTCAGGTATCGGGCCGAAGGAGCTGTTGCAGAGGTTCAACATCTCAGTAGTCGTCGACCTTCCTGGTGTTGGGCGTAACCTGCAAGATAATTACGAGCTGCCGATCGTGGGTCATGCGAAGACACCCGCGGTAGACCCAGTAGATCCAAATGCGCCAAAGTGCACATTCGGCATGCCAGGCGACCCATGCGTTGAACAATGGAAGAACGGTACCGGACCATACACGCGCGTAGGTGGTAACGGCCTTGCGTTCATGCTGAAAACGAACCACTCTTTAGACGGCGAGCGAGATATCCTGATGTTCTCCACGGGTGCAGGTAGGGCTCTCCGCGGCTTCCGCCCACCGACCAAGCAAAACGTCTCCGAGCCACCAGAAACGCTATCGTGGTCAACCGTGAAGATGCATACGCAGAATACGAAAGGCTACGTCCAGATTCGTTCAGCCGATCCGCGCGACACACCCGAAATCAACTTCCAGCACTTCGCTGAAGGAGCTGACACTGACGTTGGAGCCATCCTCGATACCGTTGCATTTAGTAGGAGATCGTTCTTTGGCACTGAAGCACCCGTCGGTCCCGTTACGCCAGTCGAACCGCCGTGCCCTGCCGCGGACATCAAAGAGGATGGGTACTGTAAAGATTCCGCACCCGACGCAGAGTGGTACAAAGACCAGGTATTTGGTCACCATCCAACAAGTACGAACTCAGTTGGTGCAGACAACAACCCTCTGGCTGTGCTGGACAGGAGACTGCGAGTGCGCGGCGTGGAGCGGCTGAGGGTCGTTGACGCGAGCGCGTTCCCAAGGATTCCAGGCGCGTTTCCAGCTGTGGCGACTTTTATGCTTGGCGAAAAGGCATCAGAGCTTGTGCTTGAGGATGCGGAGAGGTTATAGGTTATCTGTGTTTTTGAAGTCTGAGGAGGGATGTGAAGATGGAGGAGATGGGCATGTCTTATCGATGAGCTTGTCGGCACGTGAGTGACCCACTAGCGCGTCCTTAGCGCGTTTCGGCTGTCGCGCTGCTTTCTACCTTGTCGCTTTCTGTCTGATCATCCATCACGTACCGCACCAAGATCTTTCATCACTTCGTACAGATTGTTTGTCTCTTTCCGTTTCTACAATGAATGAGCCCATCGTGAACCCAAATGCCTACTACACAGTCTTCCGAATCAGATTATGCTGGATTAACCCCACCATTGCCACCGTAAGCTGCCTGGATTGAGACTATCTCGTTCTTTATATATCTTCCCAAGAGCCAGCATACACACCGAGTTGATCCAGGCTTTCACTCATACTCCATCAGCACCAGTAGCAGCGAAGGTGAAAACTTCTGAAGGCTTAATAGGCAGCGTGCTTAACCGTAGGGATCTCCCATCGTGTTTCTCAAGGCTTCTTACACTGCGTGACAACTTCAGAAGATGGGATGCTCAGCATGGCAAATGTGCCGCCGCAGCAGAGAGCCTCACTCTCTACCTAGTTACAGTTTATCCAATCACTCTTCTGCCGGCTTCTCTTCTACCCCAACGATTAATGCCCTAGGATCATATTGCTCCGCGTTTCGCTTAATCTATCTTCATCTACCACATCTACCGACCCCTGCACCAGCGTCACGTTCTTTGTTTTCGCCTTTCAACTTCTTCAATTTTCCAAGCAGCTTCATTCACTATTGTCTACTTATCTTTTTTCATTCCAGCTCCACGAGTGACCGCTACCCACAAGGAATGAGGATGCGGCACAGCGAATCGACAAGCGACGACGAACGAGGCCTTCTCGACGACAAATGGACCCCCAGGAAAGAAGAAAGTCGCTGGAGATTGTGTGTTGCTTCGATCGTGTGCCTGATCGTTGGGTTCGCACTAGGAGCATTTTCGCGTAGGTTGCCGACTGAGAGGTTGACGCGGATGAAGCTTGGGAAGCATATCACAACGGCGCCTTTTGGTACGACATGTCGACTTCGCAGCACTTTGGGACGGTTTGCTAATGGTCGCTAAGATCAAGACGTCAAGTCCGTATTTGGTCCTAACAAAACGTTCGAAAATGTGACGCCAGGGCCGGATGCGGATGCGCTTTGGGAGACTTTGATGCCGAGTATGTGCACTGAGTTTGTACGCGGGCGTATGTTGATAAAATGCAGTGGGTAGAGGCCTCGTGCTTGTTAACGGCGATGAGTCCAATCCAAATACTCCGCAAACCAAATCCGTCGCTGCATTCCATCAGATGAACTGCCTAGTCATCCTCCCCTCGTTCCTACCCCTCAATCTCCTAACAACCTACAGAATCACATCCGCCAATCCCTCTACACAGCTGCAATAGCCGCTACCTCTCCTGCCTCCGAGGACGATGAGGACGACTACTACGCATCTCGTCTTCCCGCGCTCGAACATCACTGGCGCCATTGTCTCGATTACTTGCGCCAAAGCCTGATGTGTAATGCAGATATCACGCTAGAGAAAATTGATGCTAGCGGAGAAAAGGAGTTGGGGAGTGTGGATGGGTGGGGGACTGAGCACCTTTGTAGGGATTGGGAGGGTTTGAGGACATGGACGGAAGGTGCGAATCGGGGAAGTTTGCTGAAGGGTGTGGGAACTTGACGATGGGAAGGTAGCAGCCGAATGAGGGAGTCGGTGGGTAATCCAGGCACGAGGCGATAAGAGATCCATGTACGACATGAATGGAAAGGCCAGGGAGCGTGTGATTTGCGTCCTCGAATCCTTTTTCTTGGCTCTCGTACTTGCCTGCCCAAGTGCCTTTGGGGGATGCGTCCTTCTCTTCTTGTCACTCTTTCTTCCACCTCGTTTTTCTCACCTTCATATTCACTCTCTTCCCTAACCTTGCTCCATCTTATATTGCTTACTACATATCTGTTTCCTCCTCCCCCGACCCCATCGCATCGTCACGATGACGAACTCACGAGACGACCATGACCTTCGCGAAATTGCATGTCCCTTAGACTCCCGGTGCGTTCTTCGCGATTCGGCTCTTCGCTCCACTGAAGCTTCTCTCGCTCGTACCTTGAAGCGCCGCAGCCTGCTCGTGGTTCCCTTGGAAGCCGAGCCAACAGGACCAAGCAACGACTCCACAGTCGCTACCGTCAAACTCGAAGACAGTCGTAAACCACAACGTGTTTTCGTCGCCAGAGCCTATACTGTCAAACTCGTTACTCTCCGTTCCCCAATCGGCCTTCACCAGCCACCCGTCAGTAGGTACAGCCGGCATGACCCGCCGCGGACTATCCGCCCAATAAACAGCTGGAATTGTTAGAAGAGTCCGAGTTCGCCAATGAAGATTCAGCCCCAAGACCACAGCGCAGCTTGATCGCATTAGAATGTCAGCGAGGCGCTCCAGAATATCATGATACAGCACGCCTAGGAGATCGAAGAGAAGTGGGACAAAACAGCCGGTCCGTGACGTCCCCTACGTTCATCACAAGGGCTCGAGTTGAAGGAATGGACCTGCTTGGGATGGGGCATAATACGGAGCCTTGGTGTACGCGACGACGCAATGCAGCCATACATTACCAAGCCTCCAGAAACCACATCGTATTCTTGCGCAATGTCTTGGGATCATGCTGTTTTATATTTCATCACCTCATGAAATTGGAACCTTGATGTGAGTGTATTTTCGGCAGGTATTCAGGTCGTGAGGTATCGGGAGTAGGCTCTCGTGGAGTAGAGAAAGTCGGCCCCAAGCTAGAAATTAAAAGATAGCTTTCTTTAGATTAATGATCTGTATAAATCTGCTAGAAGTTTGACAGGAAGCTTAACATATGATTACTTACTGCCGGCTTCAATAGCCCCACGAGAGGTAGGCTACCATGGTAGTGCTATGCCCTGTTTGATGCCCTTTGGGTGCCATGGACTCGTCATCGAAGTGTTGTATTGGGAAGTTTGGCCGGCACCATCGTCAACCATAGATCATTCCCTCTGCTGCTTCAACTCTGCGCGTGGACCTACTTCTGCTTCTACCGCTTCTTTAAAGGCGCAAGAATCGCCTGCGACTGACTGAATGTAAACGTTTGTTGTCGGAAAGAACGAGGGCCCAAATTGCAGTCGTTGGACCCGGGCTTGGCGAAACCTGAACTCGGTCGCTATCCGCACTGTTGCAGGCGCGACTACCTACTGACGAGACTGTGGATTCATGTACCAAGTTACGTAAGATAACGATGAGGCTTCGTAGGCTCAAAAAAGGCAGCCTGCACCAACAATCTTGGGGTCGAGCACCCCACCAGGTACCATGGTAGCGCTCACAACCGAGAACCGCGGACCATCCGGGCGTTCTTCCCAACCTTAACTCGTATATCTATCCCTGGTGAGAGCCTTCATCCTCCTTCATATGGATGCTGCTTCTTCATTGCTCGTTCACCCTACCTTACCATCCTACCCTACCACCCTCCCTAGTCAACCAAGATGGTCGGGGGGGCTGTCCAGTGGCTTTCCCAGGGCCTGGTGACGCTCGTTCGGCTGAGGCGTCCTCGATCTGCCTTGGGTGCGCTCGCTCTCCCTCCTGAGATCATCTTGATGGTTGCTACATATCTCACCAATCCTTCCGTCATATCTCTCGCTTTGACCTGCCGAACTCTTCACCATCTTTGCTTTCCTGGACGCTCGCATCTGAACACGGCAGAAACGGAAGAGCTGTTGCTGTTTCTGGAGAAGGACATAGCCACTCTATATTTCTGCCATTATTGCGCGAAGCTCCACCGATGGCACACACGCTGGGCCAATTCCACCTTCCCATGGGTCAAGGGTTTGCCATGCCAGGAAAGCCTAAAGCATTGCCTTTTCCTCCCATATAAATGCGACATCCCATATCACCATGCGCGCTTGGTCATGAATCGACATTTCTACGGGCCCTCCCACGGGCTGCCTCCCCACAAACTCGAGAAGCGGATCTGCTTTACCTCTTCAGGAGGAGTTACGGATTCCGAGTCCCTGCGTGCGCGCATCGTCGATGATAAACTTCTGGTGTTGTTGGTTAGGACCCTGTATCATTCACGGGGTGACTCAAAAACGCTTAGGGGCTACGTCGACTCCCGGGGAAACTCAGCCTGTAAACATCTCACCCTACGGAAGGGATGTCCTGATTTCGCTCCCCTGCAGCTTCCCGAGCTAGCCAAGGACAAAACTACGCCTGACCATTTCGCACCGTGCGATCAATCATTTGGATCCTGCACCTTCTGTCTGACAGACTATTGCATCGACATATCCTGGCGTGGCAAGAAGAAGGGTTACGCCATAAAAGTATCTTCTTATCACCAGCTTGGAGACTGTAGATCGCCGTTTGACTGGAGCTGGCGTACTATATCGACCCGCCTAACGAATGAAGAACCACGAACGGCGTATCCGGTAGAATACAGACCTGGAAGTGTCAGAGATAGATGGAATAGAGCTGCCGGTATCGTCAGTAGGACCTATGGTGAATGGGTTGAAGTACCTGGACTGGCTCCGTACAGACGCGAACTAGCTCGTGTTGCTGTGGCCCTTTAACCGAGCCGACACTCTCAAGGTCCCTGTAGGCCTTCTTCCCTTGTGCAACTGCAGCGGCTACGGTCACTTTCTAGCACTCTCTAACCACCCTTGAGCCTGGATTGGGACCAAGGCGTATCGGCCCATACACGGACAACAGCCCTAGTCGTTTGATGTGAGCTGGTATTGGATCATGTTACCGCGCTACATTCGACTCCTGCATACATCAGCCAGAGAACTAAAACATCAGCCAGACAATACAACAATTCACACACCTAGTTCCAACCGGTGAAGAGGGCTCGATCAAGGTGGAGGTGAAGACGGAGGGATGCCATCAGCACGTTATCTTTTCATACGTCAAAACGTGCAGGATTTCAAAATGATGAACTGAATTCCAGTGTTTTGGTGGTCTGGTGAGCGGAATTAGTGTCTTAGCTGAATAGGAAGCCTCAGTCGAAAGCTTGTAAGTGTAAAATAAGGCCCATCGGCCATGACCAGAGAGAGAATATCAAGCAAGTATGAACTAATGAACGGTAACAATCACTCGGACACATGTTAAGGGGATATACATCAAATTCCATCCGTAGACTCCTTCCCTATTTCCCATGTACCATATATTTGAACGCTACACCCAACCAAACCCTAATCATAAACCATATGCAGATACCCCAACACCGAAGAAACATCATGCACGTATCGCCCACCAGCCTAGAGCTTTCCCTCAGTATGCATTCCACCCACTCCCCCTCGGCGGCCCACCCCCCCAAGCGCTCCTCTTCTCCACCTTCGTCGCCGCACCCTTCAACCCACTAATCTCAGACTCCAACCTCTTAACCCGCATAACCAGCTCATTATTCTCCCTATTCAGCACGCGATTCTTCTCCTTCTCCGCTTTGCACTCATCCCACACCTTCTTATACATGCTCTCCTTGACATACTTCTCCGGCTTCATCCTCGCGCGCTCCTCCAGCGTCGGAACCGGCGCCTCGACCATCTCCTCGAAGCCTTTGATCATCCAGTCCACAGTGACGCCTTGCTCCAGCGCCTCAGCGACGGCGTCGCGCAGCTCGTCGAGACAGGATTGCATTTTCTCGGGGATGCCTTTGCGCGCTTTGAGGTCGGTGAGGCGCTTGCGGAGCACTTTTTCCAATTCTGAGAGCTCTTTGTATTGTTTTTCAGGGGAGTGGGTGCTGGTGTCTTCCGCGTTTTTGATGGTGCGTTGGAGCAGGCCGAAGGTGGTGTGGATGCGCGTGTAGGCCGGGTTTGTGGTAGCTTCGGGAGGGAGCACGGTGACCATGTCGTCGAGGATGGCTTTGATGCCCATGTGGCCGCGGCGCGGGGAGTTTTGAGGTGTCATTTTTGGGGGTCGTGTGGCAGTTGTGGGACTATTTGCGGTTATGCGGTTGGGGACGTTGGTGTGTGCGAGACGGTGGGGTGAGGCAGGGACGTTCAAGCGTATGGGCTCTCACAAGTGCGTAGCGTGGATTTAGTTTGGTTTGAGGAAACTAGTGCGCGTTGAACCGTGGTTGAGTGAGAGGAGTTGCGAAGTGTGGCAGAGGTCTTGTCGTGTTGGTGGGGAACGCGTACTTACAATTTTAGGATGACGTCGCTTCCTTACCGTACTGTTTGAGTGGGATACATTATCGTACCTGCAGCATTCCGGAACAACACGCAATGACCGGGATGCTGCATCAAATAAGGAGCTGTCCGCATGGTGAAAGACAGGAGAGTAAGATTTTTTTTCCATTCTCTTTTTGTAATGAAACTATTGATAGACAGTATTTGGTACAAGCTTTTTGATTCCGCAATGGCAGCAGGTCCAGCGTTGCACTTGTATGCACCTCGTGAAGTTTGTTCGGTTACCTGCAGACTTTCCATGTTTCAGCCTGTTAGAAGTTGCTCACTAACCTCAATCTACTTCAAATATCGATGACGCGGTTGGCCACAAGTCCAGCTTCCCGGCAGGTTCGAAAAGAATTTCACCCCCAACTGGAGTCCGCAGCACGTAAAACACCCACCCAAGTCAACCAGTATCGCTTTTTTGGTCAGATTAGTCACTCCTGGGAAAACAATTGGTCGCATGCTGACATACGGCAGACAAGTCGTTGATAAGGAGGGTAGCGCGCTTATCATAGGTAGTAGTACTTTACGTTATACTAAATAGGATAGCTTTAAGAGGCTATACTATAAGTAGAACAAGGCTTGGGCGCGTAGTAATACCTTAAATCAATAGATTATATATCTGCAAAACCCTTAATTTATTGCAATTGCTAAGTCCTGTGCGTTTCTATACTGCCTACACTAAAAACTAATAGCTCTTAGTAAAAGCTATGTTGAGCCTGGTAGCACTACCAAGCGGAGCGAGGTAGTGGCACGAGTACGGCTCCAACTTTTTCAACTGGTCCTTTGCTATATATGTTACTGATAAGCCTGCGATGCTGTCCGGGGATTTCCTCATCCCTGCGTCCAAACAAATCGAATTTTCGATGGTCCTGCCACACGGAGTACCAATAGCTATTCTGGACCTTGGTGCCGGCGCCGTAAATGATTTTGATGGCGGAGGAGTCAGAGATGTAGACTTCGTTGGGGGCGGGGCGGACGAGGTAGCCATTTTTGGCGTGCAAACCGATCATGGTGGTGTGCATGTTGCCGGCGCGGCTATGATGTACCATCCATAATCGCGAGAAAGGTGCCCAAAAGGGTCCTGGAATGCCGCCTAGGGGATCGCGGAGGAGGGTGTACGTGATGAAGGTGGCGAGGAGAGCGAGGGCGATGGATACCATGGTATGAGGTTCTCCATGTTAAAGCAAACTACCATGTAGCACGCTATTCCCTCATGTTCTGGAGAAAATCTTCAAGAGAAATCCAACAAATATGAAATGTCTATGGGTTGTCGGTAAGTGCTGATTCTAGAATTGCCGGAATGCGGGGAACACGCGTCATTCCGAAGTTGTTAACTTTGGCCGAAGTGACCCGCGCTCTTGTCAGTTGTCGGCGTCTTTGAGTTGGTCCTGCAGGACATCTCCTGATTAGATCCCACTAGGACTACTGCCGCTCTGCAGTGTGAAGTCCAATGGCGGTCAGTTCTCCCAGATAATATTTCCCGTCAAGTGTGCGGATAGCAGGACGGTTCCGAAAGCTTCCCGCAATGAGGCTTGGTTTACTGCACGATCATGAACATCTACACACGGGGGTGGGTAAACATTTTCGCGAGTATTCACCGACATATGAGTGGTTGCCGTTCACATGCTTATCCATCCAATTATTCGGTAACGTGTTTTATCAGCAAGCTGGCCACCTCAGCAAGCTGGCCACCCGAAAAGCCACCAAAAATCGCAAAAACGGCCCCCTGCAATTTCAACCACGCCTTATTAGTATCTTCTAGAATTTTATAACAATCATTTACTCTCTACTTTAGGGTATTCAATGGACTTATAGAAGAATATACTGAATAGTTCTAGAGATATTGCAATTTGGTATTAAATTGGCCCCCAAACCTTCACATCTTGATAACGGCTAGGCCTATTATTATATAATGTTAACTAGAGTACTAGAGCAGATAGAAAAGGTTAGTTATTAATTTTTATACGATATTACTGTCTCGTTGTTGAAATTGCAGGGGGCCGTTTTTGCGATTTTTGGTGGGTTTTCGGGTGGCCAGCTTGCTGAGGTGGCCAGCTTGCTGATAAAACACGTTATCAGGTGACCCGAATCGCGAACTTAGTCTCAGATAAACTTCTACCGAGCGTGGAACCGGCCGGAACACATTGCCAAGCGTCTCGATGCGGGGGCCAAGGAGCCACCGAGCCCTTAGCCATTCAACCTTATACGGATTTACCGCTAAGCTAGCGTACAGGGTTCCTGATCACCCAGGGATGCTGATCACTTGCCAAAACGCGCACCCCTCAGAGAAATCGTGATTGTTTCAATCAACCTAGTTACAATTGCCACTCTATACACATAGATTGCAGAGTTTTTGCTGCTGTTTCAGCTGCAACTCTCTCTGCTTCTTTTTCTCTAGTATTACTACTGTTTTATTCTTGTAGAAGAGCAGATGCCTGCACTGCTATCATGATTGTATCCACGTCTGCAAAGCGTTGATTTGGGTCTATGCGAACTTTCTTTCGTGGCTGTTGAGGCTTAAGAGCCTCAAGTTGACT
>ML977023.1:68748-306099 GCA_010015675.1 Byssothecium circinans | reverse complement strand
GAGGATCCATTGTACGAGAAAGTCTTCTTGTTGTGGAGTTAATCGCTGCTGGTATACGTGGCTGTTTTGGTTGCTCTGTACACCGCGTATACGCGTTGAGAGCGTCGATTGCGGGATGTTGTAGGCCTTTGCAGCAGCTCGTTGGCTGCGAAAAACACCAGAATTAAGATCGTCAATAGCTGCTAGAATAGCTGCTTCACGGGTATCCATTTTGGGTGGCTGGGTGATGAGAAATCACGAGTGGTGAGCGAGGTGTTGAGTTTTGGCAAGTGATCAGCATCCCTGGGTGATCAGGAACCCTGTACGCTAGCTTAGCGGCAACCACGCACCCGCACTAGCTAAGCATTGCTACTTCTGCCGTTACCTGAGTTCCCGTGCTTGATTTTTACCTGCCATTGCACGGGAGGGGCTCTCAAGCGTTCAAAGTGCTTTTCCGTTGCTTCAGCCTCTCATCGCCCTATCTGGGTGGCCATATCGTGACAGTGATCTAGCTTTCCTAGACCTCATCCACATACCAATATGGACGCCCTTCTAGAGAGCGTCACCGCGGAGGTGCAGAAAGTTGTGGGCACAGCGGACGAGGCGCTGCGGCAGCGCACCATGAATAAGCTGAGAGACCTTCAATACTCCCTCGAAACGCCGGAACACACCATGCAAAGGCTGATCTATACGGTAAGCTTGATATCCTCTGCCTAGCCGAACTGGCTCCCAATAACTAATACCTCATTGATACAGGGTCTCACCACGGCCTCTATAAGAGTCAGTTTGGACCTGAAGATCTTCAACCAATTGGCGGAGAGCGATCGGTCTTTGACGATCAACGAGTTGTCTGAAAGTGCTGATACCGATCCTATTCTGCTTGGTATGTACACTCAATGCATTGGCAGTTTCTTATCTTATCCTTGTAGGACGGTTGCTGCGCCATCAAGCATCTCTCGGGATAATTCGACAGACTGCGCAAGACGAATTCACACACTCCCAAACGACAAAAAACCTATCGATCCCAGATATCCAATCGGGTATCTTCTTCTGGTACGCAATTTACAATTAGTGTACTAGAGCGTTCTTCTCACAACTCACTTCCAGCAACGACGTTCTTGACCCAGCATACCACGCCATGCCGACCTTCTTAGCAGAAAGAAAATATCGCAACCCAAACGAGCTCCTAGACACGCCCTTTAATACAGCATGGAGCACCAAAATGCCTCTCTGGGACTGGCTTTCCGAGCACCCCGAACATCGTTCTCACTTCGACCGGTTCATGGTAGCCCAGCGATCGAGCGTGAAGAACTGTTTCTCGTTCCTTTCCCTCGATAAAGAGTGCGAAAATTGGCCGGCCGAACGACCAGTCTTCGTAGATGTTGGCGGAGGCACAGGACAGCAGTGCATAGCGCTCAAAGAAAAATTCCCAGAGCTGCCAGGTACTGTGATACTGCAAGACCTTCCCACTGTCGTCGCAGGAGTTGAGCTGCCTGAGGGTATTAAGGTGCATGCCTATGATTTCTTCACTCCGCAACCAGTTAAAGGTATGTAATTCCGTAGACATACAGGCTTATGATGGCATCACTGACAAAGCCTAGGCGCAAAGTATTACTACCTTCGGGCCATCATGCACGACCATGCTGATGACAAGTGCCTCGAGATCCTGAAGAATATCGTCGACGCCATGACCGATGAGTCTACGCTCCTCCTGGACGAGATTGTGGTACCGGATCAGGATGTAGACTGGTTTGTAACGCAGACGGATCTTGCAATGATGGTGCAGTTCTCATCGATGGAGCGCACTGAAGAGCAGTGGCGCCGGCTCCTATCGGAGGCAGGTTTGAAGGTCCGGGAAATCATTACGTATACTCATTCTTTCCGTTTGAGCATTATTGTGGCGACAAAGTAGGTTGCGCAAGTGTTTCATGTCTGGGGAGATTGGTATCTCAACGATGTCATTGTGACTTTGCAGTCATCTATAGATGTGAGAGGCGCTTCAGAATAGTCACATTATTGAATACAGGCACTTCCTATTACAACTTCAAGGTCGAGCAACAGCTGTTGGCACGCCATGCAAATGAGTGGTTTGGCCTACCAGGTAGCAAAAAACGTCCCGACCATTATCACACGGTTCCAAGGAACTGAGGGCGTCCTCTCACTCCTTCAAATTGCTCTCCACACAATGATTCGCCCGCCCTCCCCCCTCCCAAGAGAGCAATTCGATTGCTTATCAAGGGGCACCATATTGCCTGCACCTTCCGGAATAGGGGGCACAACGTCGACATTATTGTCAATTTCTCAGGGGCTATATACAACCTTGATAAATTACGACTCAACTGGTCAAAGATTTGAAAACGTTCATTTGCTGTTCACCTTCTTCAACGTTTGTTTAGAAGTGCATAGCCGTGTGTTGGAGCACAGTAATCTGGAAAGCCAGGTCTGCACACAGTATGACAGAAATTTCCTTAGAAGAACCACATCAGATTCTGCCCATTGTGGATATTCGTTCAAACAGTAGACGTGGAGAAACACCAAGTGATTAATCCTATGTTGACAAATTCTCCCGAGATAGAAACCGCGATTATTACGCTCTATAACTTCGAATCCAAACTCTTTGCCTTAACGAATGTTTCCGGGTTGCTTCCAGGCGTAATATCATGATGCCAAGTGAAGCTCAAAACACCATCTTCGCTGCAGTTGAAAGTGAAGATGCGAGATTTGAGAGAGGTGAATGGCCACATGCTTTGCGATAGTTCCGAGACCCTGTTAGGAGGAAAGCAAAATAGGTCCCCACCCCAAGACTCCAACGTGTACTTCGTGAAAGAACTTCCCTTGACCGTTGCTTGGAGATGGCTGTCATCCTGGACTTGAATTGAGTAACATATTATGCCATCTTTGTTCCAGTAGTCTCCTTCGTACTCTTTCAAGGGAAATGATGGGGCTTTGTCGATCCTCTTCTTCTCGAGACCGAAGGCGTAGGAATCATACAGAAGTGCATTTGCATTCTTGACAGCCTTCGCGAGTTTGATGTAGTCCGGTTGGTCTTTCTCTCCTAGGAGGGTTGCTAGAAGCAATTTTCCAAGAACGTCGGTTACATCGAAAAGCGGCAGCGAGTTGACCAGCACGACGATGGCGGATTGGGATTGCGGGTCCAGTAACATTGAACCGTTGTACCCCGTGAAAGAGGCGACCTGATGGAATACAGCCCGACCAGGGTTTCCAATACCGAACTCTTCGTTATTCTTCTTCTGCAGGAGGATGGAGTTGTAGCTAGCGAACGACAGATTTCCTGGAAGTTGAGTCCGGTACGTTCCCAAACAGTAGCCTTGTTTCTCGGGCTGTGCATTGCCCACACCAACATGAGGTGAAAGTAGCCGGCGAGCATATTTGAAAGGAGATCCTGGTGTGAACTCGGTGTCGTTGATTGTTTGGTGGTTGTATGCATGCAGAAGGGACTGATACATGACTAGCAGCTCACTCGTGGAGCTGCGCGCGCCTACGGCACCAGCAAAGCCGGTTTCATCAGACCAGCCACGATAAGCTGACCACGGGAACTCGTGAGCGACACCAGCTAAGTCTATCCAGTGTTTGGAGACGACATTACTAACAGTTGGGATGTTGGTGGTGCTGCGACTCATGCCCAGCGGTCGAAAAATGTACTCTTCAACGCATGCACTGAAAGGTTTGTCCGCTACACGCTCGATAGCAGAGGTGACAATAGCGTATCCCCAGCTGGAGTACACAAACGTCTTCCGAAATTCGCCAATGGCGGGTATATGGCAGGCCAGTCGTGGGATCTGTTCACGGTCTGGGAGAATATCCTCCTTCATGACGCCCCAAAAAGTGTTTTGGGCTGAGAGTCCAGTACGATTTGCCAGCAGATCTGTCACGGTTGCTTTCTGGCCAATATCATCCTTCCTCTCTCCGAATTCAGGCAGATAATGGCGGATGGGGGTATCCCATTCCAGCAGTCCTTGCTCAACAAGATTGGCGACAACGCCAGCGGTCATGAGCTTCGTGATGGATGCGACATTGTAAAGCGTGTCTTCAGTCGGGGGAGCGGCGTCGGGGGCCTTGAAGCGTCCGAAATTGGCATTGAACACTGGCGCTCCTTCGTGCAGGACGCCGATGGAAAGTCCTGGCGAGCAACTGAGCTGGAAAAGCTCCTCAATGAGTGGACGCAACTGATCAAGACGCTTCTCCATGATAAGGGTCGGGAAAGTCAATCAACTAGTAGGGTTTGTATGTTGATGCCGGCACAATTTTGAGTAGCTGCAGGAAAGAAGCAAGTTTATAAGTTAATGTGACGAGCTTCGCACGATTGTCTTATGACCTCAGCTGCTACGCCGCTTAATACGGAATTGCACCGGGGATGCATGAACTTTGAGACCCGGGAAGTTGTAAGACCAACATCCTAGGTCCAGGCTGATGTACTGTTGCGGCGAGTATCGCTTTTTGGTGGGGATGACCGTTGCGGCGGAGCACATGCTGTGCCGCTTGCTTCTCTCTTAGACAAAAAAATTGCCTATTCTATTCAAGCCAATAACGGCGAATTTCGTTGCATGTCGTGACTGTTGTCAGAGCGCATGAAACGTGATTGATGGTCAGGTTCTGCTGAACAGTACTGTACCGTTCTGGACGGCTCAGCCCTCCCCCTTCTGGCCTAGCGTCGGCTCTTTCCCATATAGCCGCTTCTCCTGAGCACCTCGGCTCGACACACAATACATATTTTTTTATGCTGCTCTCGGGGCTCCACTGTCCAACAGGTTCCAACTGCAGGAATTTATTACATATATACACAACAGCTCTACGCCGCAATACTCTGTTCCTTCTCTTCACCCATCTAGCCCATAACCCAGGCACTTTCCAACTGCAAACTCCTACTTTTTCCACTTGAAGCTGGCTCCGATACTGCCAACCAACCAATATATATGTTCCTTTGGTGCGCAGCTACTCGAGTGAGTCTGTTTGGCACTGCCTGTGAGGATACCATAGGTAGTTCAAAGCAAAAAGACTCACAGCTTGTAGCTGCTCAAAATTCAAACATCTCGAAAGCTCCCACCCACCATCCGCAACCATTCTAGTACATCAGCGTCGCCCATCATGGACAAGGAAGTCAAGCGCGTCATCGGCTTCTGGTTCAACCGTCCCCCAATCGAATGGATAATTGCTCCTGAAGGACTTGACGCTCAGATGAAATCTGAGTTCGGCGATCTCGTCTTCCAGGCTCGCGCTAACGAGCTGGACGATTGGACTGCCGAGCCAGAAGGAAGTCTCGCTCTGGTCGCTTTGCTGGACCAATTTTCACGAAATATCTTTCGGGGCTCGCCGGAGGCTTTCAGCAGTGATACAAAGGCGTGCGAGACGGCTACGAAGGCCATTGCCAGGGAATTCGACAGGCACGTTACTGTTATCCAAGCATCGGCCTTCTACATGCCGTTGATGCAACAGGAGAGTCTGATCTCGGTGATCGCGTCGCGCTACCTTTTTGAGGCCCTAAAGCCGAGATGTGTTGGCGAAGAGGAAAACAAGTGGGTTGACATGGGAATTGCGGCATCAAAGAGACACATGCGTCAGTTGGAGCGGTTTGGACGATTCCCGACCAGAAATGCCCTCCTGGGACGGAAGAATACCGAAGCAGAGGAGAAATTCTTGAGGGAGCATGTAGCTAGCCTATGAACTGTTCTTTAGTTGGTGTTCATTGGCGAAATTCGTTAAGTGGTAGGAGGCATGAAAAAGTCGACGTCAGCTATTCCCTATAAAGAAATGTCTTTAAATCTCAAGACGAGCCATTGCTAGATCCTTAACTTTATTGGCTGTTGCCCCTTGTAAGTTGGTAAGACGCAGTAGAGGGCGCAACATCCCTGCAGACCTCGCTCCTCCTATCCCGGCAACCGACATGCCCTTGGCCTTCAGGCACCGAGTTCGAAGTATTGTTCAACTTCAGCATCCGTCTTTTATCCTTCTAAAGCTCCCGCACGTTGCTTGCTTACATTGAGAAGCAAACATGGAGTCTGCTATCAGTTGGTATATGCTATTTGGAGCGGCAGTTGCTTACTACGAAACTCTTATCTTCTACCGCTTGTTCCTTCACCCTCTGGCTCGCTTTCCCGGTCCTAGATTGGCAGCCATCTCTCGCTGGTATGAGGGCTACTACGACGTTGTTCTAGGCGGACAATACACTGCAAAGATTGCAGAATTACACAAGGTATATGGTACGGTTTTTCTCGCTACATTGTGGTGTTTCGCAGCCAAAAGCTTCCAATTCCTATGGTATTAACCTTCAACAGGCCCCATTATCCGTATTAGCCCGTACGAATTGCATATCATCGACCCATCGTTTTTCGGGACGCTCTATCGCACGGATGGGCGTTGGCACAAGTATTCATGGACATATGACGCTTTCGGTGCCAAAAAGTCCACCATCTTTGGCTCCGACCACGATGCCCATAAGGCCCGTCGCCGGGCCATCGCCCCGTTCTTCTCCAAACCAAGTGTCGTTGCTCGGGAGCATCTATTACGCACAAACGTCAACAAGCTCAGCCAGCGTATCTCGAAGCTTCGTGGAACCACCTTCAATCTCGGGGCAGCTATCAGTGCCTTCACCCGAGACAATGCAAATGAATTTATTGTTGGCAAAGCGTACAATGAGCTCGATTTGGAAGACTTTGGCTATGGACTATCCATCGCATCTCAGGGTGCTGGGGTCTTCTGGCGCACGACAAAGCACATACGTTGGTTCGGTCCTACAATGAGGGCGATACCCATTGGTTGGGCAATGAAGTTGGCCGATGAAGGGACGAAGTCCTTCCTCCGATATCTCGAGCAATCTGAGCAAGACACGAGAGATACCCTGTCCGTTGCAGCGTCTTCTCGAAATAGCGATTCCCAGAAGACTATAGTTTATGCCATTGTTCATTCCGACCTTCCATCTACCGAAAAATCCTTCGACCGTGTTTTCGAAGAAGTAGCTACCGTGACCGGTGCGGGTTTTGAAACTACAGCCAACACTCTAAGACTGATCCTCTACCATGTTTATAGCAATGGCGAAATTCTTCAACGACTGCGGACAGAGATCGCTTCAGTCTCTAGTCAGAATTGTCCGCCGACATGGATGCGCCTGGAACAACTACCCTACCTCACAGCTACATTAACTGAGGGCATGCGCCTGAGTCCTGCAGTTGCTTCACGAGCAGCGCGTATCACGGATAAGGATCTCTTCTACGGCGACTGGCGCATTCCTGCCGGCACACCAGTTGGGATGACGACTTTGCTGATGCACACAAACGAGGAGTTGTATCCTGATCCCATGAGCTTCAAACCAGATCGATGGATAAATTCAACATCCCGAGGAGCCCCATCCCACTTTGCCCCCTTCTCGCGAGGAACGAGGATATGCCTTGGCATGCAGCGAGTACTACTTATCCTTTCCTGCTCATTCTTCAAAGGCCTGGAAGGATCTATTGCTCGTTCTGTTATATTTTTACTGACAGTTAAAACCACCACATAGCCTAGCCTGGGCCGAGATGTACATGCTTCTCGCTTCCCTTGTCCAGAATTTTACTTTCACGATCGAGGATGCTACGGCCAGTGACTTTGAATTCGAGAAAGACAATTTCGGGATCGGCACCAAGGCTGGTTGTAACTTAATGGCTCATCTCACTCTGCTCGAGGCCTAAAATTGTGTCTTACACTTGTTGTTGCATGGTCTGCTACGTTTTTTATATATATACGGCTTTGGTACATGTCACATTAGAACGACTTTTCTGAGATTATCATTCGTTTAGAGAAGCACTGGCATGCGGTTCTTCGGTCTCCAAAATTTCTTCGCCTTCGGAATCATGAGTCCTTAGAGCAGGCCCTGTTGTAACGATGTTTACATGTATGCGGTGCTGTCGGCATTAATTTTCATCACCCTGATATCCAACGGTCAAACCATCATGTCGGGGTCGGGTTTTACTCGCCCTTATTTTTGATTGGCTTATAAGACATCATCTTTATATTACTATGCGCAGGCGGATGCTCAGCGCAGTCTTGTTAACTTCTCCAAATACTTATCCTGTGCGGGGCGAACAGTACGGTACCCCAGTGCTGCAAGCGAAATTAATCAAGTAAGCAATGGAACGTACGAGTCCCCATTGCTACATGCATCTCGCATGCTTTACAACTCGCACTTAATTAAGACGCGCCTTAGGGCTACAGATGTTCAATACGACGCCACGCTAGCAATACTTTAGTCCTGCCTTGAGCAAGCTTCAGTTATAATGATGGGCTGCGTTCTGCCACTGCGCTCGACCACGAGACTGCAGTTGGCAAAGTCTATCTCCAATTCATTTTCCAGTATTCTACGGCCAAGAACACGTCTAGAGAGCCAGCAACGCATTCCAACGAGCACGATGGTAGTGGCGGACCATATAAGGATTTGGAGATGTCAAACGGAAAGCTTAGCCACGGTAAATCAAACGTAAGGTTGCCCTCCACGGCTATAGCAACGTACCAAGAGGCACAAAGGTCAAATCAATAAGATCTGGTCGTTCGATAAACGCAAGATCGGCTGCAACGAAGGTTCAAACAACTTGTAAAACGGGGAACTTCTCTTTGATGAGAACTTTTGGATGAGTTTCATCTATTTACGTTTGGCTGGACGGAAATTCTGATCTAGTTTAAGAAAGTATTGTTTGGTGAGCGCTCTGCCTAAGTAAGAGTGTAGAGAAATTCTTTTTTTTTTTTGCTTTCCACGTTGCGCTGCCATCTATGAAAAATTTCTATATTTGTTTGCTTTAACGGTGATTATACGATCAAACATGGTATGTCTGTGTAAGAGCTCCTTCCCCTGGGATTTAATGAGGACTCTACGACATTGATATATCTTTCGGTCTACAAAACCGCGCTAATTAAGATCTCTGGGCTTTCAAAGCCTACCTGGAGTACACATTAGGACCAAATAGGAACTACGAGTTAGCGGAGTTACTAAAGCTGTCCTGAGAGTCAAACGAGGCGAGACTGGCGACTTTGGTGGGAAGGTAACACTTGGTACCTAAGCGAATGGTGGTAATGACGTCAAACAACAAGGAATAGGAAGACTGCAATTGACGCGTGTATTATCTGCCTATCACCTTCTGGCGATCCTCATATATGGAATTCTTCTTTGTGAGCAGATCGTCGAGCCTTGGTTGGTCATGATCTGGATACCACAGAAATGCGCAAGCTTTTGTAGTTAAGCATCCAATATGATACTGTAAATCCATCGCTCATTTTTCCGAGTTAGGAAACTTCGATGGTAAAGTTGCGCTCAATTATATTGAAGATAATGCAAACATCCTTAAAGAGAACAGCAAAAACCAGGTTAGAAAAAACGCTTGAAACATTTATTAAGCATCAAGATCTCTCACTGAGGCAGAGTCGCGCACAGCATCTCCCGTCAAACATCAGCCTGCTCAGTAAGCATGCGAATTTATTGATCGTCTTTCATGCATCCCCGAATGCGGCTCTTAATAACGTTTAGAAACCCCGGAACGCCAGCGGACGGTTGTGGCGCTACCGTGCTGACGCCAGCGCCAACACTATTGTTTCCATCAAAATGAAAACAACATTGGTAACAAGCTTCTGACTAATTCGAAGGGCAATGTACTACGGTCATAATGTAACACTTTAGATCGTTAGGGCTCTAGTGAGGAGAAGCGGTGGCTCAATGGGGCATACGATGTTACATGCAGTGGCGCGGTGCCAGAGTGCTTATGCTTCACCTACTGAACTGAGGATATCCAGATTGAGTATTGATCAGGCGTCATGAGACAGGTGACGAATGCGATTAAAAATAGGTCAGGTTAAAATTCCGATAGCCATGAGTATAAAGACGAAGGAAGAGGACGCGAAAGAAGGATCACAACATCTTCCACAAGACATCATCGCCTCACTATCCACATACTACAATCAAAATTCCCCCCAAATCCTTCTATTGTTTGCACTACCAACACCTCCAAGATGTTCGCTAAGTCCACCATCCTCAACCTCGTCGCCGCCACGGCTTTTGCGGCCCCGACCCCAGACAACGCTCTCACCAAAGACGCCACTCCTTACGTCTTCAGCGTATCGCGCTTCAGCAGCGTATGTACCGCCGCGACCTGCTACTACGGTTTCAACGTCTCTGCCACCGAAGGTCCCTCCGGCGAGCCATCCTTCACCGCCACCGGCTGCGGAGGATCTTCCGTCGATCCTTTCAAGCCTTGCTCCACCATCGGTATCGACGTTCCTGGTAACGTGGAGACGAAGGAAGAGAACTTGGGCAGGGACGTCGGCGCTAACGTATTCGTTAAGTTGAGCTGGCGCAAGTGAGTATTTTCTGGAAGGGGTGGGAAGGGTTTGCAAGTGCTAATAAAGTCGTAGGGATAACATCGCGTACACGCTTACTGGCAACCAGACTGTCCAGCATACGGGCATTGACAAGGAGCCTTTTGACTTTGTTATTACGCCTAAGACTATCACTGCGGTTCCGGACAAGGCCTAAGTGCATGTTCACAGGCCGAGGTGATGGGAGAAAGGGCAAGACGCGGGACGGATGGCGAGAAACGGTTGGCTAAAGAATAGAATATCGAGTTTATTTGTAGTTAGTGTATTCAATTCCGTCAAACTGGTTGCTAATCTTTGATTATTCCGCGACAAAATGACTCGTTCTGAAACCAAATTTCCACATGATCGTGCGATATCAAAGACAGAAATATTTACTCCGTCCGTATTTTTGATGGCTTTCTAGCCCCTATTAAAGTCCATGCGCGCCAGTCCTTCCTTCGTTTTCATCATCTCCAGCAAGCTTCCATCAGCATATAGTAACTATTGCTGGAAAGAAAATTTAGTTGTATACACATCTCCGACGAAATTTGCAAGGAGTCCTTATCAAGAAGGAGCAATCATCACCACTAGTACTCATGTGGCAAGGAGTCCTTAAAGCGGGACTCAAAAAGATATAAAAGCTCTAGAATATTGCCCGATATCCATTGTGAAGGAAGTAGGAATAAGGTCAAAGGGACTATACCCTTCCATTGTGCACCAAAACGCCTCATCACATAAGTTCCCTACAGACTACTAGAAGTGCATAACCTCAACTGAAAACCTTCATTGAGTCAATGAACATCTTCACGAAAATTCTCGCCTACATATTCCGCAGGCGAAGTTCGCAGATCCGCGACGAAAATCTGTCAAACTCGTCTCACGTAGAAGAAATCGAGCTACGAGATCTCGACTTTAGGTTGAGGGCGCAGACCGACACATTCATGTTAGCTGAGCCAACCCATAGTAAGGCACATAGGCTTGAAACTCAGGCATGGGCCTCGTTCACGAAAAGAATAGACGATAGAGTGGCTGAGACGGCTCTTGCTCATATCACTGAAGCAGTTGAGCTTAGCCCCTTGGCTGGATTTTGAGACAATCGAAGAACACCATAAACTCAAGGTTACCTGACTTCATAAAATCATAGTGTGAAGCTTTTTAATTCTAAAATTGTTGCTCACGTCGCGCAAGTTATCGTACAAAGACCAGAAGGATGAGGCCTTCAAGTCTAGAAACGCTCGAAATTTAAATTCGGTACCTAAGTATGGGCGTGCGAGTGCTCTATGGAGTGCGAAAGCTGTACGGTCTTCTTTGCGGATGTGTTTCGGATCGTCAGAGCCCAACGGGTCGCTTCTCTTCTTCGTTATCAAATCATTTCCCCCTCATCATTCATTAAACATGCGTCCAGTATTTGCTTCCCTATAAGTAATACTCTACCTTCGTTCACCTCGATGTTGTCGACGCTCCTTCCTCTCCCGATAAGTTCTTAGCCCTCAACTCGTATGAATCCTTGCCCTTCAGGCCAGTTGCCTTCCCCCTCCTCCAAAGAAAGAACCCAATCGCCCCAATCAGTGCCAAACCACCGATAATAGAACCAACTGCAATACCTGCTTTGGCACCTCCAGATAGACCTCCACCTCCACTCGGCGACGAAGACTGGAAAGAGGACGCTGAAGTAGCAGCGGCGCCGGACGAGGCAGTCGGGGTCGGAGCATCGAACTCATCGCTCGTCACATTGAAGCAAGGAACTTGTTTGTTGAAGTTCTTGGTTTCCACGAAGGTCTGAAGTCGATGTGTGTTAATGTAGTAAAGTAAGAGTGACTGAGGATGGGGTGGAAACGTACGACGTCCGCACAAGCAAAGAACGACTGATTCCTGCCGTTATTCTCGCCTTCAAACTCTCCCCAATACTCCAGTTGGATCGTCGCGTTCGTTCCCGCTACGATATTCTCAAGCAGATCCAGCTTGTAGCACTGGTGGCCTGGATCTACATCCGACACGTTGTTCATGACCTGTTCTCGGAATGCGCTTTGGTTCCTGGGATCTGTTTGCATTGCTCGTCAGTCCCACAGAACCTGCCCCCACAATAACGAGCTTACCATTCTCCACAGCAAGGCGAAGCGCAACATTCCAAGCGTCATCAGCTATGGTGAGTGCCACCGATCCTTGCGAGAGAGGGTACTCCGTGCGATTAGAAGGGCCAGCAGGGCTTCCACAAGGCCCAGTATTGTCATCTTTTGCAGTCCACGGTCGATCTGCTGGCCAGAGGAATGCTACAGGGCCCATGGAGGTTCCCTCTTCACCTTTTCCATGCTGAGCGACCACGAGTGCAAAAGGTACCAGAAGAAGCTGAAAAAGACGTGTTACCTGCATGATGAGAATGAGCAGAGGGGGTCGGGTTCGACGTCGTTCGGCACCACAACGCAGTCAAGGTGGGTTCTTTAGATCAACCAACACAGCAGGTCTTCGGGCAAACGTCCCACTGCAGCATCCGCCGCATAGGTATCCGCAGATATACCCCAACCGTCGCCCCTGCGGGCTAAGTCTGCCCAACCAACCAAGTCATCCAACCAAGTCATCCTTTTTGAGCTGCATTGCCAAGGGCTCAAGTATTGAATTCCCCCTCTTCTCCCCTCGTACTCTCTCACCAACACCGTCTACCCAATCAAACCTGCCCCCCACGGCCCAGAACCACGCTCCACAAACATGTGCTCGGGCTTCGGGCGCACTATCAAGTTATCTGATGGCGCTAGTCCTGCATCCAAGCCAGCGCCGAGCAAATCTTCGCTTTCGCACCAATCAACGGTAGGGAGGCAGATCAGACGACCACGCCATTCACTGATTCTGGCCATCTAATCAATCAATCTGATAAGAAAATTTCAATCTCCGATTCACGGCCGGCGTGATGTCGGCTGTTCTCAGACCACTTGTGCGGAGTCGATCAAGCGTTCGTGGTACAATGTACAATAATAATGTACTAGAGGTCGCTTGGCAGACTTGCGGAGTCGTTGGCCGGCTGGGTTGCGGAGGCTGGTACCTAAGCTCGTTGCCCTTTAAGACCCTGTATGGTTCCGCCTGGTTGCATGTGAGCTCCCAAGTCCTACTTGACAAACTCGTCAAAATTCCTCCCTTGGTACCTGACTGCATGCTTACATAAGTTCGCTTTGGCAATTACATTAAAACATTACATTCGTTTCGGTACCATTACCTTCAAAATGAAGGCTTCTACCGTGATATTCGCGAGCTTCCTCGCTGCCGCCAGTGCCTCCTCTATGAGCGAGCATGAGGCCTTCTTCAATCTCTTAAAGCGTCAAGAGCCCGGTTCACCAGCATACAACTGCCACAACAACTGCGGTACGTCATCCCGCTTCCCACATTCCCCCGCCATTCACGTTCACTGACTCTCCCATCAGGCACTGCCATCACAATCTCCAAATCCGACGCCAATGTCTGTTCGAACGAGGCCTTCAAATCCGGCTACGCCAACTGTCTCCAATGCGCCGGCCCCGACAACTTTAATATCTGGAGGATCTATGGGAGAACCCTGACTCCTGTCGGCAGCAAGTGCGGGCTGAGCACAACGCCGCTCAGTGGAAAACAGCCAGATGTTCCTGATGCGAAACCAGCGTCTAGTGGATCGTCGAGCTCTTCGGTTTCGTCTGCGGCTTCATCGCCTGCTACTTCCGTCGCGTCGTCGTCCGTGGTATCTTCTACTCCGACCTCTGCTGCAACCTCTAGTGCGTTTGCTCTGCTTCTCTCGCTGCCTCTTCTACCACTACCCTTATAGTCCTCACATCAAGCTCTAGAGCCGTCTCATGCCAAGGATTCTGCATCATGTTAACTAACTCTTACACCATCTCTAGGTCCCTCACCAAGCGGAAATCTGACTACCAGCCCCATTCCCGTACGTACACCGTTTTTAACACTAAAAGCCTACACAGTAATTGACCATCCATAGCCACCACCGCAGCAGACCACCAACGGTGCCGCTGGCCTTCAAGTCTCGGGTACTACTGCGGGCATATTCGGCTTTGTCGTTATGGGCGCCATGTATTTTTATTGAACGAATCGCGGCCTTAACTGCTTCGGAAGGTCGTCCATGCGGTAGTGGGTTAGGAAACTTGCACGCGTGAATGATAATGTGCGGTGTATTTAAAGATATTTACCTGCGTTTTGTACATAAGATGACAGTGAGTGTGTAATGGTTTTGGCGTCGAATTAGTGTCCCTCGGCATGTCTTCACCTCTTGCTTACTTCAGCTTAAAAGAACCACAACATCGTAAAAGCCGCGTAAGAATCTTCCCAAGAGGACGCAACACAGGCGGTTCCGGAAACCAAGACATCATTTCAACGTAGATCATATTCATGTTTCGTAAGCAAGCTATACTCAACACTTGCCTAGGGTTTCCTCCCCAATTCATGGGTGGGTGTACCTTTCGTGTAGAACCAAATTTTAAATGCCATGAAATCATGCTCCATCACCTATCCGTTATTCATGATCCCAGCTCCACTACGCTCATACTCGGCACCATGTACCAGCAGCTCTAAAATCCCCGCGACCCCGCTCTTCAACCCTCCATCACACCACCGTCCTCACCCTGCCTCACTGGCCTCTCCGCCAGAGCAGCCTCCGCCCTCCCCTCCGCCGCCTCCGCCCTAGCGAACCTCTCCACCTCCCTCTGAATCTGCTCATCAACATCCCTGACCAACTCAACACTCGCCTTGCACTTCGCCGCACCACCACCACCTCTACTACTACTCTCTCCACCTCCACCATCCTTCCCCTTCTTCCCACCGAACAAACACCTCCACAAATCATGCTTTCCCACAACCTCGCCATCACCCCTCTTCCTCAGCAACTGCTTAAGCGATACAGCCTCCAATTCCTTCGAGTTCGCCTTATCAATCGTGGTTTCCTGTAGGAGTGGAGTCGCGGCTCGCGAGACGGCGGTAGAGGTGGAGACGGAATTACGACCCATATGTTCCAGACGGCGCGACACGGAGATATCGTAAATAGCCCGCTCGACCGTGTCGCTGATGAGGTACATGAACACGGTCGTATCATTCAGTTGACCGATACGGTGAACACGGGCAATAGCCTGGAGCTCAATTGCCGGGTTAATGAGCGGTTCGCAGAGGAAGACAAAGGTAGCATTGACCAGATTGAGGCCCGAGGAGTCGGACTTTGCGTCGAGAAGAAAGCATTCGATTGCGGGGTCATTGCGGAATTGCTGGATTCCGTTCTTGTCGCGGATACTGGTGACGCCAATCTTCCATTTTTTAAACGCGTTGCGGAGGACGTCGAGGAAGTCACGGAATTGGGAGAAGATGATGGTTTTGGCGCCGCGGTGGGTGTTGCGGATCTGGAGGAGGTGGCGGGCAATCATGTCGACTTTGCCGCCGTAGGAACCGTCGAGGTCAATCATTTTGATCTCCTTCATTGTATTGTCACTAACGTCAGAGTAGATGGATGTCGTGGCAGAAGAAGGGCTATTTGGTTGCGACGGGGTTGCAGTCTCTTCCGCTGCCGTAATCATGGTCGGCTTGAAGCTAATGTTCTTGAAGTCGCGAGCCTTCAGCTTCTGTTTGCAGAGAGGACAGTTGCGATGTTCGTGCCACCATTGCTGAATGCACTCTTTGCAGTACTTGTGCCCACAGGACGTCAGCACACCGATTTCGAAGTCATCCTGGCAGATGATGCATTCGTGCTTCAGGCCCTGCTGTTGACCCTCACGCCGCAGATTGGTGAGATATGCATGTTTCGTCTTGAGTCCCGCCAAATCCTTCTCTTTCGCCTCTTGGTCGCGCTTCAGCTTTCCATACTCCATGTAGTCGAAGGTCTCATTCAGTTCTTCTTTCCAAGGAGCGACAGTGTCTGAGATAACTTGCAACTGACGATAGAACTCTAAACGCGCATTCATGGTGGCGCGAAAGATGTCCTGCTCTTTCTCTAAATCTTTAACTATCTTTTCCTGCTCGGTCGTAATCGCTTGGATCTGACTGAGCAGCTTCTCCATAAGTGCAACCTCAGTCGCAGCTCGACTATCCCCCGCATCTGCCCTGTATTGCAGGTTAGTGACGAGAGAACGGGCAATTGCCTGGATCCCCTTCAAAGACTCATCGGAAGCCTTGGGTTGAAGATGGCGGCGAGTCTTGGCAACTTCTAGAACTAGCTCTGGGGCATGACCTCGCTTGGTAGGGTCGTCATCACGCGCCTTCTTCTCCTCTTCCTTCAACTCGTGGTCGACAAGCAGATCGTGTAAACCATTGACAGCCGTGCTTCGGTCCGCTACAAGTGTGCGCAGTGCCAGCATGTACACGTACAGCTCGTCCTGCGCCTTGGTCGAATGTTCGTACTCATCTCCGGTCGTTTCGATTCCTTCGTCTTGATCAACCAAGGGTGTTGTCAGAATCTCCACAATCTTTGTACGCCATTCTTGAAGCTGCTTGGCCTGTAAATTGAGCGTATCCGTTACTTTGTCCATTGCATCCAGGACTTTCCGGGACTCGATGCCTTTCGGATCCTTGAGATCGGGAATGGTTTGCACGGCCGTCGAAGTCTTCCGTTTTGTCTTCTTCATATGACGCTGAGCGCGGTCTTCCGACTCTTTGAGGAGTTCTTGTCGAATGTCCTTGGCTTTACCGTACCACAAATCTTCTTTCGCTTGCAGCTCATTAAACTCTGGAGAATCCGGCTTTGTCAGGTTCTCATTATCCTTGATCTGAAAGTACGAGCTGCCGATGAAGAAGCTGCAAGCATGTTCGGCTTCTAGAAATCCTCGTAGCGTTCGTCGAAGCACCGCAATTCGACCAATTTTATCATCTTCTTCAACATCTTCATCGTCATCGTCTTTGAGCTTGGTCTTGCGTGGTGTGGCTGGCCCCATCTTCTCCTTCTCTCGCGCGAGCTCTTCCCTGCATATCTTCACATAGCCCTGTGCTTCCTCCAAGGCTCGCTCGTAGTATGGGAGCGCAGTCTCACTCCGCCTCTCTACGTCTTTGGCATATGCTCGTACGTGACCTCGCTTCATCCGGATATGAATAATCTCTCGAGCTTCAGCCTTCAGTACAGAATCATTCTGTTCGATCATGACTTCTAGGACTTCTTCCACTGTCCGAAGTGGTCCATTTCGTGCGCCCAAAGCCTTCCGGTTACGCCTCCCAACATGAGCGTGAAGGCAAGTCTGCCGAAGTCGGACAAGCCATTCGCGCATGCGCTCAATGACTTCGGGGTGGTCAAGGTCGCGATCGTCGCGGGTAGGTAGACCTTCAGGCGATAAATAGCAAGCATCACACATCTGTCGAATCATCTCGGAGTAGTTTTGCTCTTCTATTGCGGTGAAGGGGACGGTGACGACGACACGTTTCTGCTTCGGAATTTCCAGCTCATCCCGAATCATGTCTTTTGTATGACGTAGGGCGATTTGACTGAATATAGCACGGAATGAAGGTTTATCAAGTCGATCCCAGAGTGCTTTCAAGCCGGCGAATGGCTCGTAGCGTAAGAAGATGAGCAATCCCCGTAAATCTTGGACGTCTTTCCGCAAAGGTGTACCCGACACCGCCCACGCGTTGATCCGAGGAATGATGCGTGCTACAGTCGCGGCTTGACTAACTCCACTCTCAACCATCTGCGCTTCATCGAGACAGACTCTCCACCAGCCAATTTCTATGAGGGGGCATTTCTTACGCTCGTAAACGGGGGCGTTTCGGAGTGTGCGATCAGGCGGTGGCGTCGCGAAATGGATTTCCTTTGCGAGGACGTTGTACGTGGTGAGTACGACATCGAATTGCATTAGATTTTCGACTGTCGCCTCTGCCTTATCCTTATCCGATGCTGAGGGCGGAGGTAGCCCTTTATAATGCACGACTTTGAGCTCGGGTGCATGTCGGTTTATCTCGTTCTTCCACTGCTCGAGAATGGAAGGCGGGCTGATAATCAGAGTCGCAGCAGAAGGCTTTACGTTGGCTCCTAGGTAGGTGTCGTAAATATCACCTTCGGGCATCTTACGTCGATGGAGCGACATCAATGCGATGAGCTCGACGGTCTTCCCAAGACCCATCTCTTCGGCCAAGATGCCTCCACGCAGTGCAGTATTAGCATCCCAGACGCTGCTTGGATCGGCGACAACCATGCCGCGCAGGTGGCTGACATGGCATGTCTGACCTGTAGCATCCTGAGTACGCTTAAACGAAACAGGCGCGGCAGACGTCGACTGCGGTATCGTCTGTATTTCCCCTGACGCTGAGACTTCCATGCCCTCGCGGCGCAACAGCCAGTTCACAGCACGCTTCTGGAACGGGTATAGCTTGGTATCCGTCAGACTCTGATGTAGACGTGGTGGGATAATTTCGTCGGTGGGCGGTACGTGAACGGCATGGTAGAAGTCGGAGAGCACCCAGGCTGTGTTGGTTTCGGCCTCTTCGACTGGCAGATAGTTGTTCAACATATTCAGATCCTTTCGTAGGTTCGCCCGCAAGCCCTGTCGCTCCACCGCCGACAATCCCAGGGCCCACCGCAACTCCAACTCCAACCGCAGTGTCCGTAGATCGCATGCGGATGCCGACAGGATGCAGCGGGTGAAGGGTACCCGCAGCTTGTTCGACTTCTTTCTGCCTTCTTTGCTCGTGGTGAGGGATGTAGCTGCCAGCAGGTGCGGCTCAATGTCATCGAGAACTTCGGGAGAGACGGTGGCGAGGACCTCAGCGCCCGTCGACGTCGCCGTATCCCACAGCGAGACCGTGAACTCCTCCGCATTCTTTCGTTGGAACGATTCCAGGGACAGCGAAACAGACGTGGGAGATCCAGCAGGAATCTTCAGTATTTTGAACTTGTTGGGGGGCAGGTCCTGCAACAACCTTAGCCTTCACCCCCGCCAATACCCGAGATGCAATAACTCACCAGATCCAACCCAACCTGCGCCAAAACGATGCTCTGACTAGCATCAAATGCCTCCACAATCTGCAATCCAACTGCATTCCCACCGTCAAGCTTCCTCCTCTTCGTCGCCCTCCTCTCAGATGTGCCCGCCTGTGCGCTAGGCACTCGGAACAAGTTCGAAATGGCTTGGAAAGGTTCCGCCACTGTTGTGGCTTCGTCTGTAATGTATCCACACGCACGAGACTCAAGGATCGTGGCAGATGCCGTGATCGGAGCCATAGTGGCGCGGTGGGTGAAGTGTGAGTAATGATGTGTGAGAGATTATTGGAAAGTGCCAGAGCGGAACGACAGATGCTCGAGAACGCGATGATGGGGTTGCCAAGCCACGCTAAGATTAGATAAGGCAGCTACCCCTGCACGCGTCTCCACGCGCATTCAACTCGGAAATTTCGGGAATCGCCTATTCTCGAATCTCATGAAACTAACAAATGTTTAACACTCACCTATGCTATGGGTTTTACGGTCTGCTGCCTACCACCACCTTCGGGCATAGCGCCTATCACCCATGAGTCACAGGTGCATACAGAAGTCTCTCGTCATTGTAGACATTACGTTGTAGTTTTAATGAAGGATTCATTCCTGGTCGGGGTACCACATTATCGACTGATTACATATCGCTACCTCAGCATGTCTTCCGTCCTTCAGTACGCTTCCAAATCCCTCCAGATGTCGGGTCGTGGTAGCAAGAGTTATTCCTTCCACTCCAGACTCTGCCACCTGATGACTTCCATCAAATCCATAGCTGTGTCTTTCCCTGTGCAATAAGGAAGTACAACCTTTCAGTGTCGATTTAAAGTCCAGTGTAGAACTGACGAGGGCGGAGTGTACATATTACACTTCGTATCGAGGTAGCCGATCGGTTGATGGCGAAATTTCCGGTCTTTTGTACTTTTCCGCCACCAACCTTCCAACCTTAAGTAGGTACGGCTTCTTTGCAGCCACCCGCCATGATGATGATCCCCGATGTGGTGATGGGGGAGATGTCCATGCTCGCATCAGTCCCCTCCCCGTCGAGCTTGGTCTCAAAGGTCGACCGCCTCCTCTCAGGGGTCGAAGGCCTCTTCTCAGGGGTGGACGGACCTCGTTTTCCGAAGCTCTTCATCTCGCTGCAATGAATTAGAACCTACCTGCTCGTGCCGCTCGCCCGAATTTCACAAACCGTCAAAACATCAAAACGAGCAAAAAGTCCAAAGTGCAGCAAATTCAACGCTCAAACAGCAATCCTTACTCGTCATCATGCGTCAGCGTCTTCCTGATGGGGCCCATGACATCTTCAATCCGATCCACCATGCTGTCCAGGTTCGTGAGGTTCTCTTTGCTCTTCTTGACCTCGGAGAAGAGTTTCTGCTTCTCCTTTAGCTTCTCCTGGCGGCGCTCCTCGAGCTTGAGGCGGTCGGAGTGCTCGTGCTCGATGCGCGCAATCATGAGTTCATGCTCGGAAGCCGAGGCTAGTTCGGGAAACTTGGCGAGAAAGGCTTCGCGGTCGATGAGGGGAAGCTTGGTGTACTTGTGACTGCACGTAATGTTAGGCGCACATCCAGAGCGAGCGTTCCGGGAAGAGGGGTACATACTCATACTTCTCCGCGCCCTTGATCTCCTTCCTCAGGCTCTGCTCCTCGTACCTCAAGTTACTCAGTCCTAAGATCAGCTTATCATTGAATGCTTTGTCCTCCGCAGTCATTGCTTTCTCTTCCCTGACTTTCAACAAGCTTTGTCGATACAACGTCTTGACTAGCGACAATTGGGCCGCGACGTTCCTCTCCCTCTTCTTGATCTCGCGTGCTGCGTCGATGTCCTCGCGCGTGCCTGGAGCGTTGGGGGCTTTGGAAGGGTGCGCTTGCCCGTAGTCGGCTAGATCGTTGACGGCTTTCTTGAGGTTTTGGATCGCATCGTAGACACGCTTGTTGTGCGGGGTCTTGATGAGGTTGGCGACATCAAATTTGGACGGATCGAACGAGTCAGGAAGCTTATCCTGAGACTTATCAACCGAGTCGGGATGTTTATCGTAAGACTTGTCCATGGCGGCGGTCGTGGTTCGTGGTTGGAATCAGTTGACGTGCGTGGGTGGATTTGTTTTGGTGGACGCGAGAGCTCGAAGCCGCAGTTCGACTTTGGAGTTTTGCGGGGCTCTGGCTTAGCGCGAACTTAGCGAAGGGTCTGTGCTGAACAAAGCACGTGAACACGCGATCCTCCTCAACGCGTATGCACGTGTGTACCCAGTTGATGAAAAGCATTGATTGCGTTGCATCAATCTTGATGCGACCGTCTGGGGTGAAGATCAGAGGGAATTTACCGAATTCTATGTTCATATTCTATATAGTTTAGGTACTTAATGATGAGGTAGTCTCTCCCATAATAACCAACTCCCCGCTCCTCCACCACCACCCTTAAATCCTCCACCCAACACCAAAAATACCCCACCCCCTTACTCTTCCAAACCACATCCCCCAAATCGCCATGTACAGTACATACCTCACAATTCCACCTACAGCTCCAGGAACTCCAGGCTCCAGGCTTATACGCCATCCTCCAGTGAATATCTTGCGCGTATATTACTCTTGCTGTTCGACTTTTTCATGCCCACCAGATTTGGTAGACTTCTCCGAAATGATTATGAATTATAAGCTTCAAGGTTACACGATACTCAAACCTTACACAAGAGATATACACTTTGAAGCGCATATTCATTAATCTATTCTAGCTCCCACACAGTGAGCGCATATTGCCATCATCACGTTTCAAAGCATCCCACACGCGCCCACCATCATCCAGCATGCCATACTATACTATCCATACCAGCTTTCCACAAAAGCCGAATGCATCCTTGAGCCATTCCACCAGCGCCAAAATCACGCCTGGACTCCTAGAGACGTTTTCAACATCTCTTCCCAAAGTTGATTCCGTTGCCAAATTTGGAGGTTTCGGTCGTAGAATCGGTGCCACAGTCTACTCCTCCAAAAGGGAGTGTGGAGACGCATGCGTACCCCGGCCATTCACCGGAACCCTATCCCTCACCTCCTGTTCCTTAGCCTTGATGTAATCCCTGCGAAGGCGCGCAACTTTGAGCTCGGCTTCTGCACATTCCAGCTCAGCTTCGAGGCGTTGGGATTCGAGCGGGATATCGGGTTGGATGTACTTGTGACTGTCATTGTTAGCTGATGTATCAATGATGTACAGCGTTAGATTGTCCGTCTTGTAACAATTTGGTTCAGCCCAAACTGCAGGAAACGTCGCAAGGCCTCTAACACGTAGCTGTACAACAAGAGTGCAATAACTTACGCATCAAAGGCAATGGAGGACTCTCCGCTGTCAGACTTGGCGATGGGGCCAGGACGGCGGGTCGAAAAGCGACCATTGGGACCGGGAGTACGTTGGCCAACAGAGTAGCTAGTGCTAGAACGCCCACGCTTCAAACGGCCATCTAAAGAGTAGCGACCATACTTCTCGGGGCGCTCCCAGCCCTCGCTGTCGCGACGGAGACGGACAGAGTTCGATCCATCTGCGTCAAAGTTAGTATTTTATACGAAGTCCTTTTTCGAAAACACTCACGTTTGCGCTTACGCTTCTTGGGAAACTCCTGTAGACGAGCCTCATACATCTCATGGCCACGACGGCGACGCATACCCTTTGGCAAATCCGGCTCCACCAACTCTTCAAAGTACGAATCATGCTCCGTACCATCCGAGACATACTCATCCGGCGACTTTTCATTCTCGCTCGGCATATCCGGGTTCTGGTACTTCGCCTTGAGCTCCTTGACATCAGCTAGACGGACCCACGGATGCTTCTCCTCATGCTTCTTGACCTTAGCCTTCAGATCCTCCTGGAAAGTGGCAAGATCGCCTTTGGTGAGACGCGCAATGGCTTGGAGGTCCTTGAGGAACTGAACGCCCCAGTTGCGTGGGTCGTCCTCGACCTTGTCCTTGATGTGCTCGCGGCGCTCGCAGTCCCAGGCCCGCATGCAGATGTCATTCGGAATGATCTCGACGACATTTTCTATCTTGAAGGCTTTAGCGATGGCGGGGAGCATGGCGTCGACTTGGTCCTGGCTGTCAGGCTTCAACGACACGTAGCGACCTCCTGTCATCTTGAAGGATGCCACCAATGTCACAAGGTGTATCGCACGGTAAATGGGTTCAGGTACTGTCAAATGAGATTAGCAATGTCGAACTACCGAAGTTGCGGAAGTTGTAACGAGAATTGCTGTCGCTGTGGACACAAAATCGCGACCGCAATTTTTGAGAGATGGACCGTCGCCGCCGATAGCTCGGTGTCCTTGCGACTGCGGCACCCATCTCTCCAGAGAATGATGATCTGGCAAAGAACTTACGTGATATCTTCACCTTCGGCGGGGTCTCGCGTTTAAGGAGCAACCTCGATTTGATGATTGAATTTGTCGTTGGAGGCGACGTTTTGCTTTGACGCGTCTACGGAGCGCCGTCGATAGACGCTTGATAGTGCCGACAACGCACGGACGTTACAAACTTGGCAAGGTAGGACTGTAGTGAGAGAACGTGATCGAGCCCCGTAGATGACTGGAGAGACGAAGAAGGGTGCCAAGCAACAACGGGTGCTGTGGGATAACCAACGAGGAGCGAGGAGAGCTCCCTTGGAATTGATTTGTGGGAAAAGAAGGGAAGAAAGTGGTATCTTGAGGAAAGAAGAATATTGTCTGAAAAAGAAGGCTGTACTGATATTGAGGCAGAAGGGCAAGACAGAGGGGTGAACTAGGGAAGGCAACACCGTAGGTAAAGGAGAGAGACAGCGACAGACCTTTACTTCACGTAGCATTGCTGATGCCTAAGAAGGGAATCTCATGATACGTATTATAGATATTCTTGAGCAAATGGTGGCTATTTCTTCAGCTTCAACGGCATATGTAGAAGTTTGAAGAAGGGACCTGGTAGGTATTCTCCTCTGCTAAGAGGCGCCATATTGTCCTTGAAACATGTGCCCAAGAGCTAATAACGATGAAGACGGGTTTTACGAGCCAAAAGCAATTCTTCAACAATCAAAGCGACAATCAGGATGAAGAAGAGATGATGAGAGAGTTGCCGTCATGCTTCGACGTCGGCAGAACCTTCCCCCAGCCATCTCAGCACAGACCAAACCTCGCTTGTCCCTTCCACCTCCGCCCCAGACACCAACATCATCCCCACCAACAACCAGTCCAACACCACTACAATCCAGCACAATGTCCCTAAAAAGGGAGCGTTCACCATCCGCCCCACCGCCCCCAAACATCTTTCATTCCAGCAAAATCGTCGACTCAACAGGCACATCATCCTTCGAAGCTGCCTATTCACCAACCCTCAGCGCAAAAGCACTACAAGCGCTTCCAGAGTTCCGCACAGCAACACACCGCATAGCAGCATGGCGCAAGCGCTCAAAACAACGCTCTTTAATGCCCGAAATCAAGATTCTGTACGACGAAGGCCATGATGATGATGGGGAAAAGTGGGCCGGAAGCAGACTGCAGCACGTGCTCAACGACACGCAAACCGAAGGCGTTGTCGTGGTAGCGCGCTGGTACGGTGGCCAAAATATCGGACCCATCCGCTTCACGCACATGGAAGACTGCGCCAAACAAGCCATATGGAACTACAAAAGTACCATAGAGTCCCTGGCCCAAGAGACCGCTGCCAAGAAGCAGAAACTAGAGGAAGAGACGAAGAGGAAAGAGCTAGAGGATAATTTAAGGGAGAGGGATCTAAATATCTTTGTGTTGAGGAAGTTGTTGGCGGATAAGAAGGCGAAGCTGAATGATGAAGAGCCGGCCCCGCCGACGCCGCAGAAACCGCCTCCAGATTATGGGGAGATGAGTTTGGAGGCGCTGGGGAGGGTGGATAAGGCGAGGGATGCGACGATTGCATTTATCTTGAAGCAGATTGATAAGGTGGAGGAGGAGTTGAAGGTGGTAGAAGCGCTGGAGGGGTCTACGCAGGATTCGTGGAAAGATGCGGATGGAGAGAAGGGGGAGGGGAGTGAGTCGAAGGTCCCTGCGAAGAAAGAGGCGAAGAGCTGATGTGTTACGCATCGCGTACTCAGTACTCAAAGGAGTGAAGATGTTTATTACTATGTTATGTGGAGGAACGCCCGCGACCTCGATATCCGGAAAAAGCCCAACTTGACAACCCTCAACACGCCTTCAAACATCGATGATCAAGTTGGTATCTCCAAACAAAAGCCACCCTGCTCGGTAACTTTCGAACCTTTCCAGAGCCCTCCTCAAATCTCCAACAGCTGCTCCTGAGCCCTCTGCCTCTGCTCCTCCTCCCTCGCTTTCTCGCTGTCGATCTCGAAGATGACATAGTGGACCAGCTTCGCCGCCTTCCGCACATCATCCCCCATATCCGGGGTGACCTCCTCGTGGAACACTAAAGTTGGCGTGCGAAGTCAGTGCACCCCCCACGATTTTGTCAACAAGCTTGTACTTACTGTTAGCCACTCTATCAGCGGGGACATGGATCATCTGATGGACGCTACAACAAGTCAGCCTTCCAGCCTCGCCGTACCAAACACCGATGCCGCTTCCGCCTCATCCATAGGACTGTGCTCACATAATGCATCGACCCACCGCATCATCCCTCATCTCATGCTGCTCGCTCTCGCTCAGTTCATCAGTCCACGTAGTTTGCATCCTACTATGTCTCGGCGCTGGCGTATCAGTCAACGGATAGTTCTTCAGGAGATTGTCGAGAATGCCATCGGTTTCCGTGGAGTACTCCCATAGGGTGAAGATCCTGCCTTTGCCTTTGCTGCGCTGTGCTTCGAAAGCTGGGTGCGCAGCGAAGGCGTTGATGACGGCTTGGTTGGCGCGCTGGACTTCATCGAGACGGCGAAAGACGGCTGGATCGTACTCCATGGTGATAGTGGTGATGGCGGTTGACTTCGGAAATGAAGAGTTGGTTGGTAATGGTGAAAGCTGGCTTCGGCGAAGATATGGTTACTGTGGAGAGACAACGGGGGTAAATGCGGGGGATGCAGCCTTTAAATAGGGATAAACGTGGCCGGCCTGTGCGAACGTATGACGATGGCATGTCAGCTTCTAGCCTGTGAATTTTATGGCTTCTGGATCGTTGTTCTGGTGTCTTCGCGACGATGCGATTGGTGTTGCTCGGGTTTGGTTGAATGGGAACGCGAACCTTGGGACGGGTTCTTTCGCCAGAACCGTCAACGTACCGTCGGTTTCTAATGGGACGATGAAGAAGCGCAGTCTCCCCTCCTGAATGGAATCATGGGGTCATGGCCTACCGCGTCTATGTCGTATGCAATTGCCTAATGCGATATGACGTGGGATATTGTCGTCTGGGGGTTCATGACCATCCGCATCATACACCGTTGTGCGATGCGTCATAATGGCAGTGTGAGCGTGAAGCAGCGTCCAATCTTCCAGCTCCAGAGGGACAAGAAGCAAGAAGCAAAATGATATAGCCCAAGGAAGCGGTTCCATAGATGTCTTGATTGTACAGTACAATAAACATACACAGATCCTACATGATAACCTCCTCCTGCAGTCCCTCACACACACAACCATCTCTCCTCATCCTCCCCCCAAACACACTCCCATCTGTTAGCACCACCCATCTCTTAAATCCCCTTCCTAAACTTCCTTCCCTCAAACAACACTAATGGCTCAAATTCCACCTCCCCTTCTTCAACCTCCGCATCAAAAGCTTCCGCCCCTTCTTCGTCCTTATCCGGCTCAAAAACCCATGTCTCCGCTTCCGCACCAGATGACTCGGGTTATACGTGTCGCGGGGCCCGCAGCGGATCTGTGTCGTCGCGAGGGCCGGGTGCGCTGATATTTTGGCCGCGAGGTCGAGGGCTCCTGGGGAGATTGTGGAGGTAGAGGTAGATGTCGAGCCTGGGGGAGGTTGTGTCGAGGGGGTGGATGAGAGGGGAAGGATGGGACGGCGGGGCGTGAGGATGGAGAGGGCGCGTATGGAGGGGATTGGCCTGCTACTTGCTACGTTAGAGTGTTGGGAGAGAGGAGGATTGGGGTGACGGACTGTTGGGGTGTGAAGCGTGCGGTGGGTTGGAGGAAGGTTGGTGGGCGTGCAGCGAGTCGTAGGCAGCGGAAGGCGTTCATATTTCTCAGTGGAGAGAGGGAGGAGCGCCTTCCTCGTGTTTGTGCGATTTAGCTGGTGATGGGGAGCTTAAAAGGCTGTAAAAGTTGGAGTTGAAGCGACGAGGTGAGAGAGCAAGGTCGATGGGCAAGAGCGGTCCGTGCACAAAAAGTTCGACTCCCAAAATCGATTGCTGTTGCCTCTCCCACTTCACTACTTCACAACATCACCCTTTGCGCGTACATCGATTCACTTCTACAATTGCAAGCTGTATACGGATTCTGCAATTGGATCTATTATCGGTCTACAACCCCGGCCCGCGACCAGATCCCAATCTTTTCACGACCACCGCCATCCACCCGCAAAATGCATTTCGAAACCCTCCCGCCCCACAGGCACATTTCCTCCAAACCCATATCCCGTGCCAATGCCTCAAAGCTTCTCGAGAAGTATCTCGCCAATTCCGAAGCGCATCCCCATCTCCATCCCGATGCGCTCATTACACCCACCGGCGTGACTTTCAGCTCGCACGGCGGACCTATAGGCGGCGTCGTAATGCACAACCTACGACGCGTTGCTGCTGGTCTGCGCGGTGAATATCTCGAGCCTGAAGCGACCCCGGAGCCTGAAGAGCAAGATGGGGGCGCGGCGTACCAGAAGGGAAGGAAAGGGAAGAGAAAGGCTGCGGATGCTGATGTGACGGGGGGCGCACAAGAAGAGTGGCAGAACATGTCGGAGTTCGAGAGGGAAGAGGGACAGGTTGAGGTGGGGGAGGTGGGGGACAGGACAAATGTTGTTCAGGAGGGCGGGGAGGTGCCTGAGATTGAGGTGGCCGCGGGCGCGGAAGAGAGCGCGAAGAAGAGGAAGCCTGACGAGGGCAAAGTGGATAAAGAAGCCAGGAAGAAGGCGAAGAAGGAGAGAAATAAGCAGCTGAAAAAGCAGAAGGAGAAGACGAAGGAGAGGAAATCGAAATGATGGTTTGCGAAAGCAACCCATTTCTTAGAGTGGCTCTCTGCACTCTTGGCCATCTGGGTCCATGTTAGTGGGCTACGAGATCTGTCAACTCTACTTTTTGGGATGCGCATGGAGCGACACTTTCCCTGCTCATTGGTAATGGCACCCAAGTGGACGCTCCTGTCGAAGTAGGCACCGCATTTCTGCCCCCGGACTTTCGCGAAAAGATGGTATTATGATTGGTGGTCGATGGTACGAAGGTCTTCAGCTGAATTCCACTGCACCATGATGCATGTCAGACGAATAAACAGCGTTCGTTAATTGCGTCGTCGCAAGGCTGCGCAAGGCAATGGCTCGAGGGACAGTGCAAGAAGCGTTGGAAATCGGTCAACCAGCCAGTTCTCCTGTTTTGCGTACGACCGACAACTCTCAAGGATGCACGGCTGCCGAGCGTGGAAATCACTCATAGGTGGCACAGGGGTATTTCCCGGCAATATCAAAACCCTGGCAGGCCGTTCTTGGACCAGGGCTGTGGAAAAGCTTAGCCCGCGGGTGATGGAGGCGCAGCTTAGAATTGTCGAAGTCGCGAATTGAAGAGATTTGCAATGTGAAGTGCACATGGACGTTTTGCATACATGAGTGAATGTTGGTAATGAGAGTGTGCTCATAGGGCTGGTTTCTAGAAACCCGGATACGCGCATGGTTCCTGCAGCAGTGGAGGGTGCACACGGCGATCAAGGCCATGTCGGGCGCCGTTGACCATGATTATCCATTATTTCCCTCGCATGCACCTCCTGACCTGACCGAGCCTCCCCGCACTCGCTCCCCAAGCATTGTTTTGTCTTTGAGATATTCAGAATGACGACAAACGGAAGCGTGCGTGGAAAGGGGAAGGGAAAGGAACTCAAAGGTATGCCGTCCCTTCACCACTGCTCGAGGCGTGGCTAACTGCATGGTTAGGAATACTTAAACCGCGCAACACCTCCACCGTCACGTCACCTTCGCCGCCCACACCCATAGACTCGCCCGTTGATTCCACAACCGCCCAATTTCTCTCAGCCATGTCGAATGGCGCAGAGGCAGCCCCGCAGGTGCACAGGAAGTACTCGTCGCCGATGATGCCTCCCTTCATGGTGTCTGCGCCGGGCAAGGTCATTGTATATGGAGAGCACGCAGTGGTCCATGGCAAGGTCAGCACCAAACTCCAGACGACAACTCAAATGCTAACTACAACAGCCTGCAATTGCCGCCGCCATCTCCCTCCGCTCCTACCTCCACGTCTCGTTCCTCTCCAAGTCGCATCGCACCGTCACCATGCGCTTCCCTGACATCGAGCTCGAACACACGTGGGACATCGACAAGCTGCCGTGGGATACCTTTTCTGCACCAGGCAAGAAGAAGACATACTACGATTCCGTCACCTCACTTGACCCCGACCTGCTCGCCGCCCTCGAACCACACATCCAAGAAGTCTCGCCCAAGATCCCCGAATCAATACGCAAGATCCACCACTCCTCCGCCTGCTGTTTCCTCTACCTCTTCCTCTCTCTCGCCTCGCGCAAGACACCACCATGCGTCTACACCCTACGCTCCACAATCCCGCTGCGCGCCGGCCTCGGAAGTAGCGCCAGCGTCTCCGTCTGCATAAGCGCAGCCCTCCTCCTCCAGATCCGCGCCCTCAGCGGCCCGCACCAAGACCAACCACCGCAAGAATGCGAACTACAAATCGAGCGCATAAACCGGTGGGCCTTTGTCGGGGAAATGTGCATCCACGGCAACCCCTCAGGCATCGACAACACAGTCGCCGCCGGCGGCAAAGCCGTCCTCTACAGAAAAGGCTCACAGGACAAACCCGCACACATCGTCCCACTCCACAGTTTCCCCGAACTGCCCCTCCTCCTCGTCAACACGCGCCAATCGCGCAGCACCGCCGTCGAAGTCGCAAAAGTCGCAACCCTCAAAGCCAACCACCCAGCCGTCACAGAAAACATCCTCGACGCCATCGGCCTCGTCACGGAATCCGCCTACAAACTGCTCACCTCTCCGGACTTTGACCCAGAATCCCCCGCCGCGCTGAAACACCTGGGGGATCTGGTGACCGTGAATCACGGCTTGTTGGTATCGCTGGGGGTCTCGCATCCAAAGCTCGAGCGCATCCGCGAACTGATCGACCACACGGGGATCGGGTGGACGAAACTCACGGGCGCGGGAGGCGGTGGATGCGCCATTACCATTATAAAACCCCGGCCCACCACGCCCGCTACCAACGGTACCAGCAGCAACGGCGCCGCCCACTCCACCTCGTCCGAAACCTCCGACTCGGAACCCGACTCCCCCGTCGCCGCCTCGGTCATCTCCACAGGCACGAAGCTCAAGCACCGCATCCTCGACAACCTCGAGGTCAAGCTCGGCAACGAGGGCTTCGATAAATTCGAAACCACGCTCGCCGGCGACGGCGTCGGCGTCCTCTGGCCCGCGGTCCTGCATAATGGGAACGAGGAAGAGGGCGGCGAGGAAATCGACCAGGAGAAGTTTCTTAGGGCCGAGGGCACCGAGGGGATTGAGAGGTTGGTCGGCGTGGCTAGTGCGAGGGCCATGGCGAGGAGTAGGAAGGATAATGTTAGGGAGGGGTGGAAGTTTTGGCGGCCGTGGGATAAGGATGAGGTGTGATTTTGGGGGCGAGCTGTGGTTTTTGAGGAGTGGGAGTGGGTTGGGTGGAGCGGTTTTGTTCTGCGGATTGTATGATAGTATTTGTTGGTTTGGGATATTTGAGGGTTGTTAAGGGGCTGTGGAGAGGGATTTAGCTTGCAAGATTTAGGGATGAAGATGAGGGACGCGAGTCTGATGTTTTTTTCTCCCACCGATTGCTTCTTCGTTTTCAAGGGTCTTTGATTTAGCGGGAAAGGAGATATGGCTGCTTGGGATTCGTTCGTTGTATTTGGATCGAAACGAGGTCCTGGCATGATATTGAAATCGTAAGAGTTAATGTTTGAGTACGTTCTTCATTAGAGTAATAACAGCGATTTGAGCGGGATTTCGAATCTACTGCCACGAACAGATGGTGCTCATTCAATAGCAATAGGATGTGCATTCGCCAGGCCGGGCTATGTGCCGAGATTGAAATTGAAATGGTACATGCCGAAGAGAGATCAGAATCACAAATTAAATGGACGTTTCGCTAAACAGCCAAAGTTACAAAAAAAAAAAAAGGAACACAGCAGCGTCGGGTTATGAAGGCGTCTTGATCATGAAAATCTACCACACAGGTTAGTAATCTATTCCGCCTTCGAACCCTAATCCAGCTTCCTAGTGTTGAATTATAACATACCTCTTTCAGCGCCTGGGGATCCATAGCCGCCATTCTCTTCGACCGTATGTATCTCTGTCGTACAGCATGGCGTCCACCGATACCGAACGACAATCCCGCTGCTGAGCCCATTGGCGTTGATGTCCCTGTTGAGGCAGCTGTCGTAGGTAGTGTTGTCGGTGTGCTTGTGGTTTCTTCTTCCTCGTCTTCGCTGTCGGAACTGGGGGCATGGATTGTGGGGTTCGACTGCGTGGCTTCTTTTGCAGCCTTCTTGAGTGCTTTCTTGAGCTTTTTTTGTTCTTTGCGGGCGCGCTTTTCGGCTTTGAGACGGGCTTTGTCAGAGGAGTCCGTTGAGGTCGGGGCGGGAGAGGAGGTTGCGGAGGAGGCGGAGGAGACTTTTGAACGTTTGGATTTCTTTTCCTTCTTTGCCTTGTCTTTCTTGCCCTTCTTGGATTTAGAAGATGACGGGGGGGCCATTCCGTCTTCCGCTGCAGCTTCGTTGCGGAGATCAACACTCTTCTTCTTCCGCTTAAGCTTCGGTTGTTCCTCACTCTCCTCCTCCTCATCCTCATCCTCATCCTCATCCTCATCCCTCACCCGCTTCCGCTTCTTCTCCCTCTCCTTCCTCTCCCCTGCTTCCCTAGCCACCCTCTCCTCCTTCCTAACCTCTTCCCTCCTCTTAATCTCCCCCCCAACCAAAAACCCACCGCTAACAAAATTCATCATCCCATACTTCCCCACCACATACCTCCTCCTCTCCACCTCCTCCGCCCTCTGCTCTTCCCTCTTCACATCCTCTTCCTTGCCATTCAACCTCCCCAGCACACTCGCCAACCCCGCGAGACCAAAGTTCTCCGCGCGTTCGCTACCGCGCTTCGCTCCGAGGCCGAGGTTGTCGTCTTTGAGAAATACGCGGATATGCGAGTGCGACGCTACAGTGTAGTGGGCTGCGTGCGCGGCGTCGGTGGCGCCGAGCGAGGTCCCGGGCGTCCAGCCCTGCTGTGTGAGGAGGCGGTGGCCGAAGCGCGTGGTGTTGTTTGCCCAGGTGGTGTTTTGCGGGTCTTGGGATATGCGGGCACGGCTGGGCAGGTGTTAGTGGGTGGATGGTTGAGGGGAGGGGAAGGCTACTTTTTCGGAGCTGAGAGACCCATTGTGAGGCGAGCAACGTGCTTGAATTGGGGGGATATATGATTGCGGGTTGAGGTGTGGGCGGGGAGGAGTTCTGAGTTCCCGTCTCCATCACCTTTCAAAATTTTGGTGGCTCAGCCCGGACCACCGAAATCTTGGCGCGGAAGCATGTGGGGAAAGAACAACCATCTGAACCCCACTCCGACTACTTCCCTCATTCCAGATGTCATCACATCACACAGCAGCCTTCCTTAAATCTCGAGGAGGGAAAGCTGTCAATTGATCACTCAACCACAACTACAATCACAAACTAATCCCCAGCACTAACACAACCCTCTCCACCTCCAACACAGCAAACCATGGCACCCCCCAAAAAGATATCCACAACCACAACCACATCCCGCGGCCCCAACACCCGCACCCACCTATCCCCCAACCACCATCCCTCCAGCTCCGCTCTTCCCAACGACACCTCCGAAGACGCAGACGGCATGGACGGGCAGCAGCACACGGAGCCTGAGGACTCGCAGGGCGCTCCGGATGCAAAGTTGCAGCGCTTAATGGAGGACATGGTAGATACCGTATGTTCCCCGCATACCACGCGATGACTTCCCCTAGGAGACTGTCAACCCAGCACTATCCGGGTCCAAGACGGAAGAGATGGCATGCGAGATCCATGCGAGGTACAGTACAGCATCCATGGACCGAGCTAACATACAAACGTGATACCCCCAGCAACGAAAACGCCACGCAGCCCGCAAAGCAAAAGTCCACAAAGCCTACACCAAGTCCCACGCCGAGACCCGCGAGGATATCACTGCCATCTTTGATCAGCATGCGAAGGATGCGTATTACTCTCCCACTTATCCCCCCTGGGCCCCAATACCCCCTTGACTCCAAACCCCTGGACCCAAAGCCCCTAAGCCTCAACCTCCCTTCCCTCGTTATCCTATCCGGAGTCCGTATGCTAATATAGATGTACACCACGCAGCGCACAAGCCCGCACCGCCCAGCTCCAACGCCTGCGCCAACTCATCGCGCAAAAGACAGAGGTCGAGAAACGCATGGCGGACAAGTTTGCGGAGCTGCGGAAGGAGTATTTGAAGCACGCAGAGTCGTTGCAGAGGGTTGTCGAGTATCGGGCGAGGGAGCTTCGTTAGGGGGCGTCTAGAAGTGAACCTGTGTGAGAACCGGTGGGGAGTGGTGGGGAGGTAGATGGGATGGCCCGAGAAGGGAGACGGCTATGAACGATATGGACCATGTGTCATGACAACGGTTCCCTTTACGATGATATAGATATGCACCTAGAGGGAAGCCGCATGTCCGGGTCGACGACATATCTAAAAAGTATCGAAGTATCTGTGTGTATAGTCGAGTGCCTACGTGAGCGTTCAACCATTTGTTCGTACTCCGCACAACACACGCATTAGATACAATAAATATACAATAAAAGCGCATACAGTCTAAAGTTACAACTCGAATATAAAAGAAGCAACGCTTCGTTCGTTTTCTCTACATCTGCAACTACAACTACAACTACAACTACATCAAAAAAAAAGAAGTAAACCAAGGTATCATAACCTCCCATCCCTTTCCCCCTTCCCTTCATGTCCTCACTCCCCCAATCACCAACCCCCTCTTATGCAAAAAAGAAAATCACACCCAAACCCAAAACTAAAATCTCTCCAGTAGAAAAGCCCTCACATCCCCATCTACCCCTAACCCCTAACCCCCTGCAAAACCCCCCAAAGAAAAGGGAAACACCTCCAACACAAGCACGACGCACCTCCCACCCACACACACGAAAAAAGAAAAATCTAAACAAGCCCGATCCCCGCATCTAAAACGAACGCCTTCGCTATAAACTATCGTCACCGCTGATACTCAGGCAACGCCTCACTTCCTCCACCCCCATCCCCAGCCCCATCCCCAGCCCCATCCCCAGCACCACCACCACCGGCACCACCACGCTGTTGCTGCCGCGCTCCCCGGCCCGGCCTGACAGCATCGACGAGCCCCTCATCATCATCATCCAGCATCGGTGCCGAAGGAGCCAGACCCAGACCCAGACCTAGATTCACACTTTGCAGTGCAGATGCAGGCGGCGGCGGCGGCGACGTCGCTGAGGCTCCTTCTGAAGATGATGCTGCTGCTGTGGTACTCCCCGGTTCGACTTCATCCAGGGGTGGTGCACTGGTTTCCAATTCCAGTCTTCTTCGTTGTAGTTCTTGTTTATCGTCTGTGGGTTGGACATGTGATGAGGAGGCAGGGGAGTAGTGCGGTGCCGCTGCCGACGCTGGTGCCGGTGTTAGCGGTGGGAGTGATGGGAGAGGTTTAGTACCGTGTGGGTCGTGGCTTGTAGGTCGTGGTGGGGGGTCTTGCGGATTCGCGTTGATGGTTAGCGAGGAGCCGACGGTTGCTGGCCGGGCGTCGTCTTGGGTCATGCCTCGCTGTATCGATGGTGCGGGAGGCGCACGGGAGGTCGATAGGGCGGAGGATACGAATGGAGGGGGCGGCGATGATGCCGATGTTGATGACTCTGCTGTAAAGTACGGTGGATTTGGGTAGTCGTCGTCTGGTAGAACTGGGGCTGACGGTGGTATGGCTTGTGTTGGAGCAGATGGTGAGGATGATTCGGTTTCGCCAGGTGGCTCCGAAGGGAGTAGCCGCGCCTCTGCTCTACGCAATCTTTCTTTCTCGGAAAGCCCCTCTTCGTTGTTGGGAGGGGGCGGTGGTGGTGGGCTGTAAGGCGGATGCGACGCGGTGCCCTCAGTAGCTTGGTAGCCGGGTGCATCCCAGTATAGGTTGTCGTAGCCGTATCCATCATAGTGCTGGCCGTTTTGGTCGTATCTGTAATCGTAGTCGTAGTATTCTCCGTCCTGTTCACCAGTCCCGAAGAAGTCTCGATTCTCTCCAGGCGGAAACTCGTGCACATTCCCTTGCTGATCGAATGTTGGATTCGGTTCTTGAGGCTGTTGTTTCTTCTTCCCATTCCGCTCGCTATCCTTGGTACCGATAATGACCTCGAACAGGCACGAAATAACCCCCTTTTCGCGTCTAATTGCATCCGTGTCGGCGAAATTGCCTCCCCAGGTGGAAAACATACTACCAGTGGGATCGTCGGCCCGTGCCGCACCCGAACTAGTCCCGGACGGTAATGAAACAACTCCGGCGTTGGTGTTAGGTAGCATGCGGTCCAGACCCGACAGCTTGCCCTGGATGTCCACAACCACTTCGACAAAGTACTTGAAACTGATCATGGCTCCGGGCACGTTGGATATTGATGGAAAAGCCTCATCTGGAACACGGACTGCGCACTTTACGTCTGCAGTGAGTGTTCGCGGATCGACGAACAAGGGAGCAAATGACTGAGAAAGGTCTTTTCGGAAGAGATGGCTGGAGCCAGCTGAAGAGAGAGACAGTCCCCCCAATCCAGTCCGTGACTTCGGGTAGTAGTCTTCAGATTTGGTCTTGTCGCCTCTGCTGTTTGGTGCGATGGGCAAAGCGGGGTGCATGTCTACTCTTGCTTGTCTGTACAGGGTGATGATAATGCCCTTCAAGCTCCTAACATGCTTCGTGTGGTCAACGCGTATTCGCAATGGTATCGAGTCGCCACGGAGAAAGCCTCCCTTGCCCAGTTCTATGGTGGCTGTGATGGTCTTGCCTTTGATTGTGGGCTGGCTACCATTTGCCGAGGCGGCATCCAGCGCAGTATGGACAGAACGGACACCATATTCGGTTCCTGAGGCGTTACCGCTGCTCACGCGGCTCCCAAAGCTGACATCGCTGGGTGCAGGGCTTTCCGGGACGGTGCCTTCCTCAACCACACTACTCAGCTCGGGCGCTCTTCCCTTGCGTGCCGTCTCTGAACTGTCGGGTTGTGGTTCTGACTCTTGTGTTTGCGGGCGCTTCCGCGGTGCTTTTGTCCGAGCTCTTCGTGATATGGGCTCGAGGGAGATTATTCGTGGTTTAGGTTCGGCTAGGGACGCGACGTCGATCACGTCGGAGAGGTAAACCTTGGTATCACATGAAGCCGTGGGTGATATAGTGGTCGGGCGCGTCAATGTCGCCGTCAACATGTATGCAATAGTCCCCCGCTCGAACTAGTGAAGATGTCAACCAAGAAACCAAGACGGAGATATGGCGGGTACTTACGTCTATGCTGCTGGGAAGGTCTTTGGAGGGAAATTCCAATTCAAAGTTGAAGTGATATGCGCCCTCTCCTAGCCGACCCTCGCCGCAGAGCACCGCCTCATCCTCGAAGAGAGAAACGAAGCCATTGCCAAAGTACCCCCCCGACTTCCTGCCCTTTCCCGAGCCCACTGTGGTGCTGTAGTTCTTGTACGCGTCGCCCGGAGAGTTGGGGTTCTTGAACACCTGCGCATACCCATGCAAGGTGACGACTAAATGTGTTATCCGCAGGGGCTTGACCACCTTTACTATGACACTGCCGCTGATGATGTCGCCCGGCGCATACTGTCGGTGTGGATCGTCGGGCTGGATGTAGAAGTCGGTGAAGTTGCGCGTCTTTGACTGTAGCGGCAACCGGAGTCTCGACAGCAGCGATCTGCTTGACAGCGAAAGGGACGAGGTATCTTTACCGCGTACCGGACTGGAAGTCATGCTCTGTGTCCCTCAAACATCCTGCGGTTACCCGCGCCGAGTGTTGAAAGCGCCGCACCGCCCAAAGCCCAGCTCGACACTGCAAACTACGTCGGATCGCCTGCAGGCACAAGGGACGCGGGGAGCGGTTCGCTTCGATGCAACAGGAGACGGTAACGGCGGGGGGCGCGCAACCCAACACAGACGGGACGGATGGACAGACGGGTGCTAAAGAGCAAGGTGGGACGGAAGACGACGGGGAGCGAATATGGTACAGTATGTTCTGTTCTGCGCGCCACAGGCCACAAAAGCGGTCGGCGGTCAGTGCACTAGCTCTGGTGTTGAGAACTAGCACAGGCTGGATGTTTGATGCGCTGAGGGCGGTCGTGATGCGCGACTGTCTCAGGTTGGGTTGGACAGGGGGTGCAAACAACGGCCAGCGACGACACAAAACGGAGAACACTGCAAACAGACAGACAGTCAGCATGGCGATGCGTGTGAGGGGAGCAGCTAATTCAATGAATGACGCCGCCTGCATCGGAGCAACGACGGTCGCTTTCGGCCGCGTGGCTGTGTAGCTGGGGGGGGAAGGGGGAGTGACGAGTCGAGTGTCAAACAGCACGACACCGCCCAGGGCCCGCGGGTGACAGCACGAGGTGAGGCTACCCGAATGTCGGGGTGGTAGGTATATGTAAAGAATGTGCAAACATACCGGTGGTCGTTGTCCGAGGTGCAAGGCTGCCCAGAAACGAACGCTCTTGGCTATGCCAAGTCGAAGCTCGTACCAGAGTTCGAGATGAAAGATGCGGACCAGAGATGTGGTCAGCGGGAAGATGGTAATAATTGATGGCAGGGTCAGGTCACGGCGCTTGAGACAGTACTGGGGAAATCTTGCGGGCGTGATTGTGGTATGCGGCTGAGGGAGCGAGGAGCAAGCACAGAGGAAGAGAGAAGTGACGGGAACGAGCGGGTATGGGATCGATCTCCCTTCCACCAGAAACGGCGTCGTGGAGCATCCACATCTGGTCCCTGCGTGCATATGCGTCGTCGGATCCGGCCCTGTCAGAGCACATGTCCGCCCATTGCCGGGAACTCGGGAGCGCCGCGTTGGAAAGCGCTTCCACCTATCGACATCGTCGCCGCTACAAATGATGAGATAGCACGTCATCATCTCCCTAAAGGCCCTTTCACACCGCAGGTGCACCACAGCCTGTCCCCGGGCTAGACGAAGCGCGCAGAGGATGCTCGACCAGTGAGCCAAAGCGGGAAGGTCCCACAAATAGAGTTGAGCCAACCCCCGGAGGTGATAGGATCAAGCATTCGCCAAGGAGTCTTCGAAGGCTTGTCTCAGCGCGGCAACGATGCGAGCTGAGGATGTCAATTTCGGCTTTATTGTCCACTTAGATGTTGGAGAGCGAAAGCATGTTTATATTATTATACATGACTAGTTGCTTCACCACAGTACATAGTTCAGGCTCCGTTTGTAATGCATCCCGCGCGCCGTAAATGTGCATGTGAAAATATATCCTCACCGCCGCCCTCATCCCTATGCGCAGACCTTCATCAGTCGATTCCAGTCGTGCTGAACCACTGCATGTAATGCCCTTGCTCATCAAAATCGTCAGACGTTTCTTCCTCAACCTCGTGTTGAACGGTGTCGCTGCTGCTAGTGTCCACGCAGCAGGTTTCGTTGGTGCTAGTAGACAGGGCGCATAAGTCCCGGAAACCCGTCTCTAACCCACTTAAGAGGGCGGTCAGCGTGCAGGTATCACCAGTTGTATACTTGCATATAGCCAACGTGATGGACCCCTGCAATTTGCGAGCCGATGAGTTTTTCGCACAACGTGCGAGCTTCTGCAGCCTTACTGACACAAGCTTCATATCGTGGTTCTTGGGTGCTGAAGCTAAAGCTGCCCGTGGAATCTCCGCCACATCCAAGGCCATGCCATCGTAACGAACAAACCCCTTCTCAATCAGCTCGTTTATGGCACGTCGGAGGAGTTCGTACGCCGCGGCCTCTCCCGAAGTGTCAATGAGTTGTTGATAGCTGAATCGATCCAGAAATGCATCGTCCATGTTACCCACAAGGTTGCTTGTGGCAATAACAATGACGTTTGGTGCCTCATCCAGCTTATCTAAGCCCCGAAGAAATTCATTCGTGAACTTGCACCTGCGTTAGTCATGTGATCAACTTAAAGTGGACCCGGTGGAAAATGAAGGAAACCTTACACGAATGGCATTCTCGGCCTCATTCTTGTTCGTAGCCCGCTGTCGAGAAGGCACTATGCTCTCAACGTCATCAAATGTAGTAACGACGAGACGGCTGCTGTCCATTGCAAGATTACAGATGCGTTTGAAGAGCTGGCTGACCTCTTTGCCGCTTTCGCTGGAAGATTTGCTGAGCAGTGCATGCGAATTGATCTGGACGTGGAGAAATCCCTCGTATGAGTTCTGGAGTCGAATCGAGAGCTTCTGAGCGAGCCCTAATGCCAGTGTGGTCTTGCCCGTTCCCGGTGGGCCATACAGAAGGATGTTGTTGGGCCAATGTCGAAGTTGGATCTTTTGGCGCAGTGTCTTGCTGCGGACCAGAGTTCTCAACATATCCTCAGCTATGGGCCTTCCAAACACAAGTTGATCCCATTGATCCTGGAAACGTTCATTCGGCAAGTTCTTGGTGGCAAAATCCTCTTCGACCTCAGCCGCTCCATCTGCGTGCAGCTCGTAGACGAACAGCAATAAGCTATGGTTCTTCAGCTCATACGCTGTATCGTCTGGGAACTTTGGCGCTGGGATTGAGGTACCCGTGACTTGGATTTTGCGCACATATCTGGCGTTTTCGAATGAAGCGTTTCCTGTGTTCAAGTAAGTCTGATGCGCGGTGGAGGCGATGGTAATAATATTCTCGGTCACTCAATGCACCCACTCAGATTGAGACACTCGCCAACAGTGAGGTGTGTGAAACGCTGCAAGATCCAATCTCTTATCAGAGGTTGGATGTTGGCACACAATGCTGGAGGCGTCGGTTCATTGCTGAGCTGTACTTCAACGAGAAGCGCGGGTGTGTCGTGATATTGTTGGTCCACGCTGTCCATGGACGTAGATCGTGAGCGTACCATGGTGCGCATCAGCGTCAAGCACTTGAGTGACGTGTGGGACGACACGATAGGGATGGTCAAGGATATATGGTGGGGCCTGCTGATTAACTAGCGCGGATGCGAGATGACATCGACACCCGCGCTCGGCCCCTTTGAATGTTGGTTGATGCTTCTGAGGGTTCCACGATAATTAATATTCGATCACCGTCCGTCGCTCTTCGCAGCGATGAAAAATGAAAACAACACCTGCCCAGCCGGTCCCGATGACTTATGGGGCACAGCGGACCCCCGTGCTACCCGCATCCAAATCTACCTCTCTCTCGCCCTCGGTGTGAGCGCTTTCCTGACGTTTTGCTGGCTCCGGCCGCGCTGGCAAGGCTTGTATGCAGCGCGCAAGAAGCAGAACAACAGAGCGACGGCTCTCCCGGAGCTTCCGGACAGTTTCCTGGGCTGGGTGCTGCCGTTATGGCGCATCACGGACGAGCAGGTGCTGGCGTCGGCCGGCTTGGATGCCTATGTGGTACGTAGCCACTGTCTGTAGTATTGAACGTATGCTGAGGCCATGTGCAGTATCTTGCCTTTTTTAAAATGGCCATCAAGTTCCTCCTTATCGCCCTCTTCTTCGCTCTTGTCGTCATCAAACCCGTGCACGATACACACCCGGAGAAACAACTGCCGGACGGTGACGACAAGGACCACAAACGTGAGGCGCCTGCAACCTGGGCGGCTATGGCTGCGGACTACGAATACTACACCGATTATCTGTGGATGTACTTGGCCTTCGTGTACTTGTTCACCGGCCTGGTGCTCTACCTCGTCGTGTCGCACACAAGAAAGATCATCGAGGTCAGGCAGAAATACTTGGGCAGTCAGACAACGATAACCGATCGCACCATTCGGTTGTCGGGGATACCACTGGAACTGAGATCTGAATCCAAGATCCAGGAATTCATCGAGGGCCTCGAAATCGGAAAGGTGGAAAGCGTGACACTGTGTATGAATTGGAAGGAGCTGGATGACCGCGTCGCCCAACGACAAAGCGTGCTGAGGAAGCTGGAGGAGGCCTGGACAGTACATCTCGGAAGTAGGAGGGTGGAGCGAAGTCTCGAGACGCTCCCCATCGTTCAGCCAAGGCCGCCAGCGCCAGACGTTGAAAATGACCACGGCGAGGACAGCGAAGCCAGCCAGCTGCTCAACGACACCGACCGCGACCCCGACTATGCCATCCCCTACGCGCGCCAACGGCCAAAGGCGAAGATATGGTACGGACGCTTCAAACTGCAGTCCAAGAGTGTGGATGCAATTGACTACTACGAAGAGAAGCTGCGCAGACTAGACGAGGAGATCAAGACACTGCGAAAGAAGGATTTTGAGCCCATGCCGCTCGCTTTTGTGACTATGGACAGTGTCTCCGCCGCCCAAATGGCAATCCAGGCTGTGCTAGACCCCTCGCCACTACAACTTCTTGCAAACAGCAGCCCAGCCCCGTCCGACGTTGTTTGGTCGAATACGTACCTTACCCGTGGAAGGCGGATGATGCGGGCTTGGTCCATCACAGTCTTCATCGGTGTTCTCAGTGTCTTTTGGAGTGCATTGCTCGTACCTATTGCCGGTGCTCTGAATACCTGCACCATCCACGATGTATTTCCGGGACTAGCCAATATGCTGGACTCCCATCCGTTGCTTGAGTTGTTGGTCAATACCCAGCTGCCCACACTAGCCGTGGCCCTGCTCAACGTCTTGGTCCCTTTTCTTTACGACTGTAAGTCTCCTACTCCAAAATTGATTACAACAAACTAATAATGCCAGGGCTGGCAAACCAGCAGGGCATGATCTCGCAGGGCGATGTTGAGCTCTCTACCATCTCAAAGAATTTCTTTTTCGTCTTCGTCAACTTTTTCCTGATATTCACTACCCTCGGAACTGTTGCCGGGCTGTGGGACATGCTTGAACGCTTTGGAGAACGATTTGCAGATGCATCCACCATTGCGAATACTCTAGCGGCGTCACTGGCAAAGTTGCTCGGCTTTTACAACAACTATATCATCTTGCAGGGTTTGGGTCTGTTCCCTCTACGATTGATGGAGTTTGGTGCTCTTTCTCTATACCCGATCAATCTAATTGGGGCGAAGACACCTCGAGGTAGGTTAGCTACCCAAACTCAGCATACATTGCTGACAGCCTACAGACTATGCCGAGCTTGTTCAACCACCCGTCTTCAGTTACGGTTTCTTTTTGCCCCAGACGATTCTCATCTTCATCATCTGCCTTGTGTACAGCGTTCTGCGCGAGTCGTGGCAGGTGCTGCTGAGTGGCGTTCTTTATTTCATGATTGGTCATTTCGTTCACAAGTACCAACTACTATATGCGATGGAGCATCAGCAACATTCTACAGGAAAAGGCTGGATGATGATGTGCGACCGCGTTATCGTAGGTGTCGTGCTTTTTCAGGTCGCCCTAGCCGGTCAGCTTGCTTTGAGGAAAGCCTTCAAGCGAGCTGCTCTGATCACCCCATTGACCATTGCGACTCTGTGGTTTGCCTATGTTTACAGTCGCACGTACCGACCGTTGATGAAGTACATTGCTCTGCGCAGTCTACGCCGCACCGAGCACTCAGATCTCGGCCGAGATGTCCAAGAAGAAGCCGTAGCAGGAAACGAGAACGGCCCTGTGGGTCAGCAGACGCTGGATGAGGTTCGTGAAAGCGGTCTGCGCTTTGAACATCCGAGCTTGATCATGGAGTAAGTTACTGTATGTTTGACTGGTCTCACTCGCTAACATTAGATGCAGCTTGGATGATGTCTGGATAATTGACAAAGGGGCAAGATCGGAGAATGGATCTGCGGCTCACACTGTCCGCGATGAGTGAGCTACTACCACACGACATTGTTCCTTCTTTCTATGTATAGTTTGGTACATACCTGTATCCTCTTTTCTTCCCTCGTGTGCATTTCCTGCCTCTTCTGGTCAACTGGTGGCTGCTTCTTATTTACTACGCGCTATACCCTTTGTAGAATTTGGTCTTGCTTCATTGTTCCCCGTCTATTAACACCACGTCCCTCCTCCCGTCCCGCACGATCCAACCCTACGCCGCTTGTTCTTCGCCAATTGTTTCGATTGCTGGATAATCCATCCCCTCACTGTTTTTATTGTTTGCATAGTGGTTTTTGCGGCGTGGCTGCAGTCATTGCATCTCCAACTGGGGGTGCTTTCACGACGTCTTCCCAAATATACCTCTCCAGAGGAGTAGCCGGAGCCCAGTCGGCGCCTTCGCTTCCCATTTTGGCTCGTCTCCATTCGCGAGACGACGACCAACGCCCTTCATATTACATCGATCAATCGATGCCTTATTCTTCCGGACCGCCCAATCATCCTGTGCCAGCTCCTGAAGAGCTCGGCCATGCACCGATCCATGCGACAAATCCCTCCTCTGATCTCCGCGTGGCATCAAACCTCGAAGCTCGCCCAGCCCTCCCCAAGCGGAGTGACGTTCTTCGCCATGTACTACCCCGTCCGCGGAGCACATCTTCTGTGCACAAGCTCTCTACGCATCACACAAGCGAGCGCCGCAAGAACCCACCCTCATCAAGCAAAATATCCCGTCGACGGGTCTCCTTCCACAAAGCAATCACTTCGTTCTTCCATAACCATCCCGCGAGTGATGGAGTCTCACGCCCAATGAATCCTCCAACAGGCTCGAGCGCATCTATTGGGAGCACTCGATCTGGAGCTGGCACCGGCTCTCAACATGGGTCAATGCCCAGTATAGACCTTGTGTCTCCAGGGGCCTTTCTCTTCAGCGGTCCAAGCCTACAATCCCGTACAAGCTCTTTCAAAAGCAATTCGACCTCGCGGCTACCCAGTTTCACTGAAAATAGCAGTGACCGTGGGTCGCCCCGACGCCTGTACTCGGATGATGATTTCTCGTTGTTGGAGGATGGCGTCATGGAACCATATGTCGATCGGGGGCTTGCGAGGAGCATGTCGGATGTTCTGTTAGGTACGATTGGAGTTATCTTGTTTGCCATTTGGTGGGCTTTCTGACTTCCATAATCGGGATTGATAGGCACCAGCACGCCGATCGAAGAACTCGAGTCCCCGGGATTAGAAGACGTAGAAGAAGATGTCCAATCAATTCCGGAAGATACCTCAACCACCTTACATATACCCATCGAGCTTGTGCAACATGTGTATCGGCATCTCAGCCCAAAGGATTTCAATTCCGCGCGACACGCATGTAGACATTGGTTCCGGGCTAGTCTGGACAGGAAGATTCTGGTGCGTAATGCCATCATTCCTCAATGTGTGATCATACCCAACTCGATATGACTTGCCATCGTATCCCAAAATCCTGGCAATGCGATCCATACTCTCCTGTCAAAGCATTGGAACACTCCTGAACGAGCGCTCTGCTCGGGATTATCTTCACTAATGTCGTACCTTATTGCAGGTGTCCATGCTGCGTCGAGGAGGGTGGTGGAATGACCAAGGAACGGACGTCAGCACGGTACAAAGCTCATCCGCCGCACCTAGCGAGGAGTGGGCTCTTAGCCGGCGTTTGTCAAGGGAATGTGCGCTTTCGTCTAATTGGACCGGCAATGGGTTGGATTCTGTGTCAGGAAGAGGTACGAACGTAATAGCGGAAATGTCTCACATCGACCTGAACGATTTTGCCAACGGTTCTTCGTCTCAAAGCCGGAAAAGCGGCGGTCTTGTCTTCACGACCAGTGTCTGCGGAGAATATATGCTCGTGGCAAGGGACGCGCTGATTTATATATATCAACTTCGCGGCACCAACCTGATACCTTGGACGAGCGTCGTGTGTCCGAGAAGGGTGCTTTCGGTGAGCATGGATGTCTCGTCCGGTCGCAACGCAGTTGCCGCCCTTCTTGAAGGTAGGATGGGCATGGTCAGTGATGTCCTGTCTGGTTGCACACCAGAGAGTAGCAGGGGTCTGGTTGAAATACATGTTGAGAGCCAGAAGAGTTCTTTCCAGACAGATGCGCAAGCTTCCGCAGCCGCAAGTACGGACAGCTATTTTGAAGCGGGGGTAGGCTCATCATCTCGAGATCAGAGCGAATTTTCAAATGCAGAAAACGACCGAGTGCCGTTCGAGTCTGTCGATATACAGTCGAATTATCAGGCTGTCAGCCTCCAAGCCGTCAACGATCACCGTTCATACCCACAAAACCACATCAATCAAACGTGGAATCTACATCTCCGCGGTCCCCGTCAAGTACCATCGCAAGAAATCGAAATGGAGACTTTTTCTGCACATACATGCTCACGGACCATTCCAGTTGAGAATGGACCTTCCACATTCTACCGTCATCTGTAGGTGACTGGTTTATCCTGAACTGTCGTCGGTTTCATGCTGAATTCATCTCAGGTGCTCGGAAGACGATCCTCCTAGGAGCGTCTCCATCTGTCCTCAACGTCGTTGTGTCGCGTTTGGCTGCTCCGCGGGCATTGAGTTGCATTGGATCGATGCACTCACTAAACAGAGCTTGAGTCGCTAGTTTCCTCTTACAGCTCCATCGGATTATCTGGTATGTTCATTTATGCATCGATAGTTTGGACTCTCGATCCACATTTTCGAGCCTGAATCTATACTCCCTGCTCTGAAAAATAAATCCAAACAGATCCCTTCCTTTTCATATGAACAGTCAACTGACATGATATCTAGTATTTCCTAGCACCTCGTCCGGGTTTTGAGTCGGCGAAGAAATTACGTCTCATATCCAGCGCTGCGCATCCAAATGATCGGCCTGCTCTTGGCCGCAAATTTTTCTTTGGTCGCCCGACTGTGAGCTCTTTCTGGGGCTCTTTTGCTTTTGAATCAAATACACGTCGGGCTGGATCGTCAGGTTGCGATCACTACAAGTATGTCTTCATCTACCGTTGCTCTCCTCATCCAGTCATCCTAACTGTATCCTTATAGCGCTATACCCTTGAGTGATGGCCACCACGTACTCTTTATCGATCCCCAATCAGGCCATCTTTTCTTCGGTTGCGACGCGCCTCTAGGCGGACCGATCAAGCTACTGCGAAAAGCCATGTTCATCCCGCCATCCACACGAAAACAAGCGCCCCGCTTATACAGATCCGCGTACGACATGTCCTGGGGTGCTCGAATTGTTGTAGTCTTCGGCGACACTATTGTTCTCTACTGCATACCCCCAGACGTCTGCAACCTCTCCCGCACAGAACAGAAAGTCGACCGGTGGGATGTATACAACGCAACCTTTGTCCAGGAAAGACGCCCGGATGACCATTGGTTGGACTGGTGGGAAGAAAAATATACTGCGAATCGTTGGGGCAATCACCCCATCTGGCCGATTGCTATACGTGGGACGGAGATTGCTACATTGCGTGGGGTGTGCGAGTTGGCCATCCACACGAAGCCGGATGTTACGATATGGGGCTTCACAATCGACTCACAGTGCAAGACGTGGCAGCTGCGTAACCTCGCCGACCCCATCACTCGCACTAATTACTACGTTTGTCACGGCGGGATCGTGCACCAAACCTTCAGTTCTGGTCAAGCTGGTGGGCGACTCCTCCGTCCTTCCTTTGGAGTATGGTACCATTCCTATCGTACCAGTCAAAAGCGTTACAAAACTTTTGACGCGAGGCTGTTACGACCCCGAACTCTCGAAACCTATACTAACAAATAACAGACCAATGACCGTATGCCTCCTTCGCCATCCGCATCATCAAGTCTAAACGAACGCAATCTACGCCCTATAAGCTTCGACGGCCACGCTTCACAGACCCTTCAACCTCTAGATTTTCCCTCTTCCTCTCCCCCTCATTCTCGCCCAACAAGGAAGAGACGCACGAGCTCGTCGCACGCCTTGGTCAAAAGGCTTCCAAAAGCGCTCAGCGTGGAGAATGACGAGTGGGTTGAGTTTGTGGATGTGAGGGGTTGTGATGCGTGGTTTGAGGAGAATGGAGATGTAGTCATGGTACCGTTGGGCCGGAATGTGGGAGAGTTTGGAGTGTGGGGCCGAGGGCGAGAAGGGATGGAGTGGGGATAGGTGAAGGGGAGGGTTGAAGCTTGAGGCTTGAGGCTTGAGGTTTAAGGGGGGAGGGAAGGGGAGATGATAACGTGTATTATTCCTATTATTCCTATCACCTAGTTTAGCAAATAATCCTATTCTTACATCGTCTTCTGCTGGCCTTGACCATTCGAGAAAGAATGTGTATCAAGTCCTGTGAATATGCAGAGGTGGTTAGAATGTCTTCTCCACATCGAACTGTCAACTAGAACAGCGGTGTCTGCGCACTGCACGATACCCTTGCATAGTGCGAAGATGGAATGAAGCAGGGTGTCTTATGCTTAGCTTGGCTAAATTTTCTACCATGGACGGGCGAATGGGTGTATATTTTTCGATGTGATGGCTTAGATATTCCATGTACTGCTCTTTGACAATCGGGGTATTACTTCGCCGAGTAGTCATTTTACAGGAAGCACGCACCCCTTTTGTATACTTAGGTATATGAGGCCTATCATGTCATTTCAACAATCTCTAAGGAATCATGCATGAGGGGATCAAGCAGCCCCTGCACAACGGCAAATGTTATTAGGAGCCAGCGACGAACATCCGCCGCCCAACAGAGTCAAACAAAACGCAGTCGCACATATTCATACCGATCCCAAGCCACGGAAATGATACTTGATAATCGAAGTCGAGTTGACGTCCTGAGATCACGCGCCGTCGACGTAAAGAATGGGATCGTCGGAAATCGGCCACCGCATCCTCGTTTCATTCGTGGAAAACAAGGAAGTTGCACATTTTTGCACGTGTTTTGTAAGGTAACCGCAACCTCGAGAGCCTCAACATCCGGATGTTTGGAAATGTGCGAGCAGGGGAAAAAATGGGCAGGAGGTGCGTATTGTGGACTTCTCGCGACTCGCGGCTTTGGATCTTGCGCTTGGTAGGTTGACAGTCACGTTGTATACGCAGGGTTCTGATGACAACGGTATTGAGAGTTGGGGCGATGAGTGGAGGGAGCTCTTTGACCAAGAAGTGGAATGCCTGGGACAGATTCTGAAGATGAGTGTGGTCCGGGAGAGCTTCTCGGTGGGCTAGAAGCGGGAATGCTGGGGCTGGAGGGTCGCTGCGGAGCCGTACACATATTGGCGATTCGAGTATGAGCGACAATCTCCGGAAGCAAGCGAGCCAAGTGTCTACGATGAGTTGAAGCAGGCGGCTGGCTGCGATGGGGTGCGTGTATGGCCCATGGTCTTGGAAAGGTGTTTTCAGCGATTCTTGCAGCCTTTAGAGAGGCTTGTTTGAAAGATTGAAACTGTTCCTGTATTCGTTCTCGAGCACGACACGTCCGACCATCCAGATGGTGACTCAACTTGGACTGGCAAGAGCAGCTCGTACGTGGTACCATACCTGTCTATTAATCCTACAGGTTCCTTGGGGACTCGAAGGGTCGAGAATCAACCGCAATATGTGACTCCAATGAAACCCTTCCAATATTTACAATTCTTCCTGTGCCTGATGTGTCATCTTCGCCGCCTCGATGATCAACCGCCTGTAATCCAACACAGCCTGCTCCAACTCTTTCCTCTTCAGCGCCTCATGATCCGAATGCGCAACAAGTATACTCCCAGGTCCATACAAATATCTCTTGTGATCGCCCGCCAGCAGGGATACATCGGTGCCGTAATTCACTGTCAAGGTCTCGAAGCCATCGATATCGCAGTCAATGTTCACAGGTCCATAACCCTCACTCGTATACTCAATCTCTAAACCGCCGCCAGCTTCCTCTGCTGCAGCTTTCACATCCGCCAGAGCGTCTTCAACAAGGCCCCGAACGATCTTCGGCGTCCCAGCAGCAAGGCGCACCGCGATACTCGCAGACGCCGTTTCCGCAACAACATTCGCCGCAACTCCTCCAACCACTTTCCCAAAATTCATAGTCGTGTTCCCATATTTCTCGCTCCAAGGCAGCCCATTATCCCTCAACTCCAACAGCTTCCCCAGCGCCTTGACCAGCACATCATTAGCCGATACGCCTAGCCACGGATACCCCGAATGCGCCGCCTTCCCCTTAACATGTAAATTAAATCCAACAATGCCCTTATGTCCACATACCAACTTCGCCTCCGTCGGCTCCCCGAAAATCACAACCTCATGCGCCGGCGACGGCCGCTCCGACCACGACGAAAAAGCGCGCATGCCATCTCCCCCCGTCTCCTCGCCGACGACGAAAAGAAGCGATATATCGTCTTGTAAATGCTCCCTCAGGCCTTGCGCAGCGATGATCTGAGCAGCTACACTACCCTTCGCGTCCACGGACCCCCTGCCACCGATGACATCGGTGGTTTTGTTGTGGTAGTATGGCCAGAATGGCGGGACGGTGTCGATGTGTGAGGAGACGAGGATGGTGGTGGAGCGTTTCGCGCCGTAGGCATAGATGTTGGAGCGGTTGGGGGAGACTTGTTGGAGCTCGACGGTGTAGTTTTGCTTGGTGAGGTAACTGGCTAGCACATTTCCTACATCGTGCTCGTTTTCGGTGATGGATTCGGTTTCGACGAGGGTGCGATGGAGGTGGAGGAGTTCGGCTGATGTGGATTCGGGGAGAAGGGGTGTTTCGGGTCGAAGAGGAGCTTGATGGTGGGCTATTGTAGTTGCGGAGGTTAGAGCGAGGAGGGATAGGTGTTGGAGTATCATGTTCGCGGTCTAGGGATGGCAATTGAAGGTGGGAGTTTTTTGTGGTGGAACTCGTGAACTTTGAAGCTTGAGTTCGAACCCTGATTCGCTTCTGGCATGACGTGCGCTAAAAGTGGGGTGTTGGGGCTCTTTCTCTATCCACGACTTACAGTAGATATCTGCCACCGGTTCTCGGCACGTTTTTCCTCCACGTGACTTTTCCGGACCCCTGCTTCTGTATATGCACATGTACAACTTTGAAAGGGAGTCGAGTAACGTGGAGAAAAAATGTGCCGAGAACCGGTGGTATCTCTTGTACATGTCAAACCCTTGCGAAACAGGGTTTTTCTAATAATTAGTATTGTTGCAGTGCTACCAGAAAGTGAGATGCGACTTATCAAATGCTGCTATAAATGTTGTGCTCTGCCACGTATAGCGAACTCGCCAATATCGGATGCCGCTTGTGAACGCTAGACCGAAAGGCGATCTTATGATATCCACCCAATCAAGGGATCATCGCTAAAATGGGAAGAAAAGGATACTACCCGATACTCCACCTGTGCGACCAGGCCTTCTCTGTGACGCCGTATGCAGTCGCGGTGCGACCATCTTCTGAGGCACATGCGTCGCACAGCACAGAGTACAGTGGTAACAAGTAGAAAAATACACTGTTGGACGTGTTGCTGACCGCTATTAGTGTGAAAGTCAAGCTGAGCCTTTTGCAGCTCGCCTCAGGTACTGTCACGAGTTTTCCGGTGCTTCTGAGTCCTTGCATGCATCGTGAAGGATTCTATGATCGGAATATATACTACGAGCACCGCAGGAATGTTGACCAATCACCCTCTTGTGGCCATCGAGTATAATTTGTGTCATTCATAGGAAGGTGGCGGTGTTTCAATTTGACCGGTTTCAAGAGCCAACCATGGAATACTGCGTTTACTCTGACCACCTTTATGATGGTGCAGAGCCTCTGACGAGGCAGTGTTGCATGCTACCAGTAGGGCTTGTAACATTCTGCATGCTACGAGTCTGAACGTATATGAAATTAATACGAAAGCATGAAGACGGGCCATGACTCGAGCTTGATCTAGTTAAACTTCAATCTTGACACCGTGCGGTCGTCATATGTGAATTATTTCGTTACAAGCATCTTGGACCTCACATACGCAATCCTCATAGAAAATATAAATAATATCAACGTGCGAAAGATCGGACATCCACACAGGGACGATCCGGTCGGGTCGATGCAACGACGGAGGACGAATGGGAAGATGGTGACGACAACGTCATGGTACATGATCCACTCCAGACGATCATAGTGAGCAGAGATGAGAATGCAAGTGAACGTGAATTGCAGGCCATAATATGGGATCCCAGGAAGTATTACATGCGGGTTGTTGAGGCTCGTTTGAGTAGCACTTGTAAGGAATGGACCTCGCTCGTCAACACAGTCGGATCAGGCATCGTCTGCGAGGTATGAATTACTAGCTCAAAAACCTGTCATAACCAATAAGGATAGATCGAAAAGGGTATGTGGCTCAACCTTGAAGGCGCCACGTGTATCAAAGACGCAAACCTGGCCAACATGGCTAGGATATTCACATGCTAGCGTGCAGATGAACACAGCCAGTTTATACACATTTAAACTCGCTGAAATTTCTAACCATATTGCTTCGGCAAACAACTCAACGGCGCTCTAACATTTTCGGAATGAGGGTCAAAATAAGATTCACTCCATCACTGACATACCAAAGGTCAATCAGATCATGATGCCCGTTAGTATCGTCACTGCCTACTCAACATTCCCGACGATATTCTCGGCTCCAAGAGAATAATGTCATCGCTTGCACTCTTCATGTTCGCCGTGTATGCAATACTTCGAGTGACAAGCTTAGCCACCTTTCTCTAACGGAAGCATATTCATCCGAACAACAAAGTTTGGCTGCTAGTATTTGGTCAGTTGGATCGACTCGATAAGCAAGTAAGTGGTTCGACTGAAGGTAAGCTGGCGGCTGACTGAACGCCCCAAAGCGGTCCGGGGCGTAACCGTGCCACGGATGCCACCGCTTGGTTCCAATACCGGCGCCCCTTCAGCTGCCGCCGATGAAAGAAGAAACCTGCATTGTCGGATCCGGTTTCACTATGCTTACCTGTGGTCATCATTGCAGCGTAGGTCGATGTACCATAGCCCATCCAATAGATGGAATACATATCGGCCCGTCTTGGGCGGTCTCCTGCGTCAACTTCTCAGAACCACAGGTTCATAGGATAGGAACATTCCAGGTAAATTGATAACCGCTCACTTCGGAGAGATGTTCCCGGCGTCGAGAAGGAAGAGGCGGTAAGAAACGACATAAATGAAGCCCTGAGGTCGGTCTCCAGCGACTTTCATCACGTCTCACACTACCTTTTCCCACACCTTCCAACCAGTTACTGCGACTCCACTACCCAGCGAAGAATAATTGTGCAAGGAAAGATCAAGATGGTAAGCTCAATAGCAGGATTTTTCCAATATGTATACGTTAAGCTAACAGTAATCCAGCCGGAATATGTTTATGTATGGCAGTGCGTACGTAGAGTCCGCCACAGCATCAAAGCGTGAAATCGGGGAGCCCTGACGATTACTGCATAGTGCGAGTGCGCATACCCATCTATACGTTACGCAGTCAAAACCTGTGGCAAATGTGGCCATGGACGGTGCAATTCTTGCGCGATCACAAAGCTCCGCGCTTCTTGAGCTCAGGACCAGCTTCCAAGTCACGTCGTTCAGTACCTTTCCCGTCCTGAAAGACTAGCGTGATTTGGATGGTGCGTTCTTGAGATGGGGTCTTTTGCAAGGAAAAACTGGTTACAGGTTCCCCACTTGAGGAGGTTCTGCAGAATGGTTCACACAACGCCCAGGAGAGTTCGAGAATAGGGCACGCGTCTTTTAACGCAAGGAGGATGGGAAGGTTTTCCGGTTTTCTGCGTCTTGTTTGAGTGCTGGATTTTTCCTGCCCCTACTGTACATAGCGTTACTGTGTTAACGTGTATGTAGTATGGGTGGCTCACAGTCGTTACAAGTTCCCCTGAAAAAAAGCATGATCATTATGCACTATACACAACCGTGTTTTGGCACTGCTTCTCTACCGTGAAACTTTCCATTTTATTCATGAATCGCTGGAGACTACACAGCGGGCGAGCAAAGTGGCACAGCTGACGCTTGTTGAAGGGAATGTATTGCTTCCGCCAAGATAATCATTATCTTATTCATGCGCACCGGTGAAGTCGGAGTCACCTTTTTTACCACCCTTTGATAGACCCACGTCTTGGATGATCGTCGGTTCGCCGGGGTGAGATTTTAACGTGACTCCGACTTGAGTGGTTTCCAGATACAAAAACCTATACTAATTAGATTAATTATTGCTATACTAGGGATAACTAGTTATCCTTATATTTGTGACATCATTATCACGGGCCCTCTACTATATGCGCTACACGCAGCGTGGCAGGCTGGGAGTCTCCTGGCATATTCCTCTCTCCATCACGCCCTCTCCACTGCGTTTAGTCTTCAACCGTGTTTGTACGGCTACCAGGTCATACCAGTGAGGACACGAATAACACTGGACCTGCACCGAGCCTGAATGCCTTCCCTAGCTAACACTTGCAAGAAGCATACCGTTCTGGCGCGTTTCGTGTCATGTTTGCGCTTCGCTAAACTTACCAAGCGATGCAACACTCCTTTGCCAGCAAACCCGGTATGGGAGTGGAACTTTCGACATTCTCGTCCTTCAGAGTCTGCCTTGCTGAACGATTTGGCAGTGATGGGCACAGCGATTGTGATTAATGTCCGCTAAACCTAAAGACGGAATAGTAAGCACGACTCACGGGCACGGGTGGAATTAGAATCACGTTTTTTTGCCACCTGCGCTCTAATTCGTTGCATGCTACTAAATTAAGTTGATGTGAAAGGCCTTATTGGTTCGCTAGGTATGCAATTTCCACGTACAAGGGGGTATCATGAACGGGCGGTTCCGTGGGTTCGACCGAGCGCCACCTAATGCTCACGCTATACCCATTTTCTATATACTTTACATATAAAATTACATTCTATTACTACTTTATAATACTTAATTCTAACCTAATTTGCTACCTAGTACTATCTCTCTTAAATTCTTGTTATAAACGCTTATATAACGACGTATTTGATTCTCGCACCTTCTACGCACAGGCCTCCCCCCACCAAACCGCGGAATCGCCCGTTCATGGAGGGGGGTTGTAACTCTAATTTCCACCGCTTTAGTCAAAGTGACGACTACCGCTAAACCTAAAGAAGGAATAGTGATCACTGCTTAGTAGTTTTTATCCGCTAGTCCTAATACAATATAATGAATTTTTTTTTGTACATCAATGCTTCATCATGGACATCACCCATCCATGCCTCCGTGTCATGGTCGGCCTCCAATGCGTCGCGGGAAATGAAAGTTCGGCGGCATTGATCCTATCTTTCATCAAATGTGCGTTTATGAAGTAAGCAGCATGTGTTGTTTTCACGGACAGCGACCTCCCTTAACACTCCCGTCCTTTCCGAGTTGCACCATTCGGGGAGCAAACAACCAGTAAGTATGTAAGGGAGCCGTCCGAGTAGGGAAACGGTGAGATTATCAGTCAGTCCCTAATAAACATTTTGTCATTGATCTTAGGACCCACACAACACACGTTACGGTTCCCCAATCCGCGCTATCTATCGAACCTTCAGTCATTCAGCCCCCAGGCCTCGTTACTATCAGCACCATCATCATTGGATGACATCGAGACATTTGCGACCACCCCAACGGAGGAAGCGTGCCACGTGTGGTGTGGGGGAGAGGGGAGGGCAGAGGTGATTGGAGAGTTACACGTTACAAAGCAGGCGATAGCGGGCCATAACGTTGGAAGAGTGGAAGGCTATCTGGGACCTGTTAGCACAGCGACAAGCCGAAGTTTGGTGGCAAGAAAATGCGCGACAAGGCACGCAGGAGTACTTGGACTCAACTGGAAAGCCCATGCGATGGGCAGACTTTGCCATCGGCTGAGGATACCTATGCCGCATTAAAGGATCCCGCTCCTGCTCCTAGTCAAACACTTGTATGCACTGCCTCAACAATTGATGATATCTGCCCATTCCAAGCTAAACGACCTGCAGGCCAAACCGAAAAAATATGCGTACGTCTTCCAATGTGTAAGCCTCCTCTCGAACAGAACCTGGGATACCCTTGTTGACGCCATGCAGTGTGCATGCTCGTATCCATCGGTGCCGTACAAGTATCGTGCGTGTCCGAACTGCAGTCATGCTCGATGCAACGCCTGCCCCGTCACTAAGATTTTGGTTCGTTGACCACTTTGTGGGCCATTCCCCCTCATATTTATTCACTTCTTGTTGTATTTGTTATCTCGCGTCGTATGTCTCACTGATTGTATTGTATGTATTATGCTTATTTCTCCACTCAAAAACGGTGCTGTTTCAATATGTCGAAAATATGCTTGGCGGGAGGGAATTTTTACGAAAGAAGATATCTGAAAAGCTGACTCACGCTTGAAATACTTTTTCTTTCCCCTTGGTTCTCTTTCCATCGCTCGGATATAGAAGCGTCAATATTACGGGCTGCGCTCTTGGTCGCTAAACTCTCCCACTAGGACACATCTCGTAATCTTTGGAAAACTACATTGGTTTCTGGAAAAGCTCTCTATCGTGAGGGCTTGCGCGGAAATTTCGAGGCTGACTCTCAGGTGTGTATCACACGTTGTGCGTTTGTCCAGTCTCCTGGAAACCGGTGAGTGGCATACAGGACACCCCGGACAACCACGACATAGTATCGACGTGGCCCATCTTTCGGCCTTAATTCACCAGATGAGAACTGGTCGCACTAATCACGGGAAGACAAAAACGTCTCATTATTTACTACGGATGTACAAATCATCTTTGTGCACACTTCTTATTTCAACTCATCTAGGAGTTTAAGAGGTAGACCAGAGAGTGGCAACGGAAGGGGTCGGGCGCACATTGATCTGGCTGAGCTCTCATGTCAGTTGCCTTTATCTCAAATTTTCATCGCCAAGGTTGCTCTTCCCCAGAGCTTTGGAAGTACGATTGGACGTTTCCTGCAATGCGGGCATGCACGAGGGCGCGTGAACAACGTTGTGTGTTGTTGTTCGTCCTTCCATGCAGCCTGACGTTTGATGCATGCGAGCCCAATCGCCTGGTTTTCCACGAGGCTGAAAAGTTTGCCTTACGTCGTGCTACTTCTTCGGGTATCGTGTTTCTCCAACCAATCAACGTAGCAGTGCTCACCGCCGCTCTTCCGACTGATCTCGCAAGTGATAGATCTGAATTGACTTCAACTGGACCCCGAGCACCGCCCCCTTTCACGATGCCCAACAGTACGCCTACAGCTACGACCATAAAATAGTTTGGACGAAACGACTGCCGAAACGTGGCCGTGTACGACTTGGATCTTCAGCCTACGAGGCGGCTCAATTGCCAGGATGTGAATTTTCTCTGACGACCTACAGGGTACAGAATGCAAGAGTACAACGGCGAGTGGATGACAGTCGGGAGTTCGTATTGATCAGTAGCCCCAGAACCCATTTATTGCGAGAATATTTCGGAATCTACGAAAGAGGTCATTGAGCCCTTGTGACCAGTTTCTCCCTATAGTGCTTGATGCTGCTCGTACCACGTCACTGACCGCTGCGCCATTCCAATTATCGAAACATCCAGCGCCAATACAGTCTGATCAAAGAGTACTCAATTCACTAGATTCATACGGACGAGAATGCAGGCTCATCTAACACTGCTGGTGAATCGATATCCAAAGACCGCAATCATCTCGTGTAAGTCTCTAGCTTGCTGAACTCTGTTTCCATGTAGCACTAATATGATTAGGTGTATCATCGCCAAATAGATTCTGCTGTAGCAATAATCTAGAGGCCCCACACACAAACGCCTGTGGTAACAAAGTGAATAACGACTACGGGTGCATACTGTTGGGGAGTACTCCCACATGTCGTGTTATTGTCCCAGGTCTACTCAAACAGCATGCCATCTCCAGCCAAGGTATCATACGCAAGGATCTTATAAACAGTGGAAAACAAAGTTTCTCGAGAATCGCCAATGGAATGATCGACCTTTCAACGATACCAAACAGGAGGTCCAGCAGAAGAGGGGTAGCCGGGATTCCTTTCTCCTCGATAATGACACTTCTGGTCCTACGGTTATCTACCGGGTTATTACCCAGTTCTGCGACAGATGGGAGGCCATCCCAGCATCCAAAAGAGCAGCTGTAGAGCCCGCCCGAGCTTGGCTTGACTTCCAATCATGCGCTTCTAGATACTCACAAAGTATGCCAAAGTGGTTGACCGCAGCAGAGTTGACAAAAGAGCTTAGCCAGGTATGTACAGCAGCTTTCATACTTCCTTGTTATTACCATGCTAATATCTCTAGCGCTTTGCAGATGGTAGCAGTCCAAAGTCATATCGGCAGTTGCTGTAAGTCGGTTTTTCTCTACTATCTTCATCGGACGCTGGGCCATTCGCAGGCTATGCAAATCCTAGGTGGTCATCATTGGTCGATCCACCGTATCATATTTTGGTTGCACAGCAGTTACAAGCATTGACCAAGCACTCAGCTTCATCCGGAATTTGGATCCGGACTTCATTGATGCCCTGGCCGATACAGCATGGTTCCATCAAGTCCAAGTTTTACGGGATGCGCTCTGCCGATATCTTGATGGCGCGACAACACTCCGAGTTCACTTTCCTGTAAGTCTCCAAAAGAATTCTCGAAGTCGTCGATAATCTCCAAACTCACACTATTCTTAGCTTCCCGACAATACTATCTTTCGTCTCGAACTACACCTAAGTCGCTTGGTTTTGAAAGTGGTACCCATCGCTGCGTTCCGTGCACGAAAACATCACACAACCCACGAAGAGAACAGTTTGTTCCATATCGATTTCCTTGGACTGGCATCAAAGAAAGGAAAGTTACATCGACAAGTCATTCGAGAGTCTCGCATCTGTCTAGTCGTGTGTGGTTGGGATCATTCAAAATGGTCCGCATTTGGCTTCACAAATTCGGAGCCACAGCTGGATGATGATGACGATGAAAACACAGACGACGATCACAGTGAAACTTCAGATGAAGAGGGTGAAGAAAACGTGCTGAACGAGGATGAGTTGGCTGCTGATGCTGGCTTCACCCTTGCTGCAGGTGACCCGATCTGGGATCCAAGATTATACTGGCTAATAGTCGCGCGACACCATGTCCGCATGATGACAAATGACTGGTCACTACTAGTTCATACTATCATATTTGCGGTGAAGATATGGGTGAGGGCTTCCCCGTCCGAAAAGCAAATAAATGCGTCGACTAACACTAAGTGCAGAGATCTAAGCATCCTTTCAAACAATTTAGTAGGCTTTTCAGTGGTTATTCTTATAGCCTTCACGAAGCCTTGGCATGGACTGGTCAGACAAGCGAGCTTCTCTGTGAGCTGCACGAAAGACTATCCACCAACATCAGAGTTTTGGACACTTTCCTCGGTCCTCAAGGCGACATAGGATACTTCGGCGACCTCACTGATTCAAGAGCAATATACGCACTAGATGCTATCAAGGAGTGTTCCTTAGAGCTTGTCGAGCTTGAGGGAGAACTGAGTAGTTTCAAACGCTTGTGTCAAGAAACTGCCAAGAATGTAAGATTGTATCCTTTCCGTGTAACCCCTGAGCTCTGACCCGGAGGCAGTTAGCACTATGCATGGGCCTTGAGAGTAGTCACGCCAGTCTTCAAGACTACAGACTCAACGAGAATAACTACCGAGTGGCTCTCGAGACGCATACTGTTGCGTTTGCAAATAACATGAGCGCCGGTTTGATGTTCACGGTACTTCCCGCCCTACATCTACGCAGTCATTCACTCGGCTAATCTAGTCCTAGTCGAATCAATTCCTTGCGCCGTTTATCGTAGTCACAGGATACTTCAGCACCCAAGAGAAGATTTTTGGCTTTTCCAGAAATGCAACATCATTTTCAATTGGCGTATGCATTGTTTTTCTCGTGCTCCGAGTCGTCCTGCTAGCGAGTTACTTGATAAGGCGATTGAAGCTGAGGGGGATACTGGCTGGTCTTGTGTTAGGGCAGTGGGATCAGCTTGAGAAACAGGAGTAGGAAGCAGCGATTCGAAGTGAGTAAATTTAAAACTACATATAGAAGGCTCTAACAGCAAGGCAGGATAACAGCGACAGTGCGTGGCTTGATACCGAAGGACTTTTCAATGAACGCGCTCTTACGTTTTTACTACAATCTTGACGACTTTTTATTTCGGTATTGGGTTTCATTCCATATTGTTCGTATATCTTTTGGTGCAGTCTCCACCGGAAATAAGGACGCATTTTTTTTGTGTGGTCATCCGGTTTTCCACCAAGTTTAAGAAGCGTCTTACTTTTCCGGTGGGTGCGGGTCTAGCCTGACTCTTCGATCATGGTATCACGTCTCTTAACCGCTACACATTTACATACCGAAGCGCCATTATTGTTAGAATCGCATGCTTACTTGCTAGCGATCTATAAAGTGCATAGCCGCGCTTTGAGGTGCGGTACGGTGTTCAGAGCTAATGATTCGGGAGGACTGGTTTTCACGGCGCTTAATGTTTCACACCTATCAACTGCGTACACTGTGATTACGTCGCAAACAATGTTTTGAAAGCTATCGGAGTTGGAATAGATGTACCAAGGTACTCATGATGCGAAAAGCGGCCATCCCCCTCTTTCCAGATTATATTCACTTTTTGTCGCGCGGCAAAGTCGCCAGCCTTATTCGTACCATGGGCACGATAATGGCTTCCAAAGAAGCCACTTCCCATCCACTGAGCTATCTCACAAAACAACGGAGTCCACTTTTCTTGGAAATCCAAAATCCGAACGATACACTGTTCCTCGACTGGCTTCGGATGCAAGACGGTTATCGAGAAGGTCTTGAGCTTAGGGCTTTCTTCAAATACGACCAAGAGGCTCCAATGCGTCAAGTCGAAGACGTCATGCGGTTCTATCAAAACTCAGAGTCTCCATACTCTGATAGATCTGCAAAGCGATGTGCATGGCTCGATGATCGAGAGTTCCGTCCGACAGATGGGAAGGACTCCGACGCGCAGTGCTTCCGCAAGTACGATTTACCGATGACAGCAGCTACGCTGTACGGGCACTTGAAACGAGAGGTAAGAAACGATCCAGAGCAATCGAAATCGCCTCTAACCGTATTCACGATAGAGATATGGTGTCGGGGATTTACCTGATGCGGATCGAAGACTGATGTGATCGAGTCGTACTCTGCCTGAGTGCTCCTACATTGATCAGTGTATTGATCTTGAATTCGGTTACGTCTCAATCTCGATTCGCATTATCTTACGGCGCTTATTAATCCCCCTTGCATCAAATACCAACATTGAGAGATGTAATGTGGAAGCACGTTGCACTCCAAACATCATTGAGAGTGAGGATAACAGTACGCCACTCAAGTCCAAAACCTTGCCGAAAGTTTTGTCAAGACTTTGCGCCACGGGAATTGCCCACTGACAAAATAAACAGACCAAAGGTTATAGAGTTTTTGAGATGGAGTTCAACGTTCCTTCCTATGCTTTGAGAGCTTATGCTCCACCACCAATGGAAGCGAAGAACACGACAGCTCGAGTGCGACATGATCTATCCTTCTTAGTCAACAGTTTCCCGGGAGCGCAACAACAAGGCAATCTTTACCTGTACGAAGCACACCTCTTTAACAATATGTAGTACGGATAAGAAAAGGTGGACAGCGCATTGTTTTGAAGATACTGCCTACGATCTAGACCGTGAACTAGATAAGGATGCTTTCGATCACCACGGTTTGAACACCGACCCTTTCGCGTGGGTTGAGCTTCTGTACGCAAACTACCCAATCTGGAACCCGAGAGAATATTTCGTCAGTGTCGTAAGACTTCGCATTGGCCAAGTCCGTAATGAGTGGTCCAGCCTAATCCGTGTTCTTGAGAACATTGTACACGGTTACACTGAAGACGATCTTTCCGGAGTAAGCTCGGAGGAGGACAAAAGGTAGTTCAAACTTTCGAATGGACACACAAGACCCATCGTCTTATTCAGAAACTCTTGGAATGTATCAAAATGACAAACGTGGCGTGGGACCAATTCATATCTTCCAAGGGAGATACCATGGTATTGCATACTTTCACGATCAACAGTCTTTCACTCCTAAAAGCAAGCAGCATATCGAAAGATGCTTTGCCGAGATCAACGAAAAGTTTCAAGACCTTCAAGATATCAAAAAGAGGCTGGAGGATCTTGAGAAGCGGCTTGAAGCACTTGAACAGCAATGCCAAACTTTAGCACAAGTCCTCCAGCTACGTCTGGCGCTGGAGACCAGCAAGTCTGCAGAAGTGGATGGCTTCATTTCCTGGACGATGGTGCTGGCCGTTTCACCTGTTGCCATCGTCAGTGCATTCTGTGCTATACCTCAACCGATGTTCTACTTTGAGAGGAATACAACGTCATTCGTAATCGTCACTGCGGCCATAACGGTAATGCCGCAGTGTATGCTCGTCCTGGCAAGAACTCGACTTCGCCAACGCCCTTGGTGGAGATGGGCTACTGCTCACGCACACAACATTCCAGGACACGTGGCCAGGTTTCCAATGTTTCTTTCAAAATGGTACAATGTGCACGTATTCCAGACGAGGGATAGGCCGACTCCCCTCCTTTGGGTTTGACTGAACTAGGGGGTACAACCATGACCGAACTAGGCTGCACAAGCCAGACCGAAATATGAGAGGTTCATGTGCGCAGAACGAGAGGTAGAGTTTATTGGAGATGGTGAGAGGATGAGAGAGAGGATGTTGGCTTTGCATAGTCGGTCCTAATGACGTTCTGACATGATTCAGTCTGGCTTCAAAATATATCGTATCCTTTTACATGAGAAGCCACAATTTGGCACTCCTTTACCCTCAAACACTTTGCTATGTATTGCGCACTCTAGTTTCTTGATTGCAAATTTAGATGTGCGGATCAAGATGAAGAAGTTACCATGAAGTAAGATAAAACTCGCGCAAGGTGGCTTGCAGAAACATAAAACGTAGAATCTGCATATGCGGCTGAATATGTTGGATACGGTGCTTAACAGTCCGGTGATAGGAGCTTTCTTAGTAGGGCCTAGTTCGGCCGTGAGTAGTGCCGAATAGCGACCAAGTAAAGCTTAGAACCTTGAAAGAGCCAAGACCATATCACACGGACGCTTTTAGGTAGCAAATGGGCCGCTTTTGCATTACTAATGCCCCTGCGATTAACGCTGAGCGTTATGTCCGATTGGCTATTCACCCTTGTAAGGATTTACTGCTAACGGAAACCACGCACCCGAGCCAGGGGGGCTCTCTCGCGAGTAGATGAACTCCGGATTTAAGCTCGATTTGCACCACCCACCCACACCACCACTCCACGCTCGATTTTTAGTCTCTACATACACCTTTTATCTAAAGCGCGTTGTTATTGCTCTGCAATCCTCTAGAAATGCAGAAAGCTCTGTTTTTGGTGGGCTTTTGGGTGGTTGCGCATTTTTGGTGGTCTGGTCTTAAATCCGGAGAATTCTTACTCGCGAGAGGGGGCTGTAGACAAAACTAGTGCAAAACGCGTACAAATTACCCTCACAAAAGGCCTCAACACTACGCGCGACGTTTCATTCTAATGAAGCGCGCGGCCCTTTACCGGCTAAAAGCTTAGTATTATTTCCATCCTCATGAAAATCCTATTTAATTGAGACTGACGATCAGGTAGTTATCCCTGCAAAAACCCCTGTTATGTCCCGTCGGTGTTGACAAGACGCAGTACGTTCCAGGATCAGATGATCCTCCAATTAAAAAAGAAGCAGGTTAAGGCAGTCGTCTAAGGGTTGGTAGCATTGAGGCCTCTCCAAGGGGGCTCTCTTAGGTTGTTTCCTAGCCACTTATTTGTATACTATACAACCAAAAAATCGACTCTAACTAGTATATACGCGTTTTGAGCCTCATTTTATATACACGTGAGTAAAAACACTGAAATCTATTCACAAACTCACTAAATTGATATCTCCCCTCCCATTGACGTCGGTGATTTCCTGTCCAGAAGCCCAATTGTGTGATATGTACAAAGAGCTAGAATTCCCCGACGTTTTTCCTTGGTTCACATTGTGCTCACTAAGACTCATATCGAAGGTTGAAGCACTGAAGAGACTTTGTGGCCGCTATGATAGGTTTGTTGTCAGGTTACTTGGCTTGGCAGCTGGTCTCACTATCACCGTCACACTCGCTATAAAAGGGCATAGTACCCCCCCTGTGCAACTGTGAATATCCATTTAAAATAAGTTATAGTCTCCAGCTGAATTTCGTTCAGGCTATTCATGAAATACTTTAGCGGAGCTCTTTCGCCAGTTCGTATGGTTCCTATCAGCGTAAAGCCTTCACTTACTCGGTAATGAATGACCTCCCTCTTTTCAATCACCAGCTGCCCCACATTGCTCATACTATTAGAATAAAACATGCTACACGTCCGAAAGATACTTGTAAGTCTATTATCTCTCAAACCGGCGCATCAACAAGGAGCCGCCGGAAGTCATTTCCCAACATTCCGCACCATGCCGCGTCTCACCCCCGTCTCAAGCAAGGGCCAACTAGAGAATATCCCTCCAGGATCATCACGGGCATATCTGATCCTTGAACCTTACTGCAGGTCCGAGTCGAGCTTCTTCTATGGCCAGATATCAGTCAGTGAGTTCGTCGTTTGGCTATTATTTTCTTTTACTTTCATCTTCAACACACACGCAACCCAGTCGTTAGAATATTTCAGGTAGAATGGTAGAATGGCGCATCTAATGCATGATAAGCTAACATAATACTGTAAGCGTCAGCAATTCTGACATTGCGTTATCTCAGAGACTCGGGTGCGCCGGCACCACGAGATTTTCTCACGAATCTTGACTCACGGTCGAAGACAGGTCTACGCGCTCTTCGATACCTCGAACCCATCAGTCCCCTCTCCCTTCGACACCTCGAACCCATCAGTCCCCCATCCCTTCGACAATCACTCGAAGCGGATATCAATTCTGCTACACGGCCGACTAGGAGAATTTTAGGGAAGCGACGTATGGCGTTTGGAATGAACATTGTTCCCAGCGGCCAAGCGTTACTTCAGCAGGGAAGCAATCCCTCACCTAACGGCTATCTTGAATGTCCTGTCTACACCCACGTAAGGATTCTGTGTAGACATGTAACGTTTTCGGGAGAAGGTTCTCACCAATATTATAGCCAAAAAAAAAGTATGCCTATGTTTGGCAGTGCTGTTACTGTAGCTATCCAAATATACCTTATAAGAATCGCGGCTGCCCGGTAATGTCTCTTTATTTGCATGGAAAATAAACCCGAGCTAACGCGCATACAGTACGTAGTGACCCCCTTGCTTGCGACATATTCTCAACCTTGGGAAAACTATTAGGTAGAATCACGCTCTTAAGGCTCACGAGTGCATGTTTGGTTATTGCATTGAATCCGCTGACATTTGCATCAACACAGTTCTTGCGGGTACAGTCGCTGCGAAAATTGCGGAATAACTAAAGTTCAAGTTTAATGAAAGGCACGGCCAGCCTTCAAAGAGCTTTTACGTTACGCTTTGACGTTAGTCTCGCCAAAACAGTGGGCTGTGCTTGGAACGATACCAGTTCCCATGGACTCGGCTTGGAATTCACCGCGAGACTCTACGTGATGGAAAAGAACAGTCGGGCCTTTCCCGTCCATATATTGAATCAGGCAATGACTATTAGAGTATCAGGTATATCACGAGCCATTTTGGTATGCACGTTCAATAGCCTTACTGATTCGTGACTATGCCTTGATTCCACCCCTTGTTGCTGAGCAAAGGACGCACTGCAAAGACTTCAACCTACTGAACGCGATAGGCATGTTGGGTCATGCAAGGCGGACACGTGGCCGCCATCATCTCAGGCCATATCAAGCCATGAGCTTATTGGCTGACATCGACAAATTCCGGTGAAGGGCTCACGCTATCATGAAGAGCAGCATGCACACAATCTAGCTGCAGATTCTGTTACATCTTATGGGATGCTTCAAAATAAACACCGTACCTTTGGTAGTATTCACTGGCGGAATAGTTTACTTCGGTAATACCGACTGGTCCTCAGCCTTGTTGTGTCTAGTCCGTATAAATTTCCACAAGGTTTCAAAAGTTCGCCGGATACACTCCGTTTAACAAACACGAGCAGGTGTCAAAGCTAGGAAGGTGAGAAGGCTGCATACTCTGGCCTGCACCCTCTTGACGTCGAGTATTCCGCTTGTTGATGGAGGGGGTTTTGGGACGAACCGAAAGTCTACCCTGCAGCACGGATCTACACGCCCACACGTGGACGTCAGACATCTCATGCGCTGTCAAAGTCCTCCATTGGCTGGCTCATCCATAGGGAGCCCAAAATTACGGAGCATACAAGGCTGATGTTTGCCTTGTCTCGACGACTTTCACAACTCCACCCTACTTATAGGCGGAAGGCACGCCTCACTCAAGATCACACCAATTGCTGAAGTTTACTTACCACCATTCTTTCTTGACATACCCTTGTGTTGTGGCAGTGTTGACTCCCAATTTTTGCCTCGACCATTTTCAACGGTGCCCGAACAAATTGCCTGCAGTAAAGATCACGAGAATCATACTGGCGATTCACAAGCTGGAACGTGTTCTATTTGTGACACCAACGGTAAGCCCCGAAAGGACGATACAGGCTTTCCGAGGGCGCACGTTGCATACAGTCGATGGATGCGCAAGAATTGTCTACCAAGACAAGGGAGTGACTGGTGGATTCTTCGTGACGTCTTGAATGCATCGATGCCCATCCGAATGTTACCTACCACTCTTCACTATCTATGGATGGCACTGGAGGATGCTCGCCGATATTTTCCTGTTTATTCTCTAAGCCCCCATCGCCCAGCCGCGCGAACACCCCAGTAACTGAAGAGCCTCGATAGTTATATGATGTGGAAAGGAAGGTCCAGCCTGCACACTTGTTTACCGCGATCTCGCCCAGGTCCGAATTCAGCAAACTTACAAAAGCAACGTTAGCCGCGGATCTGCCGTACGCTGAAAGAACCGTGAGAGTCCAACCTTCCATTGATATCTCTAGGCATAGATCAATCCGGATGACCTCAACGTCGACTTCCGTACCATATCTCTAGGCATAGATCAATCCGGATGACCTCAACGTCGACTTCCGTACCATATCTCTGGATCACCCATGCCACGTTTGCGAGGCTGTCACTTTTATGTTTCCTCAGCCCTCAGACAACCGAATGACCATTAGCCAGCATATTGTGAGGCGGAGCACCAGCAATGTCATTAGGTCAAATATCGACTCTTGCCGGTGGAGCTTAAAGTTGTTTCGAAAGCGTCCCTTCGGAGATCGACCTTTTGCCTCTACCAAAGGAACCCTTGATACCGGCAGAAGTGTAGTGGATCTTTTCCTGGATTACAGCAATAGCTCTATACCATCTTGGAGATCTGAAGTCCTGCGAAAGTTCATGAAGAGGCCAAGGCCGTTTTCCAGCTCGGAGGATATTGCCGCGGGTGCGCTCGGCACAACCAGAGCATATGTCGACTGTCGTACAAGTCCCAAGGATCCTAGTCCGATTACCGCCAAAGGATTGACCTCCGACGAACTCGCCGGTATTCTGCAGGCTCAGGTGTGTATCGGCCTCTCACTATGAGGACGTATATCTAATTCTCGGTAGCGATTTGGCCCTGAGGCACGGACTGATTCCTATCGCCAGTTGGTGTAAGTGAGCAGATTTTGGATACCGCATCATGCCATTTGGTTTTGGTCACAAGTAGCCTTGATTTGCACTCTCCTTGGCACGGCTGCCATTTTGAAGATCCGTCCTGGCTTATCTGAAAAAGCCGTCTATTAATTTTATATTGATATAGCGTACTATCATACTAATCAACCGCTTAGGCACATTGCCCACTTGGATCCAAAGTACATTGGTGCTATTGCGGAGACAGCATGGTTTCATCAGGCCGGTGCCTTGAGAGATGCTATCTACAAGCATTTGGCGTTCGAAGCATCATTCAGGGTCCGCATTCCGGTACGTAGATTCACTTTCGGGTCGTTCAAACAACTCGGCTTACAGCTCCTAGCATTCGGGCTTCAAGGTGCTGTTGCTAGAGCTCAACCTTCCGTATTTAGCTTTGCGCGAAGGCAAATCATCTTCGGAAAATGTCCTGTCTTGGGAGGATATGTCCTTCCTTGAGATGGAGTCTACCGAACACGACGAAATCTGCGAATACACCATACATAAATTGCACAGCTCTGTAACTGTCTGCGTATACGACGATTCGAGATGGGCTGCATATGTGCTCACGAACTCATTTCTCGACCAATCATCCCATGAGGAGCCCTCCGATGGCATCGAGGACGACGAACTTTCTCTCAATGAGGATTCTGATGATGAGTTAGACGATGAGCCCGAGGATCCTCTTGCATCCGATTGTCAGAGTTTTTTCATCGGAGTCGACGAGCCAATCTGGGATGCAAGGAAATACTGGATACGCATCGCCGAGATTAGAGTCCGGATTTCAAGAGATGAATGGATCTACCTGGTTCAGAAGACCGAAGCAAGTATTAACCGCCAAGTAAGCCATACCAACCAAAAGTCGCGCTCAAGGTCTTACTCAATCTAGAACAACCGCCTGACTGCTATCTTTTCACATACTAGTTCAGGAGACCCTCTTGCGCCGGCAAGACAATCTCTTGCTTGGACAGTGAGGACTATAACCTTTCTTCATAAATTGCGACAGCAACTGATAGTATCTATTCGAACATGGAAGCGGTTTGACTCTCCGAATGGCGATAAAAATTTCTTCCGCGACATGGATGACCAAAACGTTGAATTCGCTCTGGTCAGTATGAGAGATTCGTTCGCAGAGATGACCGGGTTAAAAGAGAAGCTCAATTTCTTGATTCAATCTTGCAAGGAGTCTGCAAATATCGTGAGTCTCTTACACTGTATCGCTGATGACGGGTATTTCTAATCGCTTGGGAAGATCGGACTGTACATGAGCCAGGAAGGTATCCGACTCAACACCGAAAGTATCGCCTACAGCAGAGAAGCAAACCTGTTTAGTAGGGAGGCAAATAATTACAGCAAGCTGGCGAACAAAGTCAACCTGAAAAGTTACGAACTCGCGCAAAGGATGAACAAGGTAAACTTGAAGAATTACAGCATCACCTTGTCAAACAATCTCAACGCTGCTCTCGCCCTTTCCGTAAGTGGACTCATCTTCCTAGAAGCCCCTATTAGTACTGATTAGCGAAGACGAACTACATCATGATCCCTGCAGGTGTGGTCGCAGCCTACTTCAGCATCGAAGAAGACATCTTCGGGTTCGGGAAACACGCCCCATCTTTCATCATATCCTTGCTCGTCTTGTATGCGGTGCTTCGAATCCTTAGCTTGGTGACTTTTCTGTTGCGAAAGTACGTTCCGGAGGACAGCCAACTTCTACTATTACTGTTTGGACAACTGGATCGTCTCAATGCAGCAGGCGAGAAAAAGTGAGTTTCACAACTGATTATGGCTGCGAGAAGTTAACAAGATTATAGTCTAAACCTGGAAGAAGACCTCATTGAGATTCTTCCCGTTGCATGCCAGCAACGCACACGTTCACACGAAGATCAAGGTGCTACACACTCACAGACTCAGTCAGCTTGATCCAGCGCCCCACTTACGATTTCCTGATTTATTATGCTCATGACGTTCGCATTCGATTGTCAGATTAATTTCCATAATGTGTATTTCGCGATATGGATGGCGCATTTCAACTTATTTCCTGTGATGTCGGCCTTCGCTTGTGTAACTTATCTGTATGAACATATTCGCAAACTATTGCCTTCTTCATGTGACAATCTATTACGTCAAAGTGCCGAAAGTTGAGTGAGGCGCTTCGAAACCATACGCTGTTGGGCAGAGATTCGCTAGGGCTACAGGGCCTGGCGCTTAATGTTTCACGCCCAACTACGCGGTTCTCTTGTCTACTGCCAGCAAGACTCAAGTTTCGCTCAGCCACGGTCCTTCCGAAGACCGGCGACGACTCGTTGGACGGGAAGCACTTTTGGAATGCAGATTCTACACCGATGATGCTCGATGCCGTGGCAGTACCCGATGCACCGGTCAGGCTGCGAAAGCAAGCCTGCATGCACCTCCTCATGGCGGCGTAATCAAGAAAAGGCCCAGCGTAACGCCTTGAAAGTTCGCCCCAAAAAGCGTCGCTGAGAAAGCCAATCACACTAAAGCTGATTCTAGACAATAATATAATTGACACATACCCTCTGCCTGAATCATCGACCTAACTCACATCGTACTATCTTCAGCGTCGTTGTATTTCCCTCGCCCAAACTCGGATAGCACCACGTACTATGGCCAATCGTTCCTTGAATCCGCGACCATCTGGTTTGATTGGGCCATTAAGCGGACTGAACAAGAGATGGCCTCTGGTCTTTTCGCAGGATCGGCACCTGCCCGAAGTTTCTTGGCTTGAACAGCAGCGCAAGGACATGGGCATTACGGAAGGTGATGAGCTCAGAACCTTCCTAGAAGTTAATGGATACGAACCATTCCGTCAATTTGATGACATCATGCGCTTCTGTGAGCGACAGGTGGCACTGGATGTTAATACACACGCTCGACGAGGCGCATGGCTCGATGATCGGTCTTGGGAGCCTACTTCAAACAGAAGTTCAAAGGAGTGCTACCGTGCGTACAAGTCTCCATTGTCAGCCGCTCAGCTTCATGAATCTCAAAAGAGAAAGGTAAGCCAAGCTGTTCTGTCCACTCATTAGAGTAGATTTACTTACAGTTCGGTGCACAGACCATAGGCCATGTCGATTTGCCAGACGCCGATAGGAGACTGATGTAAGAAGCCACAATAGCATTGAACGATGATACTCGACGCTAAATACAACAGCTACGTCTCCGATATTGATATTCTATATCTGGATGCTCTTATCAATACGGTGTTGGGTGACGATGCCCCCGTACTCAAAGACACAGTGTGGAAGCACGTCGCACTACAAACTTCCCTTGGTGTCAGAATACCTGTACGGACTTACCTCACCATTTGCTGTGAGATATTTAACCTAACATATAATAGACCCGAGGCTACCCGGTGTTCCGGATGGAGCTATGCGTACCGTTTTACGCGCTCAGAACCTATCTTCCACGGGAGGAAACTACCAACCCCACCGCCAGGGTGACGAGAGACCTATCTTTCTTGATTCGCGACTTTCCGGGAACACGCAAGACTGCACATTTGAATCTTCATGAAGTACATGTTGCAGTCGCTATCTGTGGAATAAGTGAGAAACGATGGACTGCATACTGCTTCGAGGATACTGCCTATGATCCTGATCGTGCACTTGAGGAGGATGATTTCTGTTACGATGGCGCGAACATGGACCCTATTGCATCAACAACCCACGACGGTGTCTTCCTCGATGCAAATTGGCCTCTCCGGGAGCCGAGAGTGTATTTCATCACTATTTTGCGATATCGCATCTGTCAAATTTGTTTCGAGTGGACCGGATTAATACGGACGGTAGAAGGAATCATACACGGGTATACCGATGGCGATCTATCGTTCCCAAAAGCATCTGGACCAAGCGCGAGGGAGAATGAAGAAATGGTGCAGGCGTTCGAGTGGACCCACAAGACCCTACGCCTTATACATAAGCTCTTGGAGACCCTGAAGAAGACACATGCGTTATGGACACAATTTACTTCTCCAAACGGGGATGTAGCTTATTTTACTGATCAGGACTCATTCTCAGTCCGTTCAAAAGACAGGGTTCAGCACAGTCTTGCCGAAATTGACGAAATGTTCGGTGGGCTTGGCATGCATCAGGCTAGGCTGGAAGATCTGGAAAAAAGGCTGAAGTCTCTTGAACAACAATACAAGACTTCGGCACAAGTGCTTGAACTTCGTTTAGCACTCGACAGCAACAAGATTGCGAAGATGAATGGATCACTGTTGGAGACTACGCTGCTTGAGCAACAATGTCAGACCTCGGCACAAAAGGATCAGCTGCGTGTAGCGCTCGAAAATAGTGCAGTCGCGAAGCTGAATGGATCATAGTCGGAAATGATGGTTCTTGCACAACAGCGCCAAATTTCGGCGCAAGAACTTCAAGTGCGTTTAGCACTTGAGGGAAGCAAAGCTGCGACAGCGAACGGATCAATATCGGAGTTGATGGTCCTTGCTGTGTCGCCTTTAGCTGTTGTCAGCGCTTTTTTCGCCATACCTCAACCCGTGCTCTACTTCGAAAGGAGCACAACCTCCTTCATAGTTTCACTCGCCGTGGTTACGATGGGCTTGCAACTACTGCTGCTCATCAAGAGTGGTAGTCTACGTCAGCATCATTGGTGGAGGTCACTTGTTGCTCGAACCATGGCGACGTATGCAAGGATTTCCAGATTCGTTGATATTACCGTGAGGTGGTATTTTGTACGTTTCCTACAGACACGGAGGACGGTTCCCCTGCCCGAAGGGTTAGCCGAGCTGGGAGACACGTCTTTGGTGGAGATGTGAAGGGTCGGAGAAAATTGAAATCAAAGGTGATGGGTGATTGAAACAGTTATCCATGTTTTTGAGAGAAGTGCTGTTCTGTAAGATAAAGATATGGTGGCTTGCGGAGTTGGTGACATCATTATCCCGTTTCAGACTAGCACATTCTTCTCCTTCATCCTCGCTTGAGCTCTACTTCCAAATCACCTCACGAAAGTACAGCTGCCTATGTTCTACTGCATCAAATTAATCCATGTAGCCACTATCAGGGTTATCTCAGTTTCCCTTGGCTCGCGATTGGTGACGGTCTAAGGGAACATTGTATGAGGGCGTCGACACACATGCCGAAGGCTGACTCGCTAAGTTGATAGGGCGACGGCGAGCGTGAGCGCTTCATCTTCGCGAGTGGATGTGTTGTATGCATCTGCAAGCATCAAGGCCACCAATCCGGGATCTCCACGAAGGCTGCCGCTCATACAACGTGGCACGCCTAGAGACAAGGCTGAGCCTCCAGATTGGATGACAGACAACTGCTGCTGATGGTAGAAGAGACTTTCCAGATGCCTCTTCGCTCATACCACGGATCTTTGTTTTGACCGCTTAGCCAGCACTATCGGTCCACCATTCGCCAGCAAGGCCACCAAGTACTGCCAGATACCTACGTCGGTAATGATGGCGGCACCGAGCCTTTCTGATCTTGAGGCTGACCTTCAAGGACTGTCCTTGGGAGCACCTACTGCGCTTTTCGATGGTGTTGACATACTGAATAATCCTTTGAATCTAAGCCGCGTGCTCCTCGCCGAGATCCTTTCCAGCCTGCTCGATTGTGAGCCGGATGCTGCCTATCGCTCCATACAATGGCCCAACAATCTCTCCAGTGGAGACTTGACTGTGACTCTTCCGAAACTTCGTCCGGGAGTCAAGCCGAATGACTATACGCCTGATTTGATGAAGAAGGTGAGCATGAACCCACGAATGGTCACTTTTATATAACGCTGATCTCAACTAGTTCCCGAGGGATCATCCTCTTTTCCCACTTCCTATCTTCGAAGGAGTCCACCTGAGGTTCTTCTTCAGTCCTGATATGTTGCCGCGCCTCTTCATGCCCTACATTCTCGATCGGAAGACGACGTATGGCAACAGTCCGTCTTTAGGTCTTCATAACCCGTCAAATGCTGAAGAGGGGCGGAAGAAGCTGGTCGTCGAGTTCTCTTCACCAAACATCACCAGTGAGTTTCAAGAAAAACATCTCCGGAGCACCATCATCGGCGCATTCGTAAGCAACATCCACGAAGCCTCAGGCTGGAGTGTCACGAGGATCAACTACCTTGGTGACTGGGGTAAACCAATCGCACTCCTCAAAGTGGGCTGGGAGAAGTTCGGAAACGAGGAAGCATTCCAAGCTGATCCAGTCGGGCACTTACTCGATGTATACCACCAAATTGCAGAGATCTTCCAACCCGAGGTGGCTGCTAGCAGACACGCGCGCGATGAAGCGGCAAAACACGGACAGGACGAAGGCGAAGCCCAGGCTGAGATCGAGAATCAGGGTATCTACGCTGAGCGCAATGCAGCCTCCAAGAAGCTTGAGGATGGGGACGAAGAAGCCATGACTTTTTGGAAACGCGTGCGGGATGCAAATATTGAGAACTACAAGGCCTTCTACGCAGAGCTGGGCGTCAAATTCGACGAGTATACTGGAGAGTCGCAAGTCAAGACCGAAACCATGGCCGAAGTCGAGCAGTTGCTGAAAGAGAAAGAAGTGTGCAAGGAGAGTGCTGGAGCCTGGGTAGTGCACATGCAGGACTATGGACTGAAGGCGGGAACTGCTATCATTCGCGATCGAACTGAAGCGACTACCTACCTTCTGCGAGACCTTGCAGCGATAATTGAACGGTCCAGGAAATATGAGTTCGACAAGATGATCATCGTCGCCGCGAATGACAATGGTGTGCACTTCACGCATGTTCACCACATCTTGAAGGCCATCGGAATGGAGGATCTGGCCAACAAAGTCCAGCACCTCAAATTCAGCGAAGTCTCAAAGATGTCTGAGAAACTAGGCAAAGGCTACAAACCGCAAGCCATCATAAGCCACTGCGAAGAGGGTGTCGCAACTACACTCGGGTCCGACACGAAAAAGGCTGCGATATTCGGAGGCGATACAGACTGTAAGAAAGCTCTCGGTATCGCAGCACTCCTCACGCACGAACTCTCCACCCGTACAGCAACTGCGCATTCATTCGATACCAGCGCAATGACTTCTTTCAAACCAGGAACTGGACCGGATCTGCAGTATTGGTATGCAAAATTGAGCGAGGTTCTCAAAGGCCAAACTGTTACCACAAAACTCTCGGATGAGGATTACGATGCGCTCGCGGATGATGATCCTGCGAATTTACTGCGGACACTGGCGCAGTATCCGGAGGTTACGCAGACTACACATCACTCACTAGAGCCGGCGGCGATTGTAACGTACCTGGCCAGTGTTACGGAGCGGTTGGCGGAGTGCTTGAACGATGATGATGAGGACGAGATCGACGGAGAGGTAGTGGAGGCTGGGGAAGCAGGGGAAGTGGACGGAGGGGAAGATGTAGTGAAAGAGGAGGATACGAAGAAGGAAGACGCCGTCACGCCGGGATTCATCGCTCTTTACGAAACCACGCGTGTAGTCTTGGAGAACGGGATGCGACTGCTTGGGCTGGTTCCTTATGCGAAACCTGCACTGGAACGCGCTGATACACCGGTCGCGGAATAATTGCAGTACTGCTTTTCTGTCTTCACCCGTTCTCATTATGTTTTCCGTGTTTTATTTTGCTCCTCAATATTTCTTCCTCCTTGATTATCGCGCTCAGTATTCCTTTCGCTATGACCACATGATACCAAATTGCTTTACTTCCCTATACCAAGTCCTGGATCTTGTAATTACATTCCACGACCTCATGATGGAAGTGATGTCACTGCAGCTTCCTGACGGCCGAATGTTATACACAATACTTTTACACTGCTAAGGACGTAAGCGCCTAGCTATCCAATCTTCATTCGATGATTTTCTTTCCATGATCACCTAAACTCAACGAATGCAAGAAAACACTGATGCATAATATAGGAACCAATCATTTCTCCAAGCTTGAATATAATATACAAGAAAACTATCACTTATGGACTGATTACATATGTCGTCAAACGATGTTCCGCGTAGCATCTATACGCAGGAGAATTCACAATCAAATCAAGCCTGCCACTAGAAGAGAAGCCGAAAAATAGGTAGTCACCGCAGTTGAACCCTGCAGTTCTGCAGCTGTGAGAAATTCCATCACGACACTTGAGCCATTCCCTGTACACAGACAGCTACAAGGAGATTTCCGCAACTCTTCAGCCTAACAAGGCGTTGGTCCCCAGCACTTCGTTTCCAAACCGGCGAACATGTTCGTATCACTAAACTTGGGCCTTCTGCACCACAAACTTCGCCACGGCAGGCGCATCCTGAGCATAAGTCAAATGATCAATCGTGATAAAGCCGCCCTTGCACACCGCATCATTTTCGTGACAAGTAATCAACGTTTTACCCTCGGAGCCCTTAATAGCGTTCGGGTTTCTCGGATCTCCAAACGTCACCACCGAGCTGATCTTCGCCATCGTTTCGGCAGGGAGTTTGTCGGCAGTGCTTCGGAGTACCAACGCTCCCTGCGAGTATCCCGATATTACGACTTTGGTGTTGGGGCACTTAGTGAGAGCTTGGTTGATGAAGTTGGTCCTGTCAAAGTTGGTTTAGCGGTCTCGTTCTCAGTCTCTGATGGTAGACGGGTTCAAAGAAGCATAAGTACTTACATACTAGGCACACCCTCTGCACCATTCTTATTAAACCCCGCAAAAGTAGCAGGATACTCCACACCTTGGACGGCTAAAGATTTGGTACCGAGTTCTTTCTTCAGAGCGTCCACGAACGGCGGCCCCGTCACAAGCCCCATATTCCCCGGTTCCGTCGTCCCCCGGGCATACACGAGCGTCATGTCAGCGCAAGGAGCATTTCGCGCCAAGTCCGACTTTGTCGTCTCGATCCCGACGGCATTTGCCAGAGCTTGTTGGAGAGGGGTGAGGATCCTGCCGATGCCGTCGAGCGCCTGTTCGCCTTGGGGGAGAGTGCTGAGGATCCTGAGGAAGCGGTTTAGTAGGCCGGAGGGAAATTGAGCGAGAGGAGCTGGGATGGCGGCTTGCGAGGAGGCGCCTTGGAAGAAAGCTGCGTTGGTGGCGTTGATTGTGGGGAATGCCTCATCGACGTCGAGGTCCAGATTGATGTCAGTGGTGTCGGTGGGAAGGCCATGGACGAGGACTGCTGACTGTAGTGCTAGAGCGCACAACAGAACTTTTGCATAGTGCAGAGTGGGGAGTGTTGGAAACATTATGCTGGCGAGGAACGTGGAGTGATTGGGAACAGATGTGGTCTGACCAGGGCGTCACGGTGAGGTTGCGGTGGCTACCTATGGTAGGTGAAAGCGGAAGTCAACTCGGGGGTTTATATAGTTACATCTTGCGCGTTTCAATAAACATCGGCAATTGTTACGCCGGGTCAAAACGCCGATCCAAAAGCTGGAAATTCTTGCTCTCGTGGCCTCCTTTCGCAGGATTTCATTTAAAGCCTTCTGTATCCTTGGTGTTGACCCCGCCCTCATCCCTAAACCAGTGGAACAAATGCTCCCACTTCAAGGGTAGACAGTCGATAACATGGAGAACCCAGCACCGGCATTTAGTATCCAGTGATCAAGGAGACGGATCAACGTCATTTTACTGCTATTCTGAGACATCATTTGACATCAACTCATTACCCCTGAGGCAGTGTAAAGCGTGAACCAGAGGGTAGGCCTCACTTACCCCAGAAAAGGAAGACCCCCCTGCCTTTCCTGGATCAGAAGCAGTGGCTGGACCTCGGTCGTCCATTTGTAAAATCAACCATCAGGTGACTCTGACGCAAAAGGTGCCCAAACTTTCCCACAAAACATGCATTCAGAAACACAGAGAGGGTGGAACAACTCTCTCCGCATTATCGTAGCCCGACCTGACGGGGATCGGCGCATGGTGGTTCCCTGCGCCGAAAGCGACGGGCAGGGGTTGGCCTCACATGTTGCCGAGGTCGGCAAGAAATAGGTGACTGTCGAAATCAAGTAAACAGAGTACAGTACATAAATGAAGAACGTTTGAATAAGGTTTGCTAAATTAAACAAGTAATCTATAGCCGCAGCGTTATGTGTCAAATGTTTGGATTTGGCGGATCATCATTGGTCAGAAATGCCTACTTTGCACATGTCGTCTTGCGTTGTAGCACTTTCAAGTCGAGCTATCCAGAAAAGAAAAGGCTCCTACAATATTTATCTTTGGTGTTCTCTCATGCGACTCTTCATCATCATCAGCATCATCCCCATCTCATCATCGACGTTCCAGCCTAGCGGTCTCTGTACCTGTAAGTTACTTTACCGAGACCGCAACTCTTGCATGCGCAAGACAGGATAGTAGCGGTAGTAAGCAAAATTCATTTCGCGAAAAACCTAAATTGTGATGGTGCACGCGTCCTGCTCTTCCTATAAAGTTTATAGAGGGGCAAGTCGGCATCACACGGGTTGTCTACCTGGTGACCCCTGCACGAAGATTTTTTACCTCCCGTGACTTATCTGTGCCTTCCCCCATCTATGCACATGTAGGGCAGTTTCTTTGCTGGCGCTTTCTCCCCACAACCCACTCCCTCTAGTTCCGGCCAATTTACCTTAACGTAATTATACTGATATATATACTGTCTAAGCCCAAATTTTTCTAAATTCAACAACAACATCCGATATGGTCTAGTGGCTAGGATTTGCCGCTCTCACCAAAGAGCAGTTCACTCTCAGTAGTGCCGGCAAGGCCCGGGTTCGATTCCCGGTGTCGGAATACTTATAATCTTTTTGCATTTTAGCGGTTCTGCGGTTTTTTTTTGTAGACCAGACGGCAAGGCTGTGAGGAGACCCTTGAGAAGGCGAAATTGCAAATATAAGATTCGAGATTAGAGACTAAACGCTTCGTCGCAGAGACTGTATGCATGTGTATGTATGTGCCTCAATTCACCATCACTCCACTCAGCCATTACAACAGCCCAACCACGTAATCCTCTCCCCTCTATTTCACCCCAAGCATCTTATAAACAACGCCAGCAATCCAATCCGGACCTTTGAAGAAAACATTATGTCGATGAAAGAAGGAGCGATTCTTCTTGCCGAACACATCTTTGCACAAAAAGGTCAGCCGTTTTCACTTTGAGAGGGATGGGTGGATGATGGATGCAGGAGAGGAAAAAAGGATTGAACTTACACAAAGGAACCGTAAGCATGCAAATGCCCACCTGCACGCTCGAGATGGCGATAAAGACGTCCTTGATGCCGCCCTCCACGATCCAGTCGAAGCCCTTGTACGTCAGGCCGAAGGAGAATAAGTTCTTGAAGACGAGGAGGCAGGTGAAACCTTCGACGGACATGTCACCTGTTGTGCTGTTAGCACGGCATTCCCTCCCAGTACGTACTGACCTTAGGAATCAGGTCTCTAGGAAGGGAAGGGATAAAAAGGGAAAGGCCAGAAAGACAAAAAGAAGAAGAAGGAAAAGACTCACGATGCGCATCAACAATATACAACGCACTAGCAACAGCCCCACAAACCATACCCGCAACCTCCATCCCAAAGAAGAAATCCGGCCACACCCATCCATACCTCCCGGGGTCCTTGCTCGTCCAACCAAACCCATAAAGCCCCGCGCAGCCCAGCACGAGCTGCGGCAGCACCAAGAACATGCGGAACTCGGGCTCGTAGACGCCGCGGTTGAGGCGCGTGAGGAAGCGCGCGGAAGGGTCGGAGATGAGGCCGCAGAGGATGAAGCCGAGCAGGGCGCCGATGAAGGCGCCCGTGTACATGTAGCCGGTTTGGACTTCGGAGAACCAGAGGGGCGGGCCCAGGAAGATGCCTGCGAGGACGACGCCGATCATGACCGTCCAGCCGATTAGGGCGCCTTGGATGAGGCAGGCCTGTTGGGGCGAGGGTCAGTCAAGAGTTTTTGTTTGCGGGGAGAAGAGGAGAGGGGAGGGAAATGCGAGATGGGGGAAGTTGAAGGGAAAGAAATGAAGACTCACCCATAGTATCGCCGGATGAAAGAAGAGCGGAAACGGCCTCAGAAGCAGATTCAAATACCCTTCATCCGTCTTCCTCCCATTAAACGGCAAAATACTCTTTCCCCAGCTAACTTTCTGCGGCACAGTTTTCCGCTCCGCCTCCCTAACACTCTGCTCGCCCTCCCCATTCTCACCCTCCCTCTCCATCTCCCCCGACGTCGACGCACTCGTCCCAACCGTCCCATCCGCCCTCACCCCCACCGCTGGATTCCCAATAAGATTCCCCAGTGTATCAATCTCAAAGCGACTCTCCCTCCTATACGCCGTCTCAGGACAAAACAGCACAAGCAGCGGCGCCAACACAGCCCCGAAAATAGCCACAAAGTAGAAAGTCCACTGATACCCCATCTCATGCGAGATCTTGCCCACAAGCACGGGCGTGAAAAACGCACCCCCAAACACCATGAAATTACTCCCCGCCATCCGCACCCCTCTTTCATGCACACAGTACAGATCGCCCACACTGGCATTGACCAGCGCCTCGAACGGCGCCAGCCCAATGCCCTGGAAGATGCGCGCCCAGAGCAAACTCGTATAGTTCTTTCCGCTGGCGCCGCCCCAGGCGGAGGAGAAGATGACGAAGAGGGCGCCGAGGAGGTAGACGTGGCGTTTGCCCCAGATGCGCGCCGAGGGCACGAAGAGGAAGCCTGCGAGGCCGACGCCGAGGAGGTGGTAGCCGGTTAGGAGGGCCATTTCGGTGAAGGTGCGGTCGAAGTAGAAGGCTAGGGATGCGGTGTTTGCGGCGAGAAGGGGAGAGAGGGTCGAGGCTAGGACGGCGAAGAGGGAGAGGAGGGAGGTTATTGTGTCGCGTTTCCATAGGGGCCAGTTCTGTGGTTTTTGGGTTAGTTTGTGATTTCTCTCGCTCTGTTTCTCTCGCTCGGTTGCTTTCGTCTCATGCTGGAGGTGTTGGATCGCGGGAATAGGGTCACGTACGAGTGGATCATTCGGATCATCAGACGGCTGCGGCACAAGTAAAAACTTGCCCGTCTTATCATACTTGAATCGTGGATCTCGTCCACTGCCTTCTTCGTCGGCGCGGAGTCCTTCGGCTTGGAGCACATTCGCCGTTCCTGTTCACCGCCGCAAACACCACAGTCAGCATTCATTCCCATTCATTCCCCCCCAAACCCGAGACTTCAAAACTCCAAAATCGAATAGAAGAACTCCGCCCGCCCCCGCAGCGGTACCCCACAGTCCCAACTTCTCGCGTGCGCATGTTGTTGCTTACCAGGGACGTGCTCAAGCTTCCCATCCTCCAAGATCCCGAGACCCATTATTCTTCCCGTTCCCGTCCGCGTTCGCGGTCGCGATCCGTTCCGTTCCCGTTTCCGTCGCGTTGCGTTGCGTTGCGTTCTCGTTCTCGATCCGTCACATACCTCTTCCGCGCGAAGTCTTAAGAGAAGAAGGAGAAAGCAAATCTCACATCGGACGAGACGGAAATAAATGAATGAGGGGTGACACCAACGAAATGCACAGCCCGCGGGTGCATGCGGGCGCCGGGCGCCATCAATTCCCAAGCGAGCGGTCGCAGATCCGGGGTCGACGGATGATCGTTCACCAATCAGACCCACATTGGGGTTGAACCGAAACCATAAGCAGCAGGTTTCCTGCCGAATCGGTCGGCGGAGCTGACCGGGGCGTTACAGCTGGACCGTGGTTGGTTGGAAGTTATGGGCTGGCTTTTTACTTTCTTCACTTCGGATTGGTTGGGAGAGTTTGATGAAGGGTTGGTTGGAGCAAGGCACAGGAACTTCCCTCAGAGACACAGACACAGACATAGACACAGATAGTTTGTGGATATGTTCATGTGGCACGGCATTTCCCACTTTCCTTCAAAGTTCCATCTCCACATTGACCTGCACATTATTTTCACAAGCAAAGTACGTGGTAAGATTCCTTCCAACGTATATATTCGCCGAGGTATCACCTATACTGCAGACCTTCTTCCCCCATTCGGTCCATTCATCCCAAAAAACGTATCGCCGGGTTCTGCTCCCGGTCCCGGCCCTGATTCCGCTGAGGTGTCAATCTAAAGCCTATTCCATCGGGCATCCATGGTATGCTGTAGAACTCCAATCCCAATCCCGAGCAAACCTTCAAAAGAGCACCGAGCACCGCACCCTACCCGATTCAAGCCTTGATGCATCCAAAAGCGACGGCGCCTACGATACCTGAAATCATGACGATCCCGAAAGGAAAACAACAACGCCCCGATCCACCACCCGTGAAAAAGAGAGCCAAGGCAAGCCACCTCAAAACCCGAGGCGGACAATAGTGAAAACGAATAGAAAATCAACTACTAAAAACGCCAATGTGAGAGTTGCATGTACGCTCCCCCACGTAGTGAAATTCTGGTATCATTGCAAGCCATTCTGAACAAGTCAAGAGAGGAGAGAAGCTTACGCCGAAGCCAAAAACAACTCCAACCCCAGACGCCTGCTAACCAGAAAGTGATAACGATATTCGCGGCATGCTAGGGACAACGCGATGAATGATGTTCAAACTGGTTGAGAAGAAAAGAAAATGAAGGGGAAAAGATGGAAACAATGAGAGGCTCGTTTAACGTTGAGACGCCTCTCCCAAGTCAACGCCGTAAAATGCAATGCTTGACTCGCAAATGCTGATGCTGATATGTTCTTCGGCGGCCATATGATTTGTTTTCGCGGTCAATGCGATCTGGTTACCTGGCGGTACCGTGTGACGAAGGCGAGCTGCGAGCGGAGGGATAAGGGGCGGCCGCGCTGGTAATGGATGTTCGCTTCTGAGCTTTTGCAGCCTTTTGAGCAGCCAACTTCTTCTTTAGTATGCTGTGGCGTCCATTCATGTTCTCAAGAACTACTTCCCGTCAGTCATGATCAGCTTGAACGAAAGGGTTGATAGCTTACGCATTTGGATGGACCTGCGATCTTCAGATTCCAGCCCATTGATTTCTTCACCATCGAGCCTACGGCTGGATGAATCATCATCGTCTTCGAGGATGGCTTCCAACAAGCGTCGTGCAGTCCAATAGTTCAAGTCACAGCCTTCTAGGTCGGCGCCAACAAGCTCATTGACAGCGGCTTGTCTGCTCATCTCAAGAGATCGTTCATACATCAATTTCTCAGCCGTAACTCCAGTAGTCAAGAGGATGTTATCCGCAGACCCAATTGTCGTGGCTGATCCAGCGTCTTCTGACCGATTGTTCGGATGACTGGGATGGTCCAGAGGAAGCAATACCTGAGCCTGCTTCAACTTGCGTGCGACCATTTCTGACTTTGTGCAACATTCGTTGAATCGATCACGGACCCAGTTCACCACATTCTCCATGCGATCACGCAAGCCCTCTGAAGGCTGGTGCCTGATGCGAGCCCAGGCACGTCCAGTGATGTCTGTGGCCTTGTTGAGCATGGTGAGAGCTTTGACATAGAGAACGAGCGCCTCTTCCGCGATAGTCAGAACAGTCTCCGGTGTCAATTCGTCATCTTCGTCTTCTTCCTCCTCTTGCTCCAGCCTTCTAACACCAGTACGGCCAATACCCAGCCCTTGATCACTCGGCGGTACTGGAACGAGTTGCTTATACTTGACCTCCGCGAAGCCATACACAACATGGCTCAGCTCGGCGAGTTGCTCAATCTTCTTGATAGCAGCGGCGTCCTCGTCCCTGCCTGCAATCCTTCCACCGTCTCCAACTAGCAAGAGGCTGCTTTGAGCTGTAGGGTAGACAGGGAAACCAGCGTGGCCTTGCGGTGGAGAGACACCCTTCATCATCATCGGCGGTGAAAGACCAAGACCGCGAATATTGACCATGTTCATGGCTTTCGACAGAGCTGATGTCGCGCTCTCAAAGCTTGGGCGGTATTTGCGCTCGTATGAGCCAGTGCGCTGGTGAATATGCGGCTGCTTTTGCTGGATTTGAATGGCCCGCGAAGGAACTGTTGCACCCGTTACCGAGGTCGGTGATCCTTGTGTTGTTGCTCGGCGCTTCATCGCAGCCTCTCTCGTGGCTAACCGGTCTCTCGCAGTTTGCGGGCTCGCCGCAATCTCATCTGCAAGAGCATCAATTTCTACACGCCGCTTCTCTACAAAGACAAAACCCTCGTCGATTGCAGTGTCTTGAGCTGCACGCTCTGCAGCCTCTCTCATTGCCAGGTCCGGTCGCTGCGGGTTCCGCTCTCGTGCAAGGTGCTCCTTGAGGGCGGATGCTGGAGGCAATGGCTCTTCTCGGGAAACCCGGCGCCTGCCCGCGGATGCAAGCTCTTGGTCTTGCAATGTTGCGGGCCGGGCAGGCGCCGTGGCAGCGTTCGTGAGTGCCGGGCGCCGGTCACGTGGAGATGGCTGTTGCTCAATCGGTGATAAAGGGGTATTGCTCAGCCTTCGGTTTGCCACGGTCTGAGGAGGCGTGCCGGAGTGCTGCCTTGACGTTGGGCGAGAAGACGGTCGCGAGGGCGGCGTTGTTCCGTACGAAGTCTTGTCACGAGGTGATTGCGAGTAGGGGCTCTGCGAAGCTCGCCGATCCATCTCCACCGGCACCTTCTGAACTTTCTTACTCTGCACGATTGGCTCCGGCTCCGCGGCCTGGGGAAGGTCTTCTTCAACGAGATCTGGAATTTCGTCCCGAATGACAGTGTCGGAGAAGAAGGCATCATAAGACATTCGCTCAGTGGGCTTGCGCTTCAGCAATGCGCGGATAAGGTTCTTCATGGCTCTACTTGTTGCGACACCTTCCGTGAATCTGATATGGTCTTTGCGGTCTTCAATCTTCTTCAAGAGTTCAACATGGTTGTTTGCCCTGAACGGCGGTCGCGCGCACACCATCTCGTATAACACCGTCCCAACAGACCAGAGATCCGCCTTTGCATCGTACTTCTCATATCGCAGGATTTCCGGAGCCATGTACAAGGGGGAACCACACAGGGTCTCGGCTAGGGAAGTCGTAGGAAGAACTCTAGCGAAACCAAAGTCAGCAATCTTAAGCATAGGTAAAGACTCGATTCCGGTCGCGGGAAGCAGCGAGTTGGCGTCCGCAGCCAGGGGCATCCGCTCTATGGAGCCAGTCTGCGAATAGTACAGCGATGATGGATTCAGCAGGAGGTTCTGGGGCTTGAGGTCACGATGGATGTAATTCTTGGAGCGCAGAAACTCGAGAGCGCTGGCCATTTGCTTCGCGAAGTGGCGAACAATGACTTCGTTCAGGCCTCCTACTGCTGGGTTCGGGTACTTTTCGATCATGCGCTGCGTCTGCGGGTGGTTCTCCAGATCGGCGCGCTTCTTGATGAAGCCTGACAGATCGCCCAGCTCGCAAAACTCCATTATGATGTGCATCCGCGACGGAGTCTCCTGACAGTCCATGAGTGCGACGATGTGCGGGTGGTGCAGGCTTCGGAGGATGGTGATTTCAGACACGAGGTTGTCTTTGAGCTTCTTGTTCAGTTTGCTCATGTTGACCGACTTGATGGCGACCGACTGCCGCTTCTCCTGCGATGGGGTTAGCATTTATCCTTGGATAAACTAGAGTTGGTGCCTCTGGTAGCACGTACAATATGGATACCGCGGTAGACTTCTGCAAAGCTACCCTTTCCTATATGGTCCATCCGCTTGTACTGGCCGATGACCTGGTCGGTGGAGCTAGACGACGACTGACTAGAGCCTGCCACGGACCTGCGCGGCCGCTGTGGGTTGTTCGATGGGGATGCCATGATGGCGGCGCTGGACGACCAGGCCGGCCCTAGCCCTTCTCAATGTACACCAGACGGGTGATTACCAACGAAGATGCGGATACAGCGAGGATGTGAGCGCGTTGCACATGGACTGCCTGGACACAGCGGGAGAGTGTCGAGATTGAGGGGTGCGGTAGTTGAGCAATGAGATGTTGGGTCAAGCTACGTAATAAGGTGTGAGGCGGCGGGCTAAGACGTGTCTGCCTTCAAGGCTATGTACGTGCGGGTTCGGAGGAGAGGTAGGGCGCGGTAGAGTCAGAGACGCGGGTGGGTAGCGTGTGCCTGAACGACAGGCTATCTATGGCCCTCGAGGGTTGGCCGGTCGGAGTAACGAATGAGGGTGGTGGCAGGCAGCCGGAATAGAGTACCTATATAGCTGGCTGGGGATTAGAAACAGGAGGACAACTATGAGGTCGCGTAAATAGGAGGGAGAAGAGAAGCAGCACAGGGAGCGAGGAGAGGAGCTTATGCAGCGCTGGAGCAGGAGACGACTTGAAAGGCGCTGTCGTTGTCGTGACTGGAGTCACTCACCGAGCTCAAAGGGCGCTAGTGGCCATATGCGGACTAGCGCTTTCGTTATCGCACGCGATAGGTGATGGCGAACCGTGGATGGGCGAGTTGTCGATACGGGAGATTCCAAGGTTCACCGGGCGGACTCGTGCAGTAGGAGAAAAGAGAAGAAAAAGGGAAGAATGAGACTGCATCTCCGTCACTCCCCCAGTTACTAGTCACTCCGCGTCTTTCAAGGCTTCCGCAGCACTTCGCCGGCCTGTCCCGTGCCTTTGACGGCTGCTCCTCACCAGCAGTGCCCATCATCTGACCTGCGCACCAACCACCATAATGACGACCTGTCGCGCCATTCATTATCTCGTCCAGAACCGCTCAGCCATCATCTAATCAGGCAACCCCGCCTACTCTCGCATGCGCCCGCTGCAGCCGATCGCATCAAAAGTTGCTTGTTTCGAGTGCCTGTGGTAGCTGGTCGGCCAATCACTGCTGCGATGGCTAGACTAAGCGGGTCGTTGAGTACGGATAGTAAAGTATCCGCCTGCTTTATCTGCGATAGAAGAATATCTACACACACCCTCCTCACTGTTCCAAGACTTGATCTTTAGAGGGACTACAAGGACTGTGGGTAAGTAAGAGCGGCCGCGATTCTAGACACCGGTCAACTTACATATCTCAAAACACTGGTCTGCGCAAGCTGCTCGTTAGACCTGCTGTGCCTGAGCCATGGCGTCATAATACTGCCGTCACGTTTTGTAAAAGGTCCGCATCATAGACCGGCCCTGGAAAGTACTAGATCGAATCCTTTGCAATACACAGTGGCGACATGGCTTCATCGCGAGGATAGACAAAACGATGGAATGGAAGAATCTCCATCCAACACATTCCGGGGCTCGTGAAGAGAACGTCTCACTCAGCCTCGCTCGCGCCAAGGGCGGGTGACTTTGTTCAAGTCACTTGTACATGCATTTTTCGCTGTACGTGACAGGATGAGGTTGCCAAATTAGTACGTGTCAATACCCACGGACATCACCGGCACCGATAGTTTCAGAAGCCTACAATGTCAAGAGTCACTCCATCCATATCGCATCCACTTCGGACGACATGGAATACCTAGGGAACAAAATCACGTTTGCGAAAAGGGCTCGATACGAAGAAGTCTCCACGTTATCACTAGTATGGATACAAGGTTTTTTGGAACTTACAACATCTTTGATGGGAGAGCGTACTGGCCGTTCACACCCCAGCGTCTCGAGGTCCAAAATGCCCAAGAAAATGATTTCAACAGCGGAAGACAGAGCTACAGGAATAGCCACGGGTTTCAGGGATGCATTATTGATTTATAAGTCTCCTCCGGCCAATCGGATGCTTCCAGAATTCCCAAGTTCCGATTCCAACTCTCCAAACGCCAACGCTATGCGTCGAGAAATCCATTCGGGAAATATATATAAAAAGTTGCGAACGTATGGGACAAGAAGAATTTGAACAGGGACCAGAAATGCAGGCCAGACCTAGCTAACTAGTGTCTTGGTGACGGGGCACGCCTCACAGCGGGCGTGACTACAGCGCGGACAGGCACGATACTTGTATGGTATGGCAGGGTACTGGCACGTACACTGGATAGTGTTGGAAGATTAATTTGGCAAGTGGTTACAAGAGGGACTTACACACTGAAATCGGAAAACGTATTTCTTTGGTTTTGCCTCCAGAACAATTAGTATGGAATTGAGAGACAGACATCATCGTCTATTAGGGGGGGCCATACACGTGTATGAATGGGTGTTTGTCCGTAATCGTCTAACAATGCATATGCATGCTCAGCCAGTAGTGTGCGTCCCTTCTAAAGCATCTGTCTAGTATGACAGGGCAATATGTTGCTGCGATTGGATAACTAGCTAATAATGTACCCCAGTATCTACTGTTCGGCCCCTTCCTATAGACTGTGTGTAGAACAGTACTGTCGTAGCTGCTTCGGGGGACGTCCGGAATCATTCCTTCGTATTTTCGGAAGCCTGATCTTTGTACATCAATAGCCGGCTCTGGTTTGTCACAAGTAAAGAGAGGGTGTCCTGGACTGTCAATCGCTACATCGTAAATAAAGCAATAATTAGCCCCTGTTCATCAACGTACTGCAGAAGAGCCTCAATACGCCACACACTGGGCACAGTGTCTCACTCCTGACCCGCATCACCCACGTGCGGACAACTACACGCCTAAAATCCATCAGCCTCGCGCCCAAATTCCTAAATATGTTCCATAAACGATGAGAACCCGATGAGTTAGTCACCAAGCCATGCATCAGGTCTTTTTCTTTTTGCGATATGCATTTCCCGCGATCCAAATCCCTAAACTGAGATTGACACCCGTAGAATCCCGGAATCCCATAACGCCATGCTATGCTATGCTAAACATGCAGACAGAAACATAAAACCCGATGGGGTCTGACAAGAAAGTAGCCGCTGACGTCCTCACGCCCACCGGCCAACATCCAGTACCTTAAATCTTCCCTTCCTTACTAAAACACAAAGCTGATATGCCCACCGCATACCCAACCCCTAACCCCATCCAACCCTAAAGGCCCACCCCCCTAACAAGCACCCAAAGCACCACCGGCACAACGACATTATCATTCCCCCCCGTAAGAACCGCCTCCTCCAAACTCGCCCCCACCGCACACACCCCCGCCTTCGCCAGCACCCTCACCCCCTCCCACACCACCTCCCCAAGCCCTCCCCAAAACCCCCTTCTCATAAACAACCCATCCCTCAGACCCCCATCCGCCCACCCAACAACCAACCACACCTTCCCAAAAACCAAGCCCACAGTAACAGCAACGGCAAAAGCAAGCGACCCCTCAAGACTCTTCCCCCCAGCCCACGGCCATTTCCTGCGCCCGTACCTACGACCTATGAGCGAGGCGGCCGCGTCGCCCATGCCGACACACACGACGCCGGAGATCATACTCACGTCCCTCGAGACGACGTTCCAGCCCCGCCACGGTTCCTCGCCATTTCTCTGCACGCCAGCGAGTGAAAGCCAAAGCGGAATCGCGCAGCCGATAAGAAGAAAGATATGCGACACGACGACCGGACCGCGGAGATCCCTGCCATCGACATACGGGGTGAGAAAGGTAGCAATCGGACCCGCGAGGGGCGGGAGTTGGGACGCGCGGATGAGGTCGAGAAGGAGGAAGATGGCCAGGACGAGGGCGAGCGCTAGCGCCACGAAACAAGGGTCGATGTAGGTGGTAGGGAGGAGCATGGCGACCATAGTGCCGTGGAAGACTTTACGGCGGGTATCGACTTCCACGACGGCGGAGAGGCTGAAGACGACGACGAGGCCGATGGCGATGATGGCGACACAGTAGGCGCAGAGGAGGAGGCGGACGTTGGCTTCGCCGAGGACGACAAGGCGGATGTGTTCGGCGGGACTGAGGTGGTGCGCCCATTCCATCTCGGAGGGGTCGGGGAGGGGTGGGAGTGCGATCCAGCGGTCGAGATCCCAGTTGAAGACTTGGAAGCGGAGGGGTTGGATGTTGCCGAAGAGGTAGCCGATTGCCCAGCCGAAGGGTTCGTGGTTGTGGAGTGCGTATTTGCCGATGACATGGCGGATCGGTCCGAGGATCAGAGTAGCGACTATGAGATAGAAGTAGCCGGCGTAGACCCATTTTCTCACGAGTGCTTGCGTAGGGGTAAGTGAAAGGAAAGACTGCGCTATTGACTTTGCGCGTCTTCGGTTGTGGGGATGGGTTTGATGGGGAGCATTCGTCTGCGATGGGAGACTGGGTAGTGTGTTTCGTCGCTTAGATAGTGATGTAGGTGAATCAATCTTCTGTTCTTTAAACCCCGTTTGCTTCGTCTCCACTGCAGACTGCACTTCTCCATTCACTGGAAGACTGCTCTTCCTAAACGAGTCCAGAATATGCACCTTTAAAGTCTTCGTCTTCTTCAACGGCTGGTTGATGATGGGTTCATCTTCATCAGCATCGCTATCCGAGACAGCCCTATTCGCGCTCTGGGATCGACCAGGCTTGAGACGCTCATTCAGGATTTGCAGGAAAGACTGTCGTGCTCTGATAATCTGACCGGCATGGCGAAACCTCCATCGCGGAATACGTGCGAGCGCCACACCCCACTTGAGCACCTTTCCACACAGAACAAAGACGCCGAGACCACCAAGCCATAGCAGAACTTTTAGAATGCCGGCCTGTGGCGAGTCCGCGAAGAGGTAAAGGTTGATCAGTCCAGTCGACAGAAGATGAAGCTCTGCCGTGAGCAAACTCGTCGTAGTCAGGTAATGCAATGGCGGAAGAAGCGCCTGGTGAAGCGGAAACAGTAAGACGAGTAGCTCCGGATGCAGTCCCTGATCAGGCGGCGGTAGCTTCAGCTTACAGGGCATTGAAACCGAAAGCTTTAAAGGTATATCCGTCCTCTCAGACGCTATTAAAGGTAGTATGGAAACAAGCCAATGGGTAGTGGAGAATCCAAGTGGTGAGGGTCCGTACGGTATTAGTTGGGACGGGAGCGCCGCCAGTCCGAGGAGAATGTTCGGTAGCAGTGTTTTTGGGTATGTTGTGAAAAGGGAAATAGAAATCAAAACGGGTATCACGGCGGGGTACAGTATCGGCGCAGGGTCGAAGGCTGCGGGTATGTGTATGCGTTGGCGGAATCGGAGGGTCGATGGTGGTGTCCGTCTCCATGAGTAGAGGAGTAGTCTGAGAGGGTATAGACATAGTACGGTAGCCATGACTACAACGTGAGCGAGCAGTTCTACTAGAGATGTCTTAGCATTTCCACCACCGTGGTCATGGACAGTGTATACCGACCTCGATGCCATTGCAGCAACTTCTCCCAGCATCCACACCCGCCTACAGCCAATACACCAATCACGCCCAGCAAGGCCGTCTCTGTCACTCTCCTCACCACCTCATTCCGCCTCCTCTTCAAGTATTTCTGTCTCGCAGCCTTCGCCTCCTCATCCGTCGGCGAGGGCTCCCTAGACCGCCCAACCCCCTGCCCACCCTTCTTCGCACCCAAATAATCCTTCGAGAACCGGCGCTCATCCTCATCCACCAGCGAAGGCGTCAAGAGCGGACTCACGCCACCATCCAGCCCCTCCCCTCGTACATGGCGCAATCCCTTATGCAGTCGTAGCGGCGGCGCTGGAAGTGCTTTTATGTATCCATAGCCCTCGTCATCCGCCTCCGTGCCGCTCTCACTCGGCGATTGCGAGATTTTCCTGCTGTTCCTGCCATCTTCGTCTGACGTCGTGCGAGTGGAAGGTTGCAGGCTCGTCCGCAGGAAATCTCGATTCGACGACTCAGACGTCTGAGCGCTGAAATCTGCCCGGCGGCGATGATAAGGATGCGGAGAACGGCGGAACAGCTCGAGAGCTTCGATTTCCGAGGCTGGAAGTATGTCGAGCAGGCCGTCTTTGGGTTCTGCGTCTTGCGCCATGGTGGGCGCAAAGCGAGGGGTGGAATGCGAAAGGTGTCCGGGTACTGTCCCAGTGTACTACAGGTGTTCAGTCCCAGGAACGTGGGCTGTAAAAGTAGCGGAGGTTTGCGGGGAGTGGTCTGATGTGTGGATGCCACATGTCCGGATTCTTAGGGACTGCGCCGTTGTGGTAATTATTCAGGCTTTGGTGTTCAATTCCGGAAACTTCACATGTTGTTGAGGATCTGGGATGCCGATGCGGGCTCCGCGCATGAGGCTGACGTTAGCGGCTGTGCTAGCGCCTTCATCTAGCAATAAAAGTTATTCAGAGGGGAACCAGTTTCAGCTTCGTGAGCGCTACTTGGATACCCAGACACTATGAGGTCATGCTGTGATGCGGAGAGAATGGCGAGAGGCTGGAGTCTAGCATTCATCGTTCCATTCCCTTATCGATAACTGGTGCCGAGGAATACCGCCAATTATAATCTGCGTCTGACAAGAGCTACAAACGCATGGAGAAGCGCCATGGAGAAAAGGTCATGGACAATTTCTCTATTTCGCTCAAAGCATGTCTCTATCTATACAGCTGAGCCGAGTATTGTCTAGCTCGCGTATCGTACAGTATCATTCCATATTTTTATTTACACAAGGTTCAGTAGGTAGTTATCCCAAACCTCCCACCATATGGTCCATGACCTCTCCTCTATAGATACTTGTGCTCCTTTAACCAAGCCTTGACATCGTCCGAATCGCGTTCCACCCATGCCGACTTCGCGCTGATGGCGTCTATGCTCTGCGCAAGCGCCTTGTCGAAGCCCTTGGTGCTCTTACTAGCGAAGAAAGCCTCGATGTTTTTGATGTGTTCCTGCCGGGTAAAGCTCGAAGTGGTGATGGAGACAACTGAACTAAGCATGCTCAAGCTAGGAGGCAACCTCTTCTCAAGTTCGCTCCAATTGTCTTTGACCCATGTCCAGAGAGCTTGGATGCCTTCGGGATGCGTCCGTAGTGCGGAAATGGGGAGATAGATGTCCTGTGCCTTGACGTCGTCGCTGATACTTAGCGCAAGTGTGCGTTGTATGAGTTCAGGGGACTTGGCACGTCCCAGTGAGCGCATGGCCGTGTTACGCTCGTCGCTGGTCTTGGCGTTGAGGGCTTGGTCAAGAACAACGTCGTACTGTGAAGAGTTAGCAATATGATATGTCGTGGAGTTCTGGAGAACTTGCCTCTTCCTTGCCACCGTTGGAGAGGACGATGGCGTACACGCTGCCGCGGAGATTGGGGTGAATAGCGGTCTGGTCACCAGCCTTGAACTTGCCGAACATGTCGAAGGCGGCCTTGATAATAGTCTCGTCTTTGGCGACACCAGCCGAGCCAAACATCATAGCCTTGAACTGCTGCTCAATGTGGCCGTCATTCTCAGAGAAGGCCCACCCGAGCTCGTGGGCCTTTTTCTGCGTGAGCTCAAGGTTGAAAGTCTTGAGAGCGTCCTTGACGGCTTGATCCTCAAAAGTCCATGCGGAGCGGAGGACGCTGATGCGGCCGACAATCTCTTGCCAGACGACAAACTCTGACTCGCTCTTGAAGCTGTCAAGGAGGGCAAGGATGCCAGAAGTCTTCTGGTATCCGGAAGCAGCTAGGGCGCCAGCATCGGCTATCATACCAGCCCTATCTTCTACAGAGAGCAAGCCGGCTCTCGCAGCTTCTCCGAGCTTGGCCAAACGCTCAGGAGTGTACGATGTTCGGTAGATTCCAGAGTGATCCGCGTTGATCTTGAAGAAGTCGGTGTCTTTTAGCTTGAAGTCAGCCTCGCGGGTGGTGAGCGCTAGGTTTTTGTTAACGCCTTCCTTGGTTCGAAGCTCAAGGAAGACGGGCCAGAGCGTCTGGTCCTCTTCTGGCTTCACATCGGCTGTGCGCAGGAAGCGATTCTGCTTGACGTGGATCGAATCGGTGCCCTCGGTGACGGTGATGACAGGGAAGCCAACGTGCTTCGTCCATATGTCCATGACCTCTTCAACATTCTTGCCACTGGCATCGCTCAGTGCAGCCCATAGGTCGCCGGTTTGCGTGTTGCCATAAGCGTGCTTCTTGAGGTACCTCCGGACCCCCTCCATGAAGGTCTCCTCACCGAGGTATTTCGAGATCATGCGTAGAACGCAGGAGCCCTTGGAATACGAGATGGCATCAAATATTTGGTTGATGTCTTCTGCGCGCTTGACAGGCACTTCGATCGGGTGGCTGCTGCGAAGAGAGTCGAGCGAGAGGGCTGAGGCGAGATCATCGGTGACGTACCCCTCCCATACCTTCCAGTCGGGATAAAAGACGTTGCACGAATACCAAGACATCCATGTCGCGAACCCCTCATTCAGCCACAGGCCGTCCCAGAAATCCATGGTCACCAGATTGCCGAACCACTGATGTGCGAGTTCGTGTTGCACAGTCTCGGCTACGCGCTGTTTGACAGATGCACCGCTTGTCTTCTCGTCGATAAGCACGTCAACGACGCGGTACGTGACCAGACCCCAGTTTTCCATTGCGCCGGCGCTGAAGTCGGGAATGGCGACCATGTCCATCTTGGGCAGCGGGAAAGGGCTTGCAAAGGTCTTCTCGTAGAAATCCAGCGTCTTCGCGGCCAGTTCGAGCGAGAAGCGCCCATGTTCGATATCCCTGTCTTTGGGAGCATAAACACGCACGGGCACACGGAAGTTGTTTGTCTCGATGTAGTTGAGCTCGCCGATGATGAAGGCTAACAGGTACGTCGACATGAGGGGTGACTTGTTGAAGGTGACGGCCTTGCGCTTGCCGTCTATGACCTTGGAGTCTACCGTCTTCTCTGATGCCACGTCCATGTTGCTCAGGCAAGTCATATTCTCGTCGGCCACCAGCGTGACGGTGAACTCGGCCTTGAGCGCAGGCTCGTCGAAGCAGGGGAACGCCCGTCTGGCGTCCGTGGGCTCCATCTGCGTGGTAGCCATCCACGTTGTCGAGCCGTCCTCCGCCTTGAACGACGAGCGGTAGAAGCCCGCCATGTTGTCGTTCAGTGTGCCCGTGAAGGTCATGGTGAGGGCCGCCTTGGAGCCGCTGGGGATGGTCTGGTCGAAGCTGACCTTGGTCGTCTGGGCCTCTTCATCGTGTGCGAGGGTGGGGGAACTCGAGATGTCTTGGTCGCCGGAGGTCACTTTCGCCGTGTGCACCTTGAGGTCGATGGTGTTGAGGGTGATGGAGGTGGTGTCCTCGACCACATCCAAGCTGTCTATATTAGCCACGAGGCACACGAGCAGCTCTAGAATGCAATTGCGTACTCGATGGTAACAGAGCCCTCGTAAGTGAACTTCTCAAAGTCGGGCTCGAGGGTGAGGCTGTAGTGGAGGGGTTTGACATTGGTGGGCAGCACCTCGCGGGCCTGGGTGATGTCTACGGCCGAAGACGCGTTCTCTGCGCCATAGTGCTTGCACATGTTTCTTCGGTGGGAGCAGTGTCGAACTGGAATGATGGTGGTGGTGGGGTGTCTGGGAGTGAGGATTCGGCGGGGAGGGGTAGTGCTAGTGTTTGCTAGACAGGGCAGAGGGAAGGCGGGGGTTCTCGACCTCGACCGTGCCGTCCACGTCAAAAAAGGGCGAGGGCCTGAGGAGGCGCGCGTCTCCTCTGCGAACAATGGGCGTGGACGTGGACGTGGACGTGGACGTGGCGTTGTGTGCGGGAGTGCTGGTCGGCGAGCAGACAGGCTGGCCCTCTGCAACGCCCCATAGTGCCTGAATGCGCGCATCTAGCAAACCTCCGCTACCACTGCAACATGTGCCAATTGGTCGATGAAGGGGTGGAAGCTTCCGCACATTCACTTCAGACGAATATGCACGTGGCCCCTGCACCAACGCACAAGCCACAGGCACGTAAAAAGCTTTCTTTTCCCGTGTCGCCGACCTCCCTTCCATCATCACGCAAGGAATCAGTCCTCCCAGTCCTCCCTTCAATAGAGACGCTGGATGTTCTGACGATATTCGTCGGACCTTGCCAGACGAATTCGCACACGTTTGAGCCTCTGCACTGATTACCGTGGGTGCCGAGGTATAGAGGTTGCTGCTACATCACGCCCCCATCACGCTGATATGTCTCGGACGCATCCCTCCTTACTGTTGGTCGATACGTTCCCCGAAATGGCTCACGACCAGTTCACAACGGTTGACGCGTGCCAGATGGCTGTCGCAGAAGATTGAAGCTAAAGCGCGTCTGATCGGTAGCGCAGTTGCACAAGAACGCCTTTCCCAAACCTCATGTTGTCGGCATCACGTCCATCCGAAGACGTTTCTTTACTTCCGGTCCTGCCTGAAGGATTTCGTGTGCAGCTGATCTGATCTCAGGCCCAGTTCTCCATCAGCTCTGACCGACACCCGAATGCCGAATACACAGCTAATGACATTCCGAGTATAGCGAGAGCTCACATCTTACCGTCAGCCTTTGCGAGCGGCGTGGTTTCGAAGAGTCACGATGGGCCGTATTGACTGTCTCAGAGGATGAATAATCCCCTAGCACCCGACTCACCGATATTCCAGTCTCGTCAATACTACGGCACGCCTCTTAAGAGCCCACGCAACTTGCGGTCAAGTAGCACAGTTGCTTGCCGCCGCAGACCGCATAGCGTCAACGTATAGGAGCTTTCAAGTGGACTAGGGCTATGAAGCTAAAGAGCCAAGTGGTAGCCAAGGCTGCGAACACAATCATTCCAAACTGCGGATACGACTGCCAATCACAAATGCTGAGTGGATCTGCGGTTCAGTGATTGTACTGTGCTTGTCCGCGAACCGACAGACGATGCATGTGACCTTGGGCGCAAACCACTCACGGCAGTTTAAGCTCAGTCATCCTTTCAAGCATGGTCTAAGTCAATCGGATTGGAGTCTAGTCTCTACGCGGATGACATAAAGGAGCACATCATGTCGAGACTTTCACCGCCATGGAACTCGAACTTAAAGGAGAGCGGTGAGCCGCTACATGAGACTAGAGTAGGTGTCAGCGATTATTCTTTGCTCTATCAGAACGAACATTCGCCAGTTCATCACGGTGGCTTCGTTACCAGAACTTGCTCAAAGGACTTAGCTCGTTACCAGTCGGACGGTAGCATTTCGTTCTGAAGGGCCGACAGAGGGCGCCTGGAGGACAAACAGATTCCAAAGTACTGGTTAAACACTTTTGGTATTGTTCGTAAGTGGCAAGCGAGGAGCTCGCAATTTCCCAAGAATCAAAGCTTCAGTTTCGCTTTCATAGGCTTTGTTGTAATCCTGCCACTGTCCTTGCATCATTGTCTCACCAAAGCATTACGACACCAACTACGTGTACTTGTCCAACTTACGCACAATCTCACCAACATCCCTCCAAATCCTCTCCCTATTCCATAACCCTTTCAAATCCCCCCAATTCCTCACAATATCAGTATAAAGTCTGTACCAATTCGTCTTGGCTACTGGCAGCCCCGTCACCATCGTCCTCAACGCCTCAGCGCGTCCTGCCTCCAAGTATCCCACCCGCTTCGAAAGTACTTTCCGTACATCAGTGTCCCATTCGTTGAAGATGTCTGGCATTTCTTCCTTGATGACAGCGCGTGACTTTTCTAGCCAGTCTTGTAATTCTTTCCCTGTCTGTTCGTGCTCGACGACGGCGGTGTAAGTGGTCGTTGCCCAGATATAGGGCACATCGTCGCTCCAGACTTCCCAGAGCCAGGGCATCTCGGTCAGTAGGAGGTCGCGCCAGAGTAGAATTGGGAGTTGGCGGAATGTGCGTGAAGAGAGGCGGAGGTTCGCAATGGTTTGAGAGGGGAGATAGGATAGGATTTGCAGACGTAGCTCGAGAGGAAGTTTGGTGAATATGTCGGCCTCGCCATGATGATCCGGCACATTGAACGCTCCATTCATTGGGCTAAAGTTTGGATCGTGCTGGATTGCATTGCGCAGAATGGGTGTTAATCGTGGGATGAAAAGAGGGTTCGCCGCGAGATATTCCGTGCCCTCTATGTGTTGCCACCACTGCTCGATATTGGCTCTAACGTTCTCGTCGCTGGAGACCCTGTTGACAGCCGCACAACTACTACTTTCTGCAAAACACCATTGCCCTAACGCCTCGAAATTGACGTAGCCGAAGCGCTGCCGGGACAAGCGGGAGAAGATGTCAAAACAAGTAGGATGGAAAGGGATGGCTGTATAATTATCGCCGGCCTGGATATGCTCAGTATGCCGGTGCCGAACGAACGAGAAGGTCTAGCTTTTATAAGGAACGTAAACGTACCTCAAGAACGATACTATCGATGATCGGGGCGCTCACTCCATGCCGGGCAGGAAGAATGGTCTCACCCCCGCAGTCTCGTGAGCGTACGTGGTCGCATAATCCGGAGAGACAGTAGCGGCCTCCGCGCTCAAAGTCTTGGTCATCTTGTTCGTCTCTCGTTCCGTGCTCGTGGTGGGCTTTGCTGAGGAGGCATTGTGCTGTGTTGCAGCCGAGCATCTCTTCTGCGGTGATGAAGGTGCCTTTGTAGCCACTTCCTGGGAAGCAGTTGTGTGGGGGTGGAGGGTCTTGGGTGATGTTATCTGGGCGGTATGAGTAGTAGTTTTTTGTGCGAAGGGAAGGAAGAGAGAGGACGAGCGTACCTTTGAATAGGATGTACGCGTCGTCTTCGGGGCCAACATCGATGTTCATAGCATCATCATTTTCAGAATCGTCAAGGTTGTCATCACCTTCTGATTGAAACTCCAATACCTCTTCCCTATCCGATTCCTCGAAAACGTATTCTTCATCCCCATGCACATCCATCTTCGCTTCCGTATCCACCACGTCACCAGTCCCTTCTTCATCGAGGCACACCTCCGTGCAGTCACCATCCTCATCCTCCTCATACATACAAATATCTGGCTCTCTTCCTTTCCCGAGCTGACATCCCACCTCTTTAGTATCACCTGTACAACGCCAACCCATCCACGCTCGCTCGGTTCGTAACCGCCGGCGGCCAATGTTGAAGGTTACGCCGCAGAGGCGGCAGCGGACTTCAGAGTAGCCCATTATTTGGTGGAGGATTGGAGGGGAAGATGAGAGGAAAGGTGCAGTGAAGACGTGTGATGATGATATAGTCCTTGCAGTGTGTGAACTAACTGTTTACGTTTTGGGTCCTTTTGGTAGCTAGGCTGCAGTGGCTGCCTTCTGCTAGATTGCGTATGTATCTTAGCCCTAGAGACATGATTTGCTGTGGTGTGCTAACTATAGAATCCTCGATGGTGGCATTGAATACGACGAGCAGTGTGGTAGATTACAGGTTGGCGGAAATGTCATATCCTCCTAGGCTGTTGGTCAGTCGACAGGTACGAGCCGACATACGGTCTGATGATGACCCTAGAGGCTGGTTGACTACACTCGTGGGACCATTAGGATAATACATATGTAGCAAACAGTCGAGACAAAGTATACTTGTTGAAATACAAAGTGAATAGAGACGGCGGTGTTGGTCGTGGGAGCTGCGTGACACCGTGTTTGATTGGCCCGCTTGGCTGACGCGAATCCTTGCCGGACCTTCCCTTCGGAAACTGCATCTGTCCTTTCCACCATCATCACTTCCACACCTCAACCTCAACCTCAACCGCAACTATGATCCAGGCCTTTCTTCAGCGCCTGGCCCGCTGGCTGGACCGGCCACTCTTCCCATGGAAGGTACGCTTTACTTTACAATTAGAAAGTGCTCACATGCTCACATGCACTTCTTTAGAAACTGGTCTTCGGCTTCAGCCTAGCAGAATTCGCTCTCGAGAACTGGCTGCTCTTCCGCCAATACCGCGTTTTGAACAAAACCAAGGTCCCCAAGGCACTCGAGAAGGAGATTGATCAGGCTACGTTCGACAAGTCACAGGTCCGTGTACATTTGCGCGCGTACCCCACTCCATACTGACACAACGCAGGCATACGGTCGCGCAAAAGCGAAATTCAGCTTCGTGTCAGGTCTCTTCAACCAGGTCAAATCCCTCGCCGTCCTCTACTTCAATGTCTACCCCATCGTGTGGGGCGTTGCCGGCACCATCCTCGCCCGCTATGCCCCCGCCCGCTTCTCCGGCGAGATCGTCCAGTCGCTGCTCTTCGTCTATCTCTTCGGCTTGATCGACACCGTCTGTGGCCTTCCGTTCGCATACTACCACAGTTTCGTGCTGGAGGAGAAGTTTGGGTTCAACAAGATGACAATCAAGCTTTGGATTACCGACATGATCAAGGGACAGGCTCTTGCCATTGCATTCGGTCTCCCAATTGGCAGCGCGTTCCTGGCCATTATTAAGAAGACAGGACAGAGCTTCTTTTACTATCTCTGGGTCTTCATGCTGGTTGTCCAGATCTCGGCTATGACAATCTATCCGATCCTCATCGTTCCCATGTTCAACAAGCTCGAGCCGCTTAAGCCCGGAAAACTCAAGGAATCCGTTGAGGCGCTCGCTTCCAAGCTTAAGTTCCCGCTTAGCGAGCTGCAAGTCATTGATGGTAGCAAGCGCAGCGCCCATAGTAATGCCTACTTTACCGGGCTGCCTTGGATCGGGAAGAAGAAGATTGTCATCTACGACACCCTGCTTGAGAAGAGTACGGACAAGGAGGTGGAGGCTGTTCTTGCGCACGAACTCGGTCACTGGAAGATGAACCACACATCCAGGCTGCTCTTCATCAGCCAGGCGCACTTGTTCTATATCTTTGCTTTGTTCTCTGTGTTTATCGACAACAGGTCGCTATACGCCGACTTTGGCTTTGTCAAGGAGAGACCTGTCATGATTGGGTTCCTCCTTTTCAACGAGATTTTGTCGCCGACAGACTCTATCCTTAAGCTTTTGTTGAATGTCTGGACCCGCAGCATGGAGTATGAAGCAGGTACGTCTACCAACACTTATCCTTACTGAACAACACTGACATACGATAGATGCCTTTGCTGTCAAGCTAGGCTATGCAGGTGAACTTGGTGCATCCTTGATCAAGCTTCAGATCCAGAACCTGTCAAGCATGGACGCCGATTGGTTTTATTCCAGCTTCCATCACTCGCATCCCATTTTGACGGAGCGTCTAAAGGCCATGAGCTGGGCTGGTGACAAGAAAGTCACGGCCGACAAGTCGCAGGATCAGGAGAAGCCGGTGAAGGCTGCGGACAGGGAACTTTAGATGTAGTAGAGGTCTTCACGCCGATGTATACTATCACAATCTCAGCTGTGGTTGGCGCGTTTTGTCAAGCATTCGGAAAGTGTGGAGGGAGATCGCATTATCTACGTAGAGGTGTACGGCACGAAATCTTCACACATGCTTGAAAAACAGCAATGTGAAACCACAGTTGGCCTCCACTGCTGAAAGTGACTCCTAAACAATGGACATGTATTTGATCTAAGCTGTTGAACGTGGCTTGAACGTGGGACGATCGGCCGTGTATGTATTGATTCATCATACGTTATGGTGTGGCGGCGCCGGCCAATCAGAGCGATTCGAGTAAGCTAGCTCAATTTGCGAGAAGGAGCCTGAAGGAAGACTTTCAGACAACGCTCCACCACCACCAGCCATCCACCACCCCCGCGTCCAACTACACCTCTCCACTCCCCGGAGCCAGCTCAGGTCACAATGTTGGCGAGATCGGCTCTTCGCTCAGCGCGCTCGGCCGGCGCTGCGGCTCGCAATACTGCCAGCAAAACATCTTCGGTACGACTCCCCGGCCATCCCATCGCAGCCCACAGCTCGCGCGAGCTCTCCCGAATCCATCCCGGGCCGTATCCCATCGCCATGAGGCTGTATCTGATTAATTGAGTCGGTTGCTAATGCATTGGGTGCACAGCGCGCTGCCTCGACGTCTAGCTCCACAGCCGAGGGAGCAGCTTCGTCCTGGAAGACGAACGCCCTACCCGCCGGCGCCACCGCTATCGCAATCGGAACCACCGCCTGGTACTATCATCTATACGGACGCAATGTCGATGCCATGACACCGGCGGAAGAAGGGTAAGTGATATTTGGAGAGGGAGGATGACGCGGGATATCTGAGGCCTGGCATTGGCAGGATATGGAGCTGACGGATTGCATCACAGTCTTCACCCGACGCAGTACCCTTGGGAGCACACAAAATGGCACAAGACCTTTGACCACCAAGCGTGAGTGCCCCTCCATCCCGACCGCTAGCCGCCTACCTGACAGCATATCTAGCCTCCGCCGCGGTTTCCAGGTCTACCGCGAAGTCTGCGCATCCTGCCACTCCCTCGCCCGAATTCCCTACCGTTCGCTCGTCGGTACCATCATGACTGTCGACGAGGCTAAAGCCATGGCTGAGGAAAACGAGTACGACACCGAGCCCAACGACGAGGGAGAAATCGAGAAGCGCCCCGGAAAGCTGTCTGATTACCTTCCTTCGCCCTACAAGAATGACGAGGCCGCTCGTGCCGCAAACAACGGTGCTTTGCCCCCAGATCTATCGCTCATGGTCAAGGCCCGCCATGGCGGCTGCGACTACATCTTCAACTTGTTGACTGGTTACCCCGAGGAACCTCCGGCAGGTGCTGTTGTGCCGGAGGGTTTGAACTTCAACCCCTACTTCCCCGGTACCGGAATTGCCATGGCTCGTGTGCTCTACGACGACCTGGTTGAGTACGAGGACGAGACCCCCGCATCGACTTCCCAAATGGCCAAGGATGTTGTAGAGTTTTTGAACTGGGCAGCTGAGCCGGAAATGGACGACCGTAAGAAGATGGGCTGGAAGGTGCTGGCTGTGACCAGCGTGCTGTTTGCGCTCAGTGTGTGGGTCAAGAGGTAAGCCGAATCCAGACTATAGTATAAGATCGACGACTGACAATCGTAGGTACAAGTGGGCCCCGATCAAGTCGAGAAAGATCGTCTACAACCCGCCAATCAAGACGCCAAGTCTAAAGAAGCTTCCCAAGCCCGAGCAGAAGTCATAAACATGGACCTTTTGCTGTGATAATTTAGCGGGGCTGAGGAGGATGGAGCTAGCGAAGTGTGTTTTATACTTGTACAGTGACAGCTATTTGCTCAAAAGAACAAGACTCTCTAAGATTTTCTTTGCATGTGAAGCTGGTATAGACGTTTTTTCCCTTTTGTATCTTGCTCTCCAATGGTGGTGGTCAGCGTCCTGTTGATGTAGTGTATCATCAATGAAGTTATTGTCGTTAGTACGTTAGGTGCTGTTGACCGTTGTGACTGGATTGTCGATGGGTGGTGAGGGCGGAGGGGACAATGTGAGTAGTATTTCCCAACTCCCATCTTCTTAACGGCAAGGCGAGGGAAATGTATAACACGAAGCAACCGCGCTAGCAGCGTACTGTATGTAAGCAGCAACTTTGCATGCACCAGGTGGTGAAATAGTTCATATCCAACTACTAGTAGTAGTACTAAACCATTACCAGAGTAGTGGTGAGACAGCTCGCTTACCTCAGCGGAACCAGTCGGACACGAATTATTGCACCATCTTTGTGACACTGTCCAGGTGTACTGCTATCTAGCGCCAAGAATTACAAACGCCTGGCGAACATTACCGATGCTAGCATTGCATGCCCATATGCAAACAGCAGTCTCGAGATGACGTATTCTCCGCGAAGAGAGGAGAAAGGCCAAGGTATGAAGAACTTTAGGAAGAGTGGGGTTCGAGTCTCTGCGTCCGTTTTCCTGCATCTCGAGATCGGGTCCTTAAACGGACGGGCTTTGGATGCCATGGTATCCGACGTCAGGAAGTGCCATTACCACCATAGGAGAGGGCCTGCCAACATGTCAGCAATATCGACCAGCTATACGGCCAATTCTCGGCACAACTACACAATCACTCGGGGTCTCACAACTCTTTTCTGTGGAGCATCGCACAATGGGTATACAGACAGCACGGAAACCACCACCTGTCCCGAAGAAGAAGGGACGTCGTACCAATTACAGAGACCGCCCTCGTACTACTAAATTGCCCGCAACTGTCACGATCCACCCGCCACGTCGCAGGTGGCTTGGCATCCAGTTAGGTTCTTCGCTACGTGATCGTATCCCTCGTTCCCTCGCAGATAGTGTTCCAGTCCCACTGCCTCCCTAGGAGACGACGCATCTGAAGCCTGGAAGGCAATGAAGGCCCAAGGGGGTTAAAGTACGACAAGGCGTACAGCAAGATGAAGTGCGAGACTGGAGGCATAATGGAGATGCATTATTCCAGTTCATGCATCTCCCGCCCGGGCTTCACGACCAGGTGTACGACATTCTCTGGAAAGATACGCTCTGCATCGTATCCTCGTATCCAGCCCACCTGCTCCACACAACCGGGTTTAATGGCAGTACAATATTCAGGACCTGAATGTCGCATCGTTTGGTCGAATAAGGATATTACCTGTCTCGCATGGTGCCGTCTCCGAGGACGGTTGGTATCACTACAGCCCATATCACTATAACCTGACATCAATCTCGCCAAATTCGGCAACGAGCACCTCAAGATCCAATACGATGACAACGCAACACAGACAACAATTGCGAGCGCTCTGGCCTGCCCTGGTGGTTTCACACCAGCAAGGCCATACTCGAAGAAGGCATCAAGCAGTTCCGCCTCAAGCAGAGCACTGGGTAACTGGAGTGCATCCTTGTGCCTACCGGCTCGGTTCCAACCCAGCCAGCGTGGGATCGTCTATCATACACAGTACGCCCATCGACTGTGGAGAGTCTAGAATTCAAGGGTCCTCTCCTTGAATAACGTAAGTTTGGTTACGATGTAGACTGTTTCACGCACTCTGAGCTGCGACCCTTGTTTCGCACTTCACGCATATCAAGCACCTGTCACTGTGGTTCTCCATGCGCGATTTGGACGGGTTTTTGGAGTATAGTCCTTTTAAAGTTGATCTTTCTCGGCTTGAGAGCCCGGTGCGTGGACGTAGGAGCACCCTCGGACTCAACAAGTTGACTGTTGTTATCTCCAAGCGTTGATTACTTCAGATCCAAGACAGGATCCCCATTTTGGAGGTTTGGAAGGACGTAGTCAAGATGCTTGGGGATATTGTTGTCAAAGAAACACTGTGGAGGGCCGGGAGGGGCGGCGTTTATTGATTGAAGAGTTTCGGAAAGACGAAATGAGCACGCGATTGAAAAGAACTTCAGCTCATATTTACCCACACATAACGAAGCCCTTTTAGCCTCTTTCTACTCTTACGTAAAAGAGCAGGCATAGCTTTACAATTCTATGTTTTGTTATTAAAGGAGAGTGACTAACGTGTTAGTTATTGTAGGTGTCTTTGGTGAGAGAGTCTTATCTGTGCGGGGAATTCTTTCAACCGCGTGGTGAGTTAAATGAGATAAACGTTATGCTCGGAGCGAGGTGGATGGGGTGGCAGTTTGTTTATAAGACGCATGGGGGGATTTGAGTCACGTTATTTTGCCACCCGCGTTCTAATTCGTTGCATGCCACATATTAAAATTAATATGTAGGGCTTTATTAGTTTACTAAGGATGCAATTTCTATGTGACGCCATATCCACTCGTATCCATTACGCTCCGCGAGTACATACGTACGGATACGCTTGAAGTCTTTCAGCCCGATATATGAGCAGCTTACCTAATACAATTGTGCAACTGCATTTGACTCTTGGACAGACTCGCCTTTCGTACTCATCTAAAGTATACCGTATAGACCGCGTATTGCATGTCCTGTAATACGCCAGGCTTAGTAATACATCAGTCCCTTGAAGTGTTATGTTAGTGAGTACGCCCGCCCTTAGGTAATCAATGAAAACCCTTACTGGCAGCTTTCAGATTTCAAGAAACATCCTTCAAACCTCAAAAATTTCTTTCAAAGAAGTGTCATTGAATATTATCTTTCTCTTTTGGAGGAACGTTTAATTCTGAAGGATATTTCTTCAACTTTGGCGGGCTCTCCTGTTTATCTTCCTAATTGGGAAGGCGCGACCAATACGCCCAGGCCTGGGAATATGCCTAGTCACTAAGGCGTATTCATACACCTAATTGAGTTAAACGTGCAGGGCGTAATACGCAGTCTATACGGTGTTGTGCCGCCGTCTTCCATCGTCGGTGTGGCACGGTGAACCGGGGCTAGAGGTAACCGCCCGGACGGCCGTCTACCCGAGGACGTCATGAGCGCCCAGTGACATGCCCTTATTTCTTGTGAAGCTGCTCCGCCATCTCAGGCTCCTTCGCTTCTTCTCTTGTTGTTCTGCTCTCGATAGCTAGCACTCCACTCACACACGCATTTATAGTGACTGCGTTACCTCAATCGTTTCACCTAGGAGTAATATCACTTGTTCCATCCGATTATGAAAGCCGCATTCGCCTACCAGATACATCTGCTCATTATTTGTTGCTAGCCTACCCGCGACAGACCGTTGAGCAAGAAGAGACGAGACCTTCAAAACTTCGCAAGCATGGAGACCAACACCTACGTGTCTCTAGCGCTGCTAGCCGCGCTCGTGTGGTTCCTCTACATCCAACTCTACAACTGGCGCTTCAAGAAATTCAGCCACATCCCGCAACACTACCCGAACACCCTTCTTCTAGGCGGTGGGCCGACCATCGGGAGAGCCTTCAAACGACTAGGTGATAAGAGGCGTCATCCAGGTGAGATCTTGAAGCGCCATCTTCTGAACGTGTAAACTAAGACAAAGGACAGACTATGCTTTTGATTTGCTATGGCGAGAATCAGGTTACCCGCAGTTCAACTTCTACGACATCCGACCGTTCACTCCAAGCCCAATGGTCGTAGTGGCATCACACGATATAGCTGAGCAGATAACCAAGGTTTCAAAGATCCATCCTTGGAGCGTGACGAAATCCCCAACTATGTCGGAGTTGTTTGACTTGATTGGACCGAAGTCTATGTTGAGTGCTGATGTGAGCCTTCCGCAGTCTAACGCTAAAATAAAGTTAGCTAACGACTGTACGAGGGTCTAACTTGGAAAACGCTGCGAAAACGATTCAATCCTGGTTTTGCGCCACAGCAACTCCTCACTCTGCTGCCCACCATCATCCAAAAATCGAACATCTTCATGAAGAGGCTGGACGCTTTGGCTGAGTCGGGGGCGGAAACAGAAATGGAAGTTCTTTGCACAGAGTTGACTTTTGATATCATTGGAGAGGTCGTGTGCAACATCGATCTCCAGGCGCAAGACGAGACAGGCGGCCACGAAGTCGTCTATCAAATTCGCGAACTTCTAAAGACCTATATTGATGATGGTGCCTTGCCCATATGGTTGAACGTTCCAAATCGATTCCGGCGGATCTACTATTCGAAGAAGGCAGATGCGTCCATCAAACGTGTCATCAAGGACAAGTTCGCCGATATCAAAGCGGCGCAAAGTGAAGGCACGAAGCAAAGTCAGAACCGCTCTGTGCTCGCCCTTGCTCTAAAGGACGTCGACGTTTTGACCAGCGAAGATCTTCACGTAACCGCCGACCAAATCAAGTCTTTCTTCTTCGCCGGCCACGACACCACATCTACGTTACTCCAACGGCTCTTCTACCACCTCTCAATCGACCCAAAGCGTCTCCAGGCCCTCCGCGCCGAGCATGATGCCGTATTCGGCGACGCCGATCCTCGCGAAGTCTTCCTCGCTCGTCCCGACGAAACCATAAAAGGCCTCACCTACACCTCCGCCTGCATCAAAGAAATCCTCCGCTTATTCCCTCCCGCCGGCTCAGCACGCTTGTCCGTCCGAGGCAAAGGGTTCACAGTGCGCCTCGAAGACGGCCAGGAACTCTGTCTCGATGATACCATCTTATACATCAACCACTTCCTCATCCACCGGGATCCGAAAGTCTACGGCGAGACGGCCGATGAATTCGTACCGGAGCGATGGGTGAGCGACACCGATACGACGGCGACGAAGCAGGACGACGCGCCGGGTGCGAAGAAGGTTCCGATTAGTGCGTGGAGGCCGTTTGAACGCGGGCCGAAGAACTGTATTGGCCAGGAACTGGCGAATATAGAGGCGAGGGTTATTCTGGCTTGTGTGATAAGGAGGTATGATTTTGTTAAGGTGGGGCATGCGGCAGTTGTGGTGGATGAGAAGGGGAGGCCGGTTGTGGGTGAGGATGGGAGGTATAAGACGAATGGAGAGTTGTTCAATGTAAGTTTCCCTCTCTTCTTTGTTGTGGTGAAGTGAAGATGATGGGAAGTTGACTTTTTTTGCAGGCCCAGGTCCTTACTGCGAAGCCGTTCGATAAGTGCAGGATGACGGTGAAGTTGCACGAAGCTGAGAATTGAGTTACTTCCATGAAGAACTCGGTGGATAAAACTTCGGGAAAGCGGTATTGCGGTATATTTAATGACGGTTAATGCCTGGCACTGGTACAGGTGAAAGTCGGGTCTGCAACATGAATTAAACAACCAATTTATCGACTTCACACCAATATCTCATCAGTAGCTCTGAAAGGCTATATATAATAAAAACACCGCCAGACGCCGAACAACATCTGAACATTGGAGGACATGTATGGTCACGTGATGTGACCTCGTGGTCCTTACTAGAACGGGCGACCAATCGGCGTTTGAATGTCCCGATTGATGATAAATCGGACGAACTGACCCTCCAACGGACATCAATGACGGTAGACAGGAGGCCAACTCTTTGAATACCTCCGGGATTAACTATCTGAGTATACACAGTTGGTGATACATAGCACTTGAGCTTTAAGTCGGCCAAATACAATGGTAGTGGCGCCACCCAATGACAGCTCGGGCACAGGCAGCACGCAATCCCGTCCCACGATAACCTCAACGACCCAGCCCACTGGCACCATGGACCAGCCCTACCCCATCTCCAACGCCTACCCGACCCGCGAAGAATCACCTCCATGTTGCGTGCGGAGACTTGTCGGTCAACTGAATACTTTATGTCGACGTAAACATGCTCCGAGGCATGTGTACCATCGCCTCCCGCAGACATCAGAGGAGCGCCGCGATGCCTCCTTGACCGAACGCCCTGTCGATGTGACGAAGCTCACACCCTCCGACATCGCGGCAGCTGAAGAGAAGGGAAAAACGGTGCTGTACCTCGCATATGGATCCAATCTATGTAATGAAACGTTCCGCGGCGTAAGAGGCATCAAACCTCTCTCCCAAATCAATGTCCTCGTCCCCACACTCCGCCTCACCTTCGACCTCCCCGGGATCCCATACACCGAGCCCTGTTTCGCAAACTCCGCGCTCCGCGACCCCGAATCCGATCCCCCAGCCCCGCCATCAGAAGAAGAAGACGAACAACCACGCAAGCCAGGCTACCACAAAGACCGATGGCACAAGGGCATGGTCGGCTGCGTATACGAAGTCACACCAACCGACTACGCCCACATCATCGCCACAGAAGGCGGCGGCTCATCCTACCAAGACATCACCGTCGACTGCTTCCCGCTCCCCACCTCCGCCGACACCGTACCCTCAGTCCCCACAACACACCCTTTTAAAGCCCACACGCTCTTCGCGTCTACCTCCTCCTCCCAACCCCGTCCCCGCCGTCCCGACCCTTCGTACGCGCAGCCCTCACCGCGCTACCTTAAACTCATCACCGACGGCGCGACGGAACTCAATCTCCCTAAAGAGTACCGGGAATACCTCAATGATATCCGCACGTATACTATTACGACGAGGAGGCAGCAGTTGGGGAAGGGAATTTTTATGGGGCTTTGGTTCCCGGTTTTGATAATGCTGTTTGGGCTTGGGAAACCATTGCGGGATCGGGAGGGGAGGGTGCCGAAGTGGTTGGGGGTGTTGTTAGGGTGGGTGTTTAGCGGGATGTGGTGGAGTTATGATGGCGGGTTTAAGGGGGTGTTTGGGGATGGGGAACGGACGGAGGGGTGTGATGGGGAGGGCGAGAGGGTGGGAGGAGCGTGGAGGGAGGGGATGGAGAAGGGGGAGGCGGAGGCGGAGGCGGTGCGTTTGGTTTGAGAATGGTGAGATAGCAGGTTTCTCGATTTGGGCCTGTAATCTACTGTACGGTTTCAAACCTCCTCCGAAGCTCATTGAGGTAAGAAGTAAGTATGTATAGAATTTCACCAATAACCGTAGTTTTGGATCGCCTCAGCCTTTATCACTAATCACACACGACGTACTACATCTTACGGGGATCGTGCTTTCTTAGAACAGATAGTTGATAAGTCGTTCCTCCCCTAAGCTTACTTCCTCCACGTGCACATCTCGTAAATAAGCAACTAACAAGCTGTAGGTAGGTTTGAAATAAGAAATAGCTGTTGAGATAATTGCGAATCCGGGACCGCAAGTCGCATATGCCCCGTAAGGCAGAATCTTCTAAGGCATACGCACATAAGGCATCAGTCAGGTAAGTGGTTCATATGCTTCCTGTTATACTGAGCGTGACTGATGTAATCAAGTAAGGGAAGTGCACCACGCCCTTGACTTTAACTCCCTTTCACTTTACTCCTTACAACACTACAGATCTGAAGAGCCCACGGGTGTTACTGCCATAATGCCAAATACCAATCGCATGTCTCCGCATTCAGCCTGTTCTGTATACCCTGCAGCAGGGCCACGTTGCTAATAAATACTGTACTTCAGCCTTGCCACCCCTGTCACCGGCACCGTTGATGACACTGGCGCCTGCTCTCCGCTCATCGTGGCGAATACTCCTACACAAATATATCCACAGTATAACCACTCTTTGGAGTTATATAGCATCGCCTTCGACACTGCGTTTACCATCATCTTCAGCCATACCTATACCATCGCCTGTACCGTTGCATATGTCACAGCTACCACTAGAATAGTATCGAGAAGACTCCAACAAATCTGTCGTCCCTACTCCGCAGCTCGAAGAATCGACCTCGAACGTGAAACATCCGAGCGAAAGTGTCGCTGACGTTGTATATGAGTGCTCAACTCCATTTACGCAAGAACAAGTCTCTAGAGATTCAACGCCACCAGAACAGGAACACCCTTAAAAGATGTTTTCCGAATCGTCAAAAGGGCCTCTTTGGCAACGAGTTTCCGCTCGTATATTCCGAAATACCGATAATGCAACAACAACAACAACAACAGAAGAGGCCCAGCATGTGAATAAGGTTGGCGCCACTTCTACGATGGTCTCGCCAATGAATGCAGCTGTTCACGACTCGCCTGAGACTTGTGTATACTACTGTCCGGTCCATGCCACGATCAGCTCAGGATATCGCTGTACGATTTCCGAAGTCGATATTTGCCGCCTAAAAAATTGCGAATTCTGTGAGGTGATTTTCGAGGGACTTTCGTCTCTGGACTTAGAAAATAGCGGATTTTCGCTTGCGTGGGACGGCCTAGGCTGTACGCTTCGTATATGCATTGTTCAGGAGGACGAGCCAGATTGGTACCACCGCACAGCACATCCTTTGCGCCTCCCACCTATCTCCGAACGTTATGAATTCTATCAATTGGAGATCCGTAAGTGAACCCAGTCTCGTTTTCTCCGACACGAAGGCTGCTGACTGGTCTCTTTTAGCTTACGATGTCAAAACCGCCCCCGGAAACCCATTACCTTGGATTGGCATTCGTTCCGAGATAGCTCAAGGTTGCGATCGTTCTGCCTCTCTCGCCCGCGCTGGAACCTGGCTACAAACGTGTACAGAGGATCACACTACTTGCTTTCCTCTGGACGCCACACAAGGAAATGTTCTAAGCACGGAAAAACAGACTGGATCGCTACTGCCTAAAAGAATAATTAACGTTAGTGACACTGATACGCCAAGGTTGCTGTGTGATTTTCAGTTCACAGCTACTGTTAAGACACCCTATGTCACTTGTCAGTACCCGTTTCCATGAATTACCGTTTTTTCTCTTTCCAGAATTAACCAAGCACTTTAGTAAGTCACTGCTGGGGCTCTCACCCAACGTACAAGACGACTAGGCTGTCACTTCTGGATCGAATGTCTGGCATGCCTTGGGATGATATACCGGCGACGTTTCAAGACGCCATCACGGTCACCCGGGCGTTGGGCATTGAATACCTATGGATAGATAGTCTCTGCATCGTTCAAGATGACCCTAATGACTGGGCTGAGGAGGCTTCGAATATGGCTCACATCTACGCGAACGCAACTTTGACGATCGCCGCATCAGCAGCCAAAGATGATACGGTGGGGTTTCTCAAGATGGGAAGTTATGATCAAATGATCAACACGGTGCATAATATTCCGTCTAGACCCTTCATCAAGCTCAGACGAGATATTCACCGTGACGGATCAGAGCCCGGGCCCCTTTTGGGGCGAGCATGGGTAAGGGACCCAGCTCATAGTCTACAAGTCGATCTAACAAGACTTGAAAGGTTTATCAAGAAAGACTGCTTTCGCGACGGGTTCTATACTTTGAGCGATTCGAAATGGTATGGGAATGCCGAGAAGCCCACATATGCGAATGTGGTTCCGACCTCAAAGGAGCGTCCTATCGACAATGCCGACAAACCGCAAGGACTGAATTTACAGCACTAGAGCAGTACGCAGATGCATCTCTTGCTACCACATACAGCTTCACTCGTCCTTCCATGTCCGATTCAGAGACGTACGCTTGGTGGCGAATGACGATTGTGCAAACGTACTCCAATCTCCGTCTATCTAGAGAATCAGATAGATTACCGGCTTTATCAGGCCTTGCAGCCATCGCGCGTATGAAAACGAAGGACTTCTACCTTGCCGGACTCTGGCGTATGGACATAGCGAGGGGGTTACTTTGGAAAGCAGACCGGCAACCTTACTTTGATAGAGAATACCATGGGCCGTCGTGGTCTTGGGTGAGCAATATGTCGCCTATCCTTTACGACTGGTTTCCGCTGCAACGTGAATTTGTCACTGTTATCGATCATAACATCACGTGTGCGACTGTGGATCCCACCGGGGCCGTATTATCGGCTACACTTCGACTCAAGTGTCCCATCCTTTTGGTGAACGTGCCCTATCACCGTCGTCACTCTTGCGATCGTATCGTGATTTATCGTCAAGTTCTGGAGGATACAAAAATGGGAAAATTGGCTATACATGTGAAAATGGATGGAGCGATCGTAACAGTCGTGGTGAACTTGAGGGGTTGGTGGGGAAGGGAATTACATACGGCGGCGAGACGAAAATTAACGGATATAACTGAATCGGATTTGGGGGACCAGGAGAGGGATACTGCTAACGTCTTCCTTGCGGTGGTAGGATGGAGGGTAAAAGAATTAGGTCCGCAGAATTGTCGCTTGGAACTGGCTGGTATTGTCCTCGCTCCCTCGCAGCAGCAGAAAGATACATGTCAGAGGGTTGGACATTGGACTGCCTTTCAGACAGGGGACAGTACTCTTGGTTTAACTGAAGCTATGGAGGATGCACTTGAACGCTTGCCTGGGCTGGTTAATGTTATTTGATAAGGTGGGAAGATGGCTATCACTATCCTCAAATTAGTTAATGCGATAATCTTGCATAGGCGGTGTGATGGATCCAGATTGAAGGATCATTGACTACCCGCACATCGTTGTGAAAGACTTTTGGGTGAGACAGAACCGCTAGTCAATGGTCTGGGATGATTTAAGCGCAGTGATAGATGTGCTTGTGGCTCGGCGCGAGTGCCATCGGATTGACTGTGACGTTCGTCCAATACATGCAATTGGTATTTACTTTACAAACACATACGCGGCATAGAGGGTATTAATATAAAAAAAATACTCTATGATATAAGTTTGAAGTTCTAAATATAGTTCCTGCCAATTATATCAAACCCAGTACCAGATCTCCTATGCGTCTTCTTCGCTGTACCTATGTTTATTAACGTCTCATCTTATTTTCTCCAATTGAAGTATATCAAGCGATTTGGTCATTAATTAGATATAATATGATTATTGACGACAGCATCTCGAGGCAAAAACGGCCGCATTCCCTCTCCTGGCTTCTTACCGGCAAGACAACGTTCCACAGCGTTTTTCAAATAAACGCTCAATAGCGAGGTACTACACTTGTGAATAAAACTACTGGCATTTTCTTGAAGCAAAAGGTACGTGAGGGCATAAAGGTTGGGTTGCTAGTTGTTGTCGAGCAAGGAGCGCTCGATTTCGAAATTATAAGGATCAGTTCATGGAGGCGGTCATGATATATATCCGGGTTGCGGACGTGAAGACATACGGTATGTCGTGCTAAGGTCGCACATTTGGTTGTAACAGACTTCGGAATCTCGAATTAATTTTCCCGAGGTTGGTGAAAAGGCCTGCGGAATCCCAACGCTTCGGTACACTACCCAATACTTGCTCACTGACCGTTTGCATCGAAGCAACAGAGCCACACCGCACGGACTTGTGTAGGAGGCTCAAATTAAACCTTAAATTTATCAGTTATCGCTGCGTCGTTCTTTCTATTTAAACCCCCGCTATAGTCTACTGCAATACATCCAACACTCAGAACCGACCAACACACAACTTCAACGACCAATACACAACTTCGACGGTCACAGATAATCTCGACGGTCACGCACAACTTCTCCGGCCTCGTACGATTTTGACCCCGACGTCTCTGGAAGATGAGAACGTAGCGAAAGTAGCGCTCGCAGCGTTTACCGACAGTAACACCTCCAGCGATGCTCTTCTCTTGCAGCAGCGCAAGGCACCTGATCCCACTTTCCGTTTCATGGATCTCCCGCAGTATGTACAGGCCCTCCATAAATCGGATGTGAAGCTGAGGCCCGCACCAATAGAGAGATTCAAGACCATGTGTACCACTATCTGTGGACCCATATCAAAAAGGTGAGCCTAGCAGCCGGGAACGGTCTTCGGGTTAGACTCGTCTACGACGGTGCCTTCTATCGACGCGCCGGCACATCTAGTAAACTGCCCCTCTGGCTCCTCACCAACAAAGCGTTCTTCGATAAGGGTCTGAAACAATTCTGCCTCAAATCGAAGAAATGGGTACTTGAAAACCCGCTGCACGATAGCGCTAACAAGCAGCCTGCACCTCTCACAGCCGGCTTGAACGCCGCCGAACACCTGGAAGTGGTATTCCCGGTCAAACTTGGTTCGCACTACCAAACACATCTGTCGAATAGATTGGCGAACATCCTCCAACACAACAACAAATTAACCTGTCTTAAGCTACGCTACGTCTTCGAGAGGGGCGAACATCCTACCTTGGAGGGCTCTACATTGCTGGTGGATCTCGCTCGAGTACTGGAAGCCAAGCCTACACAACTTCAGCACCTCGAATTAACGATGATTTCGTGTTATTATTATTTGACTCATGAGGTCACAGATCGAATTGTGCTCGAGGTCGAGAAGGTTGGTGTAGAGGTAGTGGACAAACAAGGTGTTTGTACGTTTGGGGAGGGGATCTCTACCTTCCCACATGATTGGAAGATGCTCTTCAAAAAGGCTAGGAAAGTTTAGCTCAACAACAGTGGCACATTGTTATACTCCCTAGGCGCTAAGTATTGAGTATGAACATTGCCGCTATTGTTGAGCGTACGGTTTCCTCTATCAATGATTGGGCTTCGATTTATGCGTACGAGCTTGGGACTGGTTTCTTCAGGTATATAGATGGTTAAGTCATGCCATAAAGTCATCGGATCCTGTGTCGTGGCTCAGAGAACGGGTAGAGACGAGAGTCCTCTGACTGGAATCCATTAGTTAGCAATCTCAAAAGCCATTTCAACACAACAATCACTCCTCACGCGCTTCCATGCGAGCGCTATGTTCTACCACTCCAGGTCAATATACTGCAGTTCCCCATTCTTCAATTCCAACTCTTTAAACCACGACTCATTTCCCAATTCTAGAATACAGGCACATCCTAAAAACAGCGCCTTGTCGCCCTTCCACCTCACAACAACTAGTAAACGACACCTAGACAGAACCATAATAGTATCGCAAATTCCCATAATCTCAGGACATATCTTACAAAGCCCTAACCTAGTTGTAAGCAATTTCCGTCCCCTCCAAATAAAGAGCGGCGCACCCATGATATTCTTCGAGTCATGAACCTCATGGCATGCTCTCTTCGGGGGCAGATTGACTTGGACTGCGCACCAGAGAAACAGCATCATTTCGCGTGTGGATTCAGTTCTAGTAATGACATCCATCGCGTCTTTGTAGAGGTCGTAGGGATTGAAAAGCTCAGCTGCGAGGTGTATATGTGTTGGTTTCGGCTGATCCATAAAGGTTCCTCATCAAAGGGTTTTCTATGAAGGAGGTTGGGAGGCGCAATGAGGACTCCTCAATTCTTGGGGTGGGAAAAGGATCACATATGTAGTGAACATATGCCTGATGGAACCTGAGGTTTCGATGGTTCTTTGGCTCAGCTCGTATTCAAGCTGGCCCTCATTGCTCCGCCATGATCATTCTGAGTGCGCTACTCGCTCAATACCTGCGCTAAAAATTAGAAAAGCTATTCAGTGGACTTCGCAACTCACTTGTAAATCACGTCATACTATTCCGAGCTTGAGGGTACCGCCAACGAAGGCATTAAATAAAGTGCTTCCACGAATACGTCGAAGGCCTATGGAACCCCGTATTACATTCTACGAAACCGCATGAGAGGCTTCTGAAGGAGCTCAACAAATATCACTACAGTCACTTCATGCCCTCAGCGGTACAAAGCGATCTGACAGCCATTCGCATTCTTCCCTGTCAGCCTCAGCATTCCCTTCCACTGTCGTGCATCACGACTCTCCAACCGCTCAAAATTCTGCGCTAGCCTGGCTATCACCAGCGCAGCCTCGAACAGAACTTTCTCTCTCCCTAAACGAGCTCTTTGCCCGCCACCAAACGCCATATACTCCCACTGCCCAGGATGGTTCTCCAGCCACCGTTCAGGTCTAAATTCGTCGATACCAGGTCCAAACACTGACTCTTCCCTGTGTAAGGCAAAGAAGCTCGTTTGTAAATACGTGCCTTTAGGAATGAAGATAGGTTGGTCGTGATTCGGGCCACCTCCGACGGGTAACATGGTGTCTTGGAGGCAACACCGAATCATCATTGGAAAAACCGGGTACAACCGTAGAGCTTGAGGAGTCAGTAAGCATCAAGGTCTGAAATGAAGGGTAGCCTACTTTCGCTGAGAATGTTCTGAAGAGTTGTGAACCCCCTCAGATTGTCGAAAGTGAACAGATCCTCGCCCAATCTTAGAACCTCGCTCCTCAAAGTGTCCCATTGTTGTTGGTTCCGAGCTAACAAAAACATAGCATTCGAAATAAGCACGGCCGTGGTCTCCTGTGAAGCCATCATTCCTTGGAGAACCTGATCACGGATGTATGTTTTGTCGTCAGTTTGTTCAGCGAGCCCTTGGATCAAGCTTCGTTGCTTATTCATGGTCGATGTCCCACCATTTTTTTTATTGTGTTCCAAAGCTCGATGGACGTAGAAGTCCAGGTACTCGTGAGCGCGACGACAGGCTTGTTGGTATGCTTTTTTTGGTGCTAAACGCCTTAGACGACCCAGCATTACTCGAAGCCCAGTGCCCCTTAGCGCGCTGTGCAAGTGTTCAATGAATTCGTCTGCGGTGCAGGGCGCGCCTTCAGAATCGACCGATGGATCGACTCCAAGAAGAAAATGTAGTGAGTTGTTCAGAAACTGGTGATTTATCAGGACAGTACCCATCAAAGGAAAAGTCTGACATAACTTACAGTTGTGAACAGAAGGGGCTGTAGGTCAAATGAAGAACCGTTCAATGGAATTGTCTTGAACAGGTCTTTAATATCGCGAGACAGCACACTGAGGTCCGATATGTTGGCGTTGGAAAACGTCGGTTTCAGCCTCTTTCGCGACTGCTGCCAAACTGATCCATCGGTTGTGAGGAAGCCCTTGCCACAGAAAAATTCCATTGGTGGCAGTCGCTGAGGTTCAATACCGAAAGTCTTGCCAGCAGTGTAGATTATGTGTAAGTTCTCGGGTGCTGTAGTGTAGACGACCGGGGTCGCGAACAATGATTCTAGTCGGAACGTACGTCCAAGTCTCTTATGATATTGGACCATTGAGGAGAAGTCGCTGTGGCTTTCCATGTCGAAGTCCATGTGAAAGAACACATCTTTTGGCCAATATGTCCTCGTGTTTTTATTCTGGTTTCGCCGGAAGTTGAACCTGGCCGAGAATCGACGGAGAAGAAAAATAAAGGAGAAGGTAACTGCGCTTGATAAAAGGACGCTCGTAGAGAGACCCATTTTAGTTATGTGTGCAATGCAAAAAAATAGTACGAGTGTGATTATAAGACACTACCATAGGTAGTGGCGAATGCAACAAGGAAAAAGACAGCGAGGTGGACACGTAAATCCCAGAACTTCCGGGGAAAGACGATCAGGGTCAGATAATTCCAGATGATTCAGCCCGTAAGCGCATTCCAACGTCTTGTCAAGACCGACGGGGCAAGCTAGGTCAAGACTCGTACCGTCAGCCGACGGTTTTTTGATTGGTGTAAATCTTCCAAAATCTCTAAGAGATAAATCATTAAATTTTAGCTTTTTAATTGGCCAATTCCTTATCACGTGCCCATACCTAATCTAGTTTAAATGTTTTAAAACGCATTTTCGTGCAATTCTCCTAATATGAAAGAGTTACGCAAGCACTACCACACTTTAGTGGGTGTACCGCGGCTGGTGAATGCAACATTCTCGCCGCAGGTGTCAATACACTGAGGACTTCAGCTTTGCCGTATTACTGCGTTCTTCCCCGCTTTCAAGCTGGTGTGTATGCACCACCGAGGCGGAGCACATAGATCTTTTGGGCGCGTATGTTGCCTTAACGTCATGCCCTCAAATGATGGGTATGTTGGACGCCCTGGCGCCACTGGCCTGACATGCAAGTCTGGGTTTGCAGCTTTCGGGCCAATCAAGTTTCAAGATCATAATACGTACGGCGTTGTCCATTCAACATGCCAAGGTGTACCTTTTGACGCTCCATTCACGGAGTTTGCGAAAGGGTCAACTCAAGCGTTAGGTGAGTATACATACCACTAGTCACACTCATCCAACCCATTCTGAGTTTTGTGCAGCGCTTCGTAACTAGATACTCAATTCACAGTGGCTGACCGGAATGACTGTTCACTCGGCAAGCGGTCAGGATCAATGCGACAGCTACAATACGCATGACTACGCCAAACAGTCACACGAATATGTCGCAACCGTTCACGATATGGGCGCTTGATGGTCATCGCTACATCTCACTTTTTTTCTCCAAGTTTAGTACCACCTCGTTTCTAATCCGATAATTTATTTCGAAGCACCAATGGCGTTGACAAATGAAACGGAGACCCACAACCAGGGCTCCATCGCTCGATTGAAAAATAAGGCCCCCTTGAGAGTGGATGACTGGACTATATTGTTATCCTTGGTGAGTATATTTATGGCTCGAGCGCAGTAAAGAAACGTCGTTACTAACTTCCCTCAGTGTATTACGATTAGCCTGGGAGTCAGCGACGTATAGGCGGCATTTACAGGCATCAGAGGCGTTCCATTCGAGACCATGACTCTTGGTATCTGGGTCGTCTTTCGTAAAATCTGTTCTCACGGTGTTTCCAAAGTCAAAAGCTAACAGCCTAAAATGCAACTTTCTAACATTTTGGCCTGCCACTTCCTCCACGGCTTGATCAAGACCTCCGTGGTCGGTTCTCTACAGGAGGATCGAACCTTCAGCATTATTAGCAATATCATCATGACCATTATCGTTCTATGGATGATAGGCTCCTTCTTTGTGAGTTCAGAACTGCTGCCTATGAGCAATCTGCTGATACCCCGGTAGCCTGTTCTTTGTTGCGCCTGGCATATCGGAGTTTTGATGTAAAAGCTCCTTTGATCGAAGGAGTTCTTTTAGCCAATAGCGATGTTACGATTTTTACAAAACACCTGTGCCAGGTACTCCTTGATATCAACCTTTACCCCTAAAGGGGTGGAAGTTCTCTGAGAGTGAGAGACCTCCTTGGCCGCCCGTGTAATCCTGTGATCACGTTACTTCGCCATCTGCACTCTGATTTATTGCGTCCCACTTTCAGATGATGCGTGGAGGGCCTTATTGGTCTGTGGACACTTAAATTCCCACATGACTCTAAGAATCCTCATATTCATTACTTTGACGAGTAGGAGATCAAGAACGTCTCTCTCTTGGGTTTAGCGTGCTGATAACCTTCAAAGGTCCTGCGAGCCTGAACTCTCCCGGTGGATCGCACTTGGGATACCATGCATTTCAACACTGCCAACAAATTCTCAACTGTTCGAGTCCAAAAAAAGTATTCGTACGAAATACGTAGTTCCTGTGACGGCGAAATCCAATTTTTCTCGCGAATAACCCCGCACCGCCGGAAGATATTTGTCCGTCTCTACGAGCATTACAATGACCAGCGAAAGCTTAGCCTACATAGGCATGGATACCTTTACAAAGACTAACGGGCTGACGTCCCGCGAACCCAGGTTGATCGTTCCAGAAACCCCGGAAAATGTATGTATATATGCACACAAAATATTCCTCTTGTTCAGCGATGAGATCTCTCGCACCAAGAAAGGATTCCATAAGGTAGGTGGAACAACACACCATGCGCATCATCTCTGAGCTTGCGACATTTTTGCTTGCGCTACTGCCTTTCCAGGCTTTTGGTCGGGGTCTTAGTGGGAAGCCGACGGATTTCATCATCCCGGAGAAGCGCGCACCATTACAAAATATTGTATGTCAATGGCTCTAGGCTTCTTCTTCATCCAACGATACTAACATGATACTCAGGTGACATGGGACGAGCACTCGCTCTTTGTGCATGGCGAACGTATAATCTTCTGGGGTGGCGAATTTCATCCATTCCGGTAAGTTGATCGGTGGTGGCATTTCAACCTTGGAATGATGTTAACCATACGCAAGTTTACCCGTCCCAAGTCTATGGCTAGACATATTCCAGAAGATTAAGGCCTTAGGATACAATGGCGTTTCTTTCTATGCCGCATGGGTGCTGCATGAGCCGAAACCCGGTCACTTCCAAGCCGATGGCATTTACGACTGGGAGCCATACTTTGCCGCCGCTAAGAAAGCCGGCGTGTACCTCATCGCTGTAAGTAAGATCCAAGATAAACGTTACCGCTGATGACTTACGTACTTCCCAGCGCCCCGGTCCGTACATTAATGCTGAAGTATCCGGAGGAGGTTTCCCAGGCTGGCTACAGCGAATCTCCGGAAACCTACGTACACCAGACGCGGACTACCAGGCCGCATCCAAGAACTACATTGAGGGCATAACACCCATCATCGCTAAAGCGCAGATCACCAACGGTGGACCCGTCATCCTCTTCCAGCCCGAAAACGAATACAGCCTGGGTGCGAACAACGTCACCTTCCCAGATGCGAACTACATGAACAATCTCATGGCTCAGGTCCGCAGCCTGGGTATCGTAGTTCCCTTGATCAATAACCCCGCCTGGTCCAATGGACTCAACGCCCCGGGCACTGATGCTCCAGTGGATATCTACGGCCATGACGCGTACCCACTGGGTATGAACTGTACCGACCCAACGTACTGGCTTGACAACATCCTGCCGACGAATTGGAGAAAGACGCATTTGCAGCAGAGCCCGAGCACTCCTTACCTCATTCCAGAGTTTCAGGGCGGTGCGTTTCAGCCGTGGGGCGGAGATGGGTTTGAGAAATGTGCGGAGTTTACGAATCATGAGTTTGAAAGGGTCTTTTACAAGAACAACATTGCCACTGGTGTGACCATCTTTAACGTTTATATGGTATGTTGATAGGGTTTCACTTGTGAGGGTGAATACTGACCAAGTTCAGACCTTTGGTGGGACTAATTGGGGAAATCTCGGGCACGCTGATGGCTATACGTCCTACGAGTAAGTGATCCAAGAGAGCAAACTGATCTAGTTAACTTTCGGGACAAACCTTATTAACCCACCTACCCAACACCAGCTACGGCGCCGCTATAACAGAAGAACGCCAAGTCCACCGCGAAAAATACAGCGAGGCAAAACTAATCGCAAACTTCGTGCAAGCCTCTCCGGCCCTAGCATCCGCAGTACCAGGCTACAACACCACCGGTATCTACACAAACAACACTGCCATAACCGTAACGCCGCTCTTCGGAAACAAGACCAACTTCTACGTCACGCGGCAGACCAAATACAACTCTCTCGCCTCGACCCCTTACAAACTCCGGGTACAAACCAGTGCAGGAAACCTCACTATTCCGCAACTCGGCGGCGAGCTTTCCTTAAACGGCCGCGATACAAAGATCCATGTAACGGATTACGATATCGGCGGCTTCAATCTTCTTTACTCTACGGCTGAAATCTTTACCTGGAAGAAGTATGGGAGTCGGACTGTTTTGATTGTCTACGGCGGTCCGAATGAGCAGCACGAACTCGCAGTGTCGAAAACCAGCGGGGCGACTGCCGTCGAAGGATCCGGCGTAGAGTTCTCTAATCGCAACGGTAACACTATTTTGAACTGGCAATCCAGCCCCACTCGCCGTGTTGTGCGTATCGGATCGGATCTTTACATCGTGGTTCTAGACCGCAACCAGGCGTACAATTACTGGACCGTGAGCACACTGCCCGAAGGCAGTTACTCGCACGACGCAACATCGTCATCCGACCTCATCGTCAAAGCCGGATACCTAATCCGCAGCGCCTCAATATCCGGCGACAAGATCAATCTCGTAGGCGACATCAACGCCACCACAACCATCGACATCGTAGGAGGTGCGCACCAAGACATCACAGCCTTCACATTCAACGCCCAACCCATCGACGCAAAACTCGACCGCAACGGCTTCCTCAGCGGCACAGTCCCCTTCACCGCCCCCGAGATCAAACTCCCCGACCTCAAATCCCTCTCCTGGAAATCCATCGACGCACTCCCCGAACTCCAAGACACGTATGACGATGCAAGCTGGACAGATGCCGACCACAAGGAGACTAAGAATACGTATTGGCCGCTCACTACCCCCACGGTGCTATGGGGCGCCGAGTACGGGTATAATACAGGCTCGTTGATCTTCCGGGGCCATTTCATTGCGACGGGGAATGAAAGCGTTATCCATCTCAATGTTTCCGGCGGCTCGGCTTTTGCATCGTCGGCGTGGGTTAATGGGACTTTTCTTGGCTCATGGCATGGAGTGCCCGGAGTGTCGATTGCGAATCTGACGCTTTCGCTTCCGAAACTCGCAGCGGCGAAGCCGTATGTGCTTACGGTTTTGGTGGATCATATGGGTCATAATGGGAATTGGTTAGTAGCCCTCTTTCACTTTTACTTCCACTTTCCCAAAGACCCCAAAGTTCCCAAATTTCACAGAACACTTGCTGACTCCATACGCCAGGTTCATCGGGTACAACGAAATGAAAACACCCCGCGGAATCCACGGCTACAACTTCCCCGGCCACACCCGCTCAAACTCCTCCCGCGCCGACGACGGCATTATCTGGAAAATCACCGGCAACCTCGGCGGCGAGGATTACCACGGTGGAGTCCGCGGCCCCATGAACGAAGGCGCTCTCTTCCCCGAACGTCAAGGTTACCATCTCCCCTCTGCGCCAACCGCCTCCTGGAACAGCAGTGCCGGCCCAGCAACCGCACTCTCGAAACCCGGCGTCACTTTCTACAGCACCGAGTTCCCGCTGGATATTCCCTCGGGCTACGATGTCCCGCTTTCTGTGGTCTTCAAGGGCGATGCTTTTGCAGGGGCAGGTAAAGGGTGGCGTGCTCAGGTGTGGGTTAATGGGTATCAGTTTGGCAAGTTTGCGAATGGGATTGGGCCGCAGAGTAGGTTTCCTGTGCCTCAAGGTATTTGGAATTATCGGGGAGAGAATTATGTGGCGATTAGTGTTTGGGCACTTGGCGAGGGTGGCGCGAAGCCTGGGGGTGTGGAGTTGGTGGCTGGTATGCCGGTTAAGAGTGGGTATGGTGAGGTGGAGCTGGCACCCATGGAGGGATGGGTGGAAAGAACAGGGGCGTATTAAAAGGGTATGTATATAAGATGAAGAGACTCTCTCATAGTCCTCACGGCATGCCGTCTGTAGCAAGATAGAAGTTGATGACTGCTCATTTGCTCGCTATTCCCAGCTCTGAAGCGACGACATGGATGCCAAGAGCTCAGGTATCAAGTGGCCGACCGAAAATATCATGAAACTATAAAAGAAATAAACAAATCAAAGGCTTTTCGGATATAAGCTCCGAAATATCAAGCTCTCAATCATGAGCTTTGGTTCGGAAGCTGGTGGCAATAGCCTTTCACGGGCCCATCTACCATGCCGCTTTTGCCGTCAACTACGTTTCCTAGAGTCAAATTCGCCTCCCTCACTCCAATAACATTCCACATTCATATTCACCAACCTGTGACGTTGTACTGCAGATGATGCTTCCACTGCGCATACCTACCTTCCCAAGCATCAAAGAACCCCTTCATAGCCTCCTCCTCACTCGCTCCAAGGATTGCCTTTTCGATTGCCTGAGCGTAGAGACGGTGAAGATGGTTCGAAGCATCCGTCACAGCCTCGCGCGTAAAGCCCACCCTGCTCCAATAAGTGCTGAAATGCACTTTAACCTTCGTGAGCGCCTTTGCGGAAGTTGGAGAGTCATCAGAGGGTTTGGACACTGAGAGCCGTCGAAACTGGAGAAGTGGTTGAATGAAACTTTGTCGGAGGTCTAATGGTAAAATAAAATCAGTGAAGCACTTTGAGAAGGGTAGATATGAGATATACCAAACCACCTGACATGTTGAGCAGTGTAGATGATGACAGTTAAGTCCTGCAAATTGCCCATCTTCTTCGTGAATCCCTTGCAGGCACGCGACCAGGCGACTTGATGTTTTCCTTCGAAGAGCTGCCCAGGGTCTCCTAGTTGTGGAACATAGTAGAGCTGCAGCTTTGTAACGTTGACCAAATTCCTGCTCGGCACCCATTTGAAAAAGCTGGTGATGCGCTTCGGGGAGTCGAAGACGAACGTCGTGTTTTGATAGAGGAAGACGATGGTCTCGCGGTGGATCTGCTTGCACACCAGAATCAAAGGGCACAGAGATGTTTCCCACTTCGTCGAAAGGCCTTGTACGTGCTTGGAGTTGCCCCAATGCCTTGAAACACGTAGCTTCCTCTGCTGTGCCGTCGTATAATTAGACTCGTCGAGATAAATGGGTGCGGAGCTCTTCCCTCTAGTGACACCTACGCAGAGTTTGATCGTCTCAGATGGTGGTTTCTCTGCGAGCTGGTCGATGTGGGATTCTTTGGCGGCAATCTCGCAACGGAAGGCCTCTTGGAAGTAGTAGTTGTAGATCTGATTCCGAACTTCACCGGGTAATGCCATGAACCCGCGAATCTTCTTCGGACTGGCTTTGCCGGGTCGGATGCGGGAAAGGAGACGGGCTTTGCTTTCCATGGCGGAGAGATCCGACGGTGGTGGTGGTGCTGATCTAAATTCGAGAGACGAAAGACAGAGGTGGAATTAAGTGAGAAGGGAAACAGATGTCGACTTTTGGGCTGCAATAGCTGGATAGACTGGTGGGAGACGAATACCAACCTCGAGCGTGGACCTGGTTGAAGTGGAGTGGTTGCCTATAAGTGAAGCTAGCCGGGTGCTGTTAGTGACGCAAGGTTAGCTGCCCAAAATCAAGACATCAATTCTGATTCAGAAAGTGAGAATGAGAGGAAGTCTGAAGTCGCGCCCGTCCATCTCACCTCTCACCTACCCGCGCTAACCCAGCCAGCGCCAATCAGAAAAAGGCGCCACCGGCATCGCCTGCACAACAACCCACATCGTCATACCCCAGCAACCTCACCATGTCCCCCAGCACCACCACCATCCGCAAACTCGCACCCCTCGTCCTTCGCCGCCAATTGACCACCACCAAGAACCTCGCCTCGCGTTTGCGCCAACCAGGCGAACCCACCGGCCCCAACGAACCCCCCTCCCACACCACTTCACCGCCCTCCAAGTCCCCGCTCAAAGTCTGGCCCTTCATCCTCATTTTCGCCCTAGGTACCTTCGGTTTCAAGAAGATTGTCGACCAGAGGAAGGGTGAGTACAAGGCCAAAGGTCCCATCGCCGGACATTCACCTAGCCGACCATAAACGCCCACACCACCGACCCCTCCCTCACCCCCCAACCCGCCTCCACAATGCCAGCAATCGAAAACCTCGGCGTCGCCTCGCGCACCTCCCCCATCTTCTCCCCCGACGACGTAACCGTAATCTTCGTCCTCGGCGGCCCCGGCGCGGGAAAAGGCACGCAATGCTCCAACCTAGTCACAGACTACGGCTTCAAGCACCTGAGCGCTGGCGACCTGTTGCGCGAAGAGCAGGACCGGCCCGGAAGCGAGTTCGGCGAGATGATCAAGGCGTATATAAAAGAGGGCACGATTGTGCCTATGGAGGTTACGATTCAGTTGCTTGAGAATGCTATGAAGACGGCCATGGAGAAGGAGAAGAAGACTATGTTTTTGATCGATGGTATGTATGCTCCCATCTGCTACTTGCCCATCCATCCACCTCGTAATCGGCATGCCCTTTTAGCTAATCGATATTTGGACAGGTTTCCCCCGCAAACTCGACCAAGCTCACGCCTTTGAGCGCTCCGTCGTCCCCTCGAAATTCACCCTCTTCTTCGACTGCCCCGAATCTGTGATGGAACAGCGCCTCCTCCACCGCGGCAAGACGTCCGGCCGCGCAGATGACAATATCGAGTCGATCAAGAAGCGCTTCAAGGTGTTTGTAGAGACAAGTATGCCCGTTATCAAGGAGTACGAGAGCCAGGGTCGCGTCGTCAAGGTCCAGGCTACCAAGTCCCCTGAAGATGTGTACAAGGAGGTGCAGGCCAAGATCAAGGAATGGGGTGTGGAGCCGATTACGCTGAAGTTTGTGTCGACGTAGGTAGGGGTGGGAGAGTTGGTAATTCACTTTGATAGTCCTAGAGACTTCATGACAGCTTGATAGAGAGTTCCATGAAAGATATGATCGTATTTTCTATCGCATGCATGCAGCGCGAGGGCTGCTTCGCCTCACCTATTCCATTCATTTACCCAGAAAGCCTAGCCTCTGAATGCACCTCGCCCAACCCTGCTCGTCCTATTTCGGCGAAGAGTTACAAGAAAAGAGGAATCAACCGCTTATCGTCATTCCTTAATCCATCTCATTCATCGTCAATCATGGGCCTCGGCTTGGCCTTGTTGTCACGTCTTCCACCACCCCTCTGTGCCTGCTCAAACTTCTGCTCCGCCTTGCTCGCCTCGTTCTCCCTCTCTTCAATAAACCGCTGCTTCTCCGCCTGAATAACTTGAAGCACGCCCTGCAAACTATTCCGCCACATGTCGAGGCGCGATGATACCTCCCTCCACTGGTTGTCTCCGAAGACGCGGTATGTGGACCGGTGGATGAGGAATGTCTGGTTTAGCTGGCTAAGCTTGCCCTCCACAAGTCCGGCGCGAATCACGTCAATGACCCACATCTCGACATCCTCGGACGGGATCTGGAGGGCTTTGGCGATGCTGGAGTACGGGAGCGATCGCGCCTGGCCTGTGGATGCGGCTATTGAGGCCAGAGTGAGTAATCGCATTTTCCTGTTCAACGCCGCATTGTCCAAGCCTGACTCCTCGATCCAGCCGTCATGCTCGTCCTTGAAGTCGTTGAGGTCGTCTAGCAGATCTGAGTTGAAGATCTCAAGAAGCTGGAAGTATATCGGGTCTGAGTTGCGGAGTGCTTGAATAGAGTCGAGGTCGGTGAGGTCCTGGAAGTCGAAGTGGGCTGGGTGTGTGAGGGCAGATTTGAGGGCGCGGAGGGAGAGTTCGCGGGCTTCGGTCGAGGAAACCTCTTCTGATGAAAACGTCCGAAGAGCGCGAAGGAGGTATGTGTAAGCCTGCTCGTCCTCTCCCGCATCCGCCGCAACATCGCTGACTGCAAGGTACAGTTTGCGGTCCTCCGAGTCGTCCATCTCCCACTCTTCTAACCATTTGTCTAGCTGCTTCAGTTGTGGTCGCAGGGTCTCGAAGTTTGATGTGGCTCGAATGACGCGCAGAACGGCGAGCAGGATGTGATATCGCATCTCGGAATGGTCTTCGGGGAGCGTGTTGAAGACGGTGCCGAGCACCGAAAGCGCAAGCCCGCCGCCATTCAGCGGCGAGGATGTGATGGGAGCGCTCAAGTGTGCGCAGATCTTTGGTAGGAACATGGGAAGATTGGGCGACTGCCGTACAAGGTGGATGAGAAGGTTGTATGCCGCTATGAACTCTGCATCCCACATTGTCAGCCCTCTATTCATTCATTTCATGACCCCAGCAAGGTGCTGTCCCTACCCTTCTCCGGTGCCTGGTTGAGCGCTTGACTACCCATGACGAGCTTCTTGAGCACCTCATCTTTCTTGTTCTCCTTCAGGTTCGCGGCTGTCTCGGCTTGGATGTTGGACTTTGTGTCGCCCTGGGAATTTTTGAGATTGTCGATGTATTGTGCGAGCTCGTCGGCAAGCTCCTCGAAGCTGCCCTCGATCAGCAGTGTCGTTGTCGGACCGGGCATATTGACGTTGTCGTTTCGAATATGCCTTGCGGTAGAGTGCGAGGGGCTCGAAATGGGAGAGTCGGTAGGCTTTGTCGACGGTTTCCGTCGTTGTGCTGCCAAGAATTTCAGGTCGAAATTGCGGGCTAGTGGGGGTCGTGTTATCGATAAGCACGTGATGCGACCGACCATCCACCAGACATGCATCATTATTGACGGATCTCCACCCACACTTCATCCCTTCTCATAGATCGTGTCAACATCAGGAGGGGCCGTGTGCCTCAATACCCTTAGTGTACAAGGGAGAAAGACCTTGGATTCTCATCTTTAGTGTCGACCCTACAATCTGCACGGAATCACATCGCTCTCACTTCCATGTTTCTGGGACTTCTCTTCTAAGGGGATCTCATGGCTCAAAGCCATCACTTCATCACCTTGAAAGGAAGACCAATGGCTAGACTTCGACATTTCGATTATTCTTCGAATATTTACAGCTGAAGCTAACGTCCTGAAGCCAGTAACCTTCACCATCCTCTCCCAAACGGACTCCCTCTCATATCTCTCTAAGTTGCCTTCACGAGGTTGAGTGTGAGCGGAGTAATGTCCGCGGTAACCTGTGTCGCGCCTACAAATCCAATCAGCAAACACTTCACCACACAGCATCAACAGAAGACTCACCATCATACAGCGCCAGATTGAAACTTCCATCAGACTGCTTAACAGCCGCAAACGTGCGGTTCGTCAGGGTGCTTCCATCCTTTACACCGACGACATCGTTGTCCCGAGTAAACGTCGCCCATTCCATGAGCGAGCCCTTCGGAATAGTATCGGTACTAGGGTTTGTCGCATCAAGCAGGTAAAGGAGCGCGCTGCTGGTGCCCTGGAGCACCACCTGCCTTGTATCGTCCGAGTTGTGGAAAGCGTAGGTGCCGGTCTTGTCGTACTTGATGGAGAAGAACTTCGAGGCGGAAGCTGCATTGGCGTTGAGAGCGTAAGAGGTGGAACCCGTCTTGAGGGTGACGTATTGGCTGTTGACTGTGGTTGCCGAACTGACTTTAGTGTTAGTGCCGTGGGCGACTAAGGAGCGGGGATGTGAGGGCAGGCGTACGATCTAGCTTGGAGTGTGAAGAACGCAGTACCAGCAGGGGGCGGAGCCATTGCTTCCCATGGCGCACCGGGAGCGGCAGCTGGGGCTGCTGAGACGATGCTGAAAAAGCCGGTGGCAGCAACGAAGAAGAACTTCATTGTGGGAGTTTGACTGAAAAGGTGGCGCTTCGATTGGCAATTGAAGGCACTGGGACGACTTCAGACCAGTGATCAGTCCTACAACTTTATATCCTCCTTGCTCTTCCGTAACACTATCGCCGAGAAACCCCTCGATCTCGACAATTTGTTCCTGCGGCCGCAACTTTCCCATCCCTTCAGCAGTCGATCACGACATATCGAGCCAACATCTCCCATATTAACTTCTAGAAAACATCCATATTCCATATAACGCGTCCTCATTGCTTCGAATGGCCAAGTTCGTCTATGTAAGAATCGTAGACGAAGAGATCGCCGTCCGCACGCTCGGAAGATTAATAATATTGGCCAAGTCTGGGCCGGTTGTCTTTTCTGTATCGACACTTGCAGGTACGCGTGTACTTATTCTTGGTGCTTTATGGATAGAGTCCTACCCATGATGCTGCTGCACAGTGTTACAATGCAGTGGGAAGGTTGCGCTTATTGCGTGGCTTGTTGAAATTACCCGGGAAAGCATTGTAATGATCTTGCAAGAGGGACTAGAAAAGGACGCGTACCCCTTCTCTTAATGAATGAGTAACGGCAACTATGGTCTTTATGGTAAGCATATTCGGAATTAATGATGTGCAAAATAGGTTATGATCGTCTTCCGATTAGTGTTGAGGAGTGAATTAAGACACAGTGGTAATTCGATAGGTGATTGGATATCATCTGTCGGCGGATATATCATATATTGCAAAACGCGCACAGCTACCCATCGAAAAACACCATCACGGCTACATAAAGTGAGTTTGCTATTCATCGCCACCAGCAAGTTAAACAACATCAATGCGAATTACTTCATGAAGTCTTTCATAGCGACATGATTCAATTTCCGCCGATACATACACTAACCTCGACCCTCTTATTCCACCCTCAATTCACTCGAAAACAAACCAAAATCCCTTTCATCCCCCCCGCCTCCTCCAGCCTCTGTTTATCTCTCATTAATCACGCCTCCCACCTCTTTGTGTTATCTCCACTCTGCACCTGCAAGTAATTCGCCGCAACCGGCGCACTCAACCCCGCATCCGTGATAAAGTTAACCCAGTTAATCCCCATCCGGCCTTGGACAGCGCTCTTATGGCTCGCAGGGACTGCAAAGTTATCCGGCTGCGTATGAAGCAAGAAGATGTAGTTGTGTGGGTGCTTGGGTGTTTCAGCGGGAGGTGCAGGACCGAAGTAGGAGGCCGGGCCCGTGGCCTTGGATGTAAGGACGTTAGTGCCATTTTGGGTCGTACCGCTGGATGTGAAGTCTGTCAGGAGGGCGTGGAGGACGGTTCCGCGGGGTGTTCCGGGACTACAGGTGTATTAGTACACTTCATCTGTGAAAGGGTGCTTTTCTTTTGGAAAGAATGGCTTACGCATCGATGTCTGGATATGTTAGTAAAATCTCGCTTTATTTGATTGGGGGAAATATACCAATCATGGCCAGCAGGTACTTGCCCGTCAACGTCTCGCCCGTGAGTCCGATAGTCGGTTGCTTTGACGCGCCTTTTATCTTACAGTCAGCTTTGTATCCCTCTTTAGAGGGTCTCAACGACTTACTTGACTTCTTCACCATTAGTCCCGGAGTGATGTATGTGGTGCCATAGTAGACATCGAGGGTCTTGTTCACAGCTGGTGAGAAACCAGGAGGAGTCTGCGCGAGCGCAGTGCCAACGAGCACGAGCGAGGAGATGAGCGTTGTAAACAACATTTCGTCCTTTTCACAAACTGAAGAATTGACAATAACAGTAATGGGGATAATAGCAATACAACACCAATGTGCACATCGACGAGCGATGCGACACTACACCATATTATACCGCATTCCATCGCGTAAATTAGCATCCCTAATTAGATTTCCGAATCGTCATTGTTGGTATTCCCAAGCTCACATGGTAGTTTGTAGGGGCAAAGTAGATAGGGGCCAAGATTCTCGATGGTGATGTGCGGTTTCGCATAGTATATTGCTGTTTGGTTGAAAGGCGCGATCTATCTCAATCCCGGCCAAACCCCGCAGATGGCGATTTGGAGAGGCTCGGCCTATGTAGATTGGATTCGGCACATGTCTTCAGAGTTTGGATGATATCTGGGACGCGTGAAGTTGGGTGGCTTGATGTACAGGTGCTCTATCAGTGTGCAAGAGCGTGGCCATGGTCCTGGTGGTGACGAGCACATGATTGGGGGCGCTACTATGGGGAGTTATTGACTTTGCTGAGTAGCTCATTAATGTCGTGGTCGAGGACAACCATGTTGGTCGATGTTCGAGTCGACGGGAAGGTGGAGTGGCTGAAGAGTGGGTGAAAGGATGATAGGGCGGGGGATCATTCGTCGGGCCGAGATGGGCTGCAGGGAGGAACGAGGGACTCGACGCAATAGACGTCTTAATCATCACTGTTCTAAATTCATACGTCTTCGCTTTGCACCCTCAACTAACTGCATCATACGTCGTCATACCATGAAAGTATCTCTTGTCGAGCTTTTCGCTGAGACACAGGAGGACTGACTGACCGATTCCCGACACTCTCCTGCACGACATTCTATTCGCATAGATAGACTGATGACTCTTCTCCTTGTAGCAGGCCTCAGCGGATTGTTCAGTTCACGATAATCATGCGACCAGCTTCACACCGCACCTTCCCGAACCCTTGGGTAGGGTAGAGGTCTTCCTCTTCCTCGGCGTGTTCACTCTGTCTCCGTCACCGTCACATTAATGAGTGCTGATCAAGATCCATACTCAGACTCAAGAGACGAGACGAACAAGTTCAACATGATTTGCTTCCACGAAGATGCGTCATCTGGTCTCGCATTGTGGACGCGACACGTCGTGGGCCAACGTCAGCAATTTTGACTTCACACCTTTCAAGTCTTGAAGGACCAATCGCTACTCTTTCTCTGGCCTGCACAAAATTTGGCGCATGCCTAACGATTAACTTTAGTAACGAACTTGTTTTTCAGGGTCAGGCACCCGACATCGCGTTCGGAGCAGGATCTCCTTACGTGTCAAAGCTATGAAGGACAGCACGTCTTGCTTCAGTTGATTCGATGACAGCTTCTGGAATGCAATTTCTGGTGCGACGGCTCCGGTGTCGAAATTTCATGCATGTAACAGTTCGGGACCTTCATCTCCTGTGCAACGCCAGGGGAGCTGCACATCAAGATCCTATGGCATGCTCAATGTTATGGGCAGAACCTCTGTTGCTGAGCGACGTATCAACAAGAAAGGCAAAGCTTAGCTTATTAAACGGACGACGACAGGCCTTTTGGCAAAGACCGGCATGGCATCAAGTCAAATGATCGACCCGCAAGGCTCAAGCCTATCTGGTCGAAGCTTCGGCAACAGAGGCTGGCAGGACATTATTAACAACTGTGACCGTGTTGGGATCGCTGCCGGCATAATGGCATTCCCCGGCAGGCACACTTTTTGTTGCTTCAGCTTGCGTCGGCATGTGGGGCTTCGTTTCACGTCAGTTTGGATAGCCGAGTCGATCGGGCACAACACTCACCAAAGTGCTCTTTTCTAGGTCAAGATTGTTGGAGAATTATTCAACCTCTGAATACCTACGAAGGACCTTCAATGTTTGGACATGATTAGTCGAAGGGAGATTCGTCCATATAGATCTTTGATAGGTGATACGTTGATATGTATAATAAGACTAACGCATGCTAGCTTTTCATATCACATCGAGAGCCCCATATCTCGACCTAAATTGGCGATCCCGCTCTATCCGAAGTTACCCCTCGTCTTTGGCGATCTGGGGACACCCAATAATGCCCTGGCCAACTAACCCTGTGCTCCACGTTATTTTAGCATGATCTATGTCGGAAGTACCGAGGCGGGTCCCTCCTCCCAAACCATCACCCTGACACTGGCAAAGCTTCGCACATGCATGGTGTGCTGTACAACAACCTCACCAAACCACAACATCGATCTTGATCGCCATTCTCCTGCACGCTGGATTTGTATACACACATGTGTTATCAGAAGCCATGGTGCCTCTTCCGCTGCTCGTTCTACGGCAATTCTCTCAGGTCCCTCCACCAGTGAGTGCACACGCAAAAGCAAAACAAGTCTATCCTGTCTTTCTCTACAGTTCTAAAGTGTCTAGGAACTTCCTCCTGATGCAGATGGTGATTCGCGTGCGCCTGTTATCATCGCTGGAAATGCGATATGTCAGGCTATAGGCACGTTGTTTTTCCTAGCACGAGTCTATTCTCGTGTGATCCTCATCGGCAGTTGGGAAAGAGAAGATACTGCATTGGTGCTGGCATGGGTTTGTGAACTGGACTCTTCTTCAAAACTCTTCTAAATACATTTGCAGGTCTTAGCTCTCGCCAACAGCATAATGCAATATGTGCAGGTAGATCTCGGAGCTGGACAGCATCTGAGTTGGATGCTTGCTCATGAACCAAGCGACCTCGTAGCCTCGCAAAAATTCGCATACGTATCGCAACTTCTCGTCCTCGGAGCACTCGCGCTTCCAAAACTCAGCATATGTCTCACCTACCTCCGTATCTTCTGTCCTAGCAACGATGACTGGGGCCGTCGAGCGATCAAAGGCCTCATCGTAGTGCTTCTCGTCCCGCTGATTCCTTTCTTTTGGTTGAGCATATTCCAATGCAAGCCGATCAGTGCCTATTGGGACGAAGGACGCCCAGCATCAAAATGCTACGAGGATATCTCTGGACTTTACGCCAATGGCGCCCTGAACGTATTCGTTGATATGGCACTCATTGTGATCGTGCTCCCAAGGGTGCTGCAGCTGCATCTCAACCTGCGCCAGAAATGGATGTTAGTCGGCATCGTCACTCTGGGGTTTTTAGCCGCGATTGCTGGAGCGGTCCGTGTTACCCGTGTTGGAACTACAGTCACCAAAGCCAACTTCGATGCTACATGGGATATGTACGACATCTCAACGTGGACATCAATCGAAATATACGTCAGTCTAATCTGCGCAAGTGCCCCTGGCTGCAAGCCACTGGTGTCGAAACTTCTTCCGAAACTACTTGGCTCTTCTCTAGCCAGCCACGAGAGCACTACGTGGATTCAGAGCTTTCCCCCTGGATCGGTCGAATTAAATTTGTCGAAGCAGAGGCGCGAGACGATTGGCAGCGCGAGAGTAAGGAGGAATACGCATGATTCGATTCTAGAAGAGGCGGAAGGACCATATACGGAGTTTGGGAGAGGTCTGGACAGTGCGTCCTTCGATGGACACAGCAAAGATGAGGACGATGATAGGATGTCGAAGATTTCGGAGACTTCGGTTTCGGTAGTGCAGCATACGGATGCGCGCTAGATAACTGCGGATGGGACAAAGACTTGAGGAAATATTCCCCAGAGTATGGGCCGACCAAGAGGATTTCAAATCCTTGAGCCTGTGGGACGTTGTCATGGTCCGACGATGCGCTCATGACTTTCGAACAATACAGACATGTGCCAAAAGTCTGGCAACGCCTCCTCCAGTTTGGGACTGGCAAGGTGTTGCAGCATTTCTGTCCTGGTGCTGTTCTCCAACCCGGGTCTTTCTCATCACCACATGGAAAGATGATTGGTATTGAGACGTGCCGTACCGTATTCCATGAGTAACTATATAGGTAATAGTTTACGGTTGATTGGCCCAAGCAATGGTTTCCAATCTGGTGTGGGCCTGAACAACAACTCGACAATTTTCACGAGAGCCCCCGGGGCCCTGTCAGAGCCAGGCTTAAGCTGTTAACGATTAAATAACGGTTCCTGTTCTCTACTCTTCTCCACCAACTTCGACAACATTTCCGACAAGCTCAGAACGCCAGACGAAACCTCACTTACGAGGCTTCCAGCAACTCGACGCCAGTTAACCGAAATACTCAAAACCTCACAAAGCAGTCCAAGTAAGTGCATTCTACAGCTTAGTCTCACGAAGATCGCCAAGTTAACAGGTTGTAGCTGTGAAGATGGTGCCGCCTATTTATGTCCCGCCCCGTGGATATCTGCTCACCACGACCTACGGTTCCATCAGCAATTCGGCGATGTCGACTTCCTATTTCGCCGTGAGTTCCGACGGGGGAAAACGGCACGTGTTTCCCGAAAAGGCAGCAGACTCGTCATTGTCATATGAACTCACGACGTCTCCTTGGCCAAGCGACCCATCCGAAGATTGGGACCCATACGATTCCTCAGACGACGATACCGTGTTCGATAGCTACGACACCGACGTCGAGAGGCACTATCTGGTCTTTGAAGATGAGCCCACTGCTATGAGCACTTTTTCTGCCAACATCGCCATCTTCGTCGGCGGTCCTCTTGTCCTCATCATAATATTTGTCATGATGCTGTATATTATGGTCGACTTTGTCCACGGGGATGTACGTGCATTCGCGCAGTCGCAATTTGGGGTCTAAAACAGGATATGAGGCGGGACTTTGGGCCTCGAATTTCGCTGGAGTGGTCAAGATGTATGGGAAACCGGGGATGATTGTCGGGGCTTCTTCTGAACGGCACGAGTCAGAACGGTAATGGATATGAGGCTTTCTGTTGATGTGTCATTGACGGTATGCACGATTCATGTTTTTACGATTGGGATGACTGTAGGGTACATAGAAGTAATGATACAGATTCTAAGATACTGTATTATACGCGTGGTTCGCCGTCGAGTTTCCAATAGTCATGTTGAACCTGTTAGATGGATAGAGCTGCATCAAACTTGTGCCTACTTGCGTTTGTATTCCTTTGTGCATTGAGATAAAGTCTGCCTATATTCTCCCGTCTTAACTATGATGTCTGCTTCAGAACTTAACCACATACATCACCTCTTGATCCCTCGCCGCGCCTATTTTCCAGATCACGATAGTCCAAAGCGAGGTTTACCGGTATGCCGTTTTACATATACAACCGTCGCCTACTTTATAACATACCTAGATAATTCGAACTTTGTTATTGGCGAATACAGCAAGGAATTTCCCCCATATTCCAACTTAAGTCTCAGCGTGAACTGCGGCGAAGTTTCCAGATATATCTTGCACAATGCTAGTTCAGGTAGCTTCCGTACGTCATATGTATCCGTGACTTTCTTCTTCCCCTTTCCCTCTTCCTGCGCCGCAAGTGGAAGCAATCCGTTTGCGCGCGTGCGACCCCCGGGGTATAAAAGCCCGCACTCTCCCACCACTGTCACTCTACCTCCCCGCTATCTGCACTTATTTCTCCACAACTACAACCTCAGCACAGTATAGTACATTCCTGATATACACCGCTTGCCCTTCTGGTTCACACGTAGGTCCTGAATATCAGCGTGAGAAATCCTCCACCATGTCTTCGACTCATGCCAAAGGCTCTGCTCGCGATGCGGCGCAGGGCAGCAACGATCCGATCGTTTTTTCCGACTCAGCGTTCTCGGACTCTGGGTCTGAAGTCGAAGGCCAGAGCACGAACGCGAAAGATCCGAAGCTCCTCACGCCTCCGTCAGGCTCCGATTCGACTGACGATGTAGCGGAAGTATTTGGACGCCAACCCGCTCGGGAGTCGCACAGCTTGTCTGCCTCTGCCCCAAACAACACTGACGAGAAAACACACATCTTCGATACCGAGACAATGGATCAAGCGATGGCCGATCTAAATGCGATACGTTCGCGTAGCACGAATAAGTTCCCTGTGAGGAACTTGGAGCGGAACGCTAGCAATCGCGCACCCAGCAACGACAAACACGCGGTCACAAACCCCTACAATCCATCCGCCCATGTAGACCGCGTGCTCCACAACTTCGGCGAGAAATCGGAAGAGAAGAAGAAGAGGGACATGGAGAGGGACATGGACAATCGTGAGAAGCGAGAACAGTTGAAGAAGGAAGCTATTCAAATGTCGCATGATCGCCATTTCTCGATTGCTTCTTTCCCTCCAGGCTCTGCAAGCGATGGGTCTGATTTGTTGCTGCGGGTGGGTAGGGCTGAGGAGCGGAAGAAGGCTCGTGAGGCGGTGACAAACAAGAACAAGGATGCGAGCACAGCGCGTATCTCGGTGGGCGGTAGATCTGCACGCGTAGACAATGATGCGGATCGTGCCGATGTTGTTGCGAATGCTCCTGAAGAGTCAGGAAGTAAGCCCAAGGCTCAGAAGAAGAAGACTCAGGGGGAAGCTCGCGACAAAGAGGGAACTGATCTCGGATCTCTGCGACCGGCTACACTGGCCGACTACCACTTCATGCTTACCCTCTGCATCATCGCCGTACTCTTCTGGTGTTGGATTGCCTCCTCTCAGTCACGTACCGCAGCTGCAAATGTGCAGACCAACGTCGACGGAGTTGTGACGGTCTTGCACAAGCTCCTTCAGCCTGCTCAGCCCACCTCGACCACAACCATCGCCCAGGCGGTCGCGGAGCCAGTGACTCAGTACATCACCACCACGGCTACGACTACAGTCACCGTCACCGCTTCTCCATCCCCATCACCTACCCCGCTCCCTGACGACTCTACGCCAGTCCCGAGAATGACCAATGACAAACTCCGCGAGTCAGACAAGCGGGCTAAAAAGCAAGAGAAGCTGAAGCTGAAGAAAGAGGACTTGGAGAAGAAGCTCCACAAGAAGGCTCGAAGGTATCCGCAGGACGAAGAGCAACACCGAAATGACATGTTGGACGGTCTTTCTGTATTTATGTATGTGGCGTTGGCAGTGCTTGCAGACAGTTGCTATCGAGGAGCTATATCATGGAAGGGGCTCCAGATATCTGTATTCGTGTTGCTTCTCGTGGGCGTCGTAAGTGTCCTTGGCGACACTGTGGGTTGAAGCGACTGTGGAGAGATTAGTCCACCGGGTTTATGTAATGGGGAAGATGAATCATGGATGGCAGCTTTGTAACTTAGCTGTGGACCGATATGTGGGCAATATTGATTGAAGCGGTCGCAGGTATACTACCCAGTATGTACTGTATCTGAATGACCTCAATACAATGATCTAGACGTAATGGTAGCACCTTATCTCTTCACTTCATACTTCGCGAACCAACCATGAAAGTGTGAAAACTACAGTAGTTTACTCACAAGGATATCAAACATTGTCATATTCACACTAAATTTGACCCACACCCATCCCCCACCCTAATTCAGCAAGTTCTTCTCAGGTTTCTTTCTCCCACCTTTCTGCTGAGCCGCCTCATGTTTCCTCAGATCCTCCGGAACCTTACTAATCGAACTCTTCCCAATCATCTGCTTCAAGTCATACAGCACATCCGCATCCTCATTACCCCAGAAAGTAATCGCCACACCCGTCTTACCCGCACGACCCGTACGTCCGATACGATGCGTATAGGTATCGATGCTCTTCGGCATGTTGAAATTGACAACGAGATTAACGTCCGAGATATCGATACCACGACCAGCGAGATCGGTAGCGACGAGAACATCTGCGGTGCCGTCCTTGACTTGACGCAGTGCGGCTTCACGTTGTTCTTGCGTCTTGGAGCCGTGGAGCGTGACGGGGTTGAAGCCCATGCGCCGGATATCCTTTGCGACGGCTTCGCAGTTGTTTTTGATGTTGATGAACACCAAGACTGGTGCTGCGAATTCGTTCGAGTGCAAAATCTCTTGTAGACGTTTCTTTCGCTTGTCTTCTCCGGGTACAAACTCGGCGCGTTGCTCGACCGTATCAACGGCCTTGCCCTGTTCACCGATAGTCACGCGTGCGGGGCGTCGGACGTATTTCTTGGCTACGCGCTCGATGGCAGTATCTAGTGTAGCCGTGTACAGCATTGTCTGTCTGTACCCACCGCGAGACATGGCTAGAGGATCCTCGGCGGCATCAGTGTCGGGCTTTTCGTTCGAAACGGGGAGCGCGTCGAGGATCTTGTTGACTTCTTCCTCGAAACCCATGGTGATCATCTTGTCTGCTTCGTCGAGAATGACGTAGTTGCACTGATTGAGAACCAGAACGCGGCGCTCTATGCAGTCTAGCAGACGACCAGGGGTAGCAATGATGATTTCAGCACCATCGCGGAGCTGGAACGATTGGCCTTCAATGGAGTGACCACCGACAAGGACAGCAGTGTTGAAGCCCAGTGGACTAGCGAACTTTCTCGTTTCAACATCGATTTGCTGAGCTAGTTCGCGTGTAGGGGCTAGAATGATAGCATATGGACCATCATGCCTATCAGTCATGCCATATGACCGGAGTTGAATAATGTAATTCAGCAGTGGCAGGACAAACGATGCCGTTTTACCGGAACCGGTCTCGGCAACGCCGATGAGGTCGCGCGACTGCAGAGCGATAGGAATTGCAGCGCGTTGGATCGCCGAGGGTTCGTCGTATCCGATCTGATGTACTACATCTAGAAGCTGCTTCGGAAGGCCTGACTCCTCCCATGTTCGCATGGGGTTTGGTATTGAGCCCCCCATCGTGCTGATGTGGAAGTCTTCCTTGAAGATACGCCAGTCGCGTTCGCGCATGTCTTCGAGTCTCTTCTCGCTCCAATGCTTGTCCAGCTGTTGCGTCCGACTTCCTTCCTCCTTGCGTCGTCGCTCCATACTCAGGATCGCCTCGGCGCGCGCGCGTCCATGCTCAGGATCCCGCTCGATCATAGCTCTTATGTACTTCTGTGTGCTAGCCTCGTTGGCCTCGTCGGTAAAGCCGCCTAGCTTCCCGCGTCCGAAGAAATTGGCCTGCGCCTTTTGCGCATAAAGTGGGTTGTAGTCAACGCTGGTGTCCTCTTCATCGTTCCACTCAAAGTTGAACTTCTTCTCCGTAGTCCGCCTCCTCTTCTTCTTGGCCGAGAATGTCGATTGATTCTGCTCTGCACCCATGTATCGCTGGCGGATCATCGCTGCCTCAGCATCTTCAGGTGCTGGTCGCTTCTTGTCCTGGTTTGACTTGCTTGGGACGGGTGGCGGTCCCATTTCGCCCTTGTGTCGCATAGAGGCTGGCCCTGTGGGAGCTTCTGCCCTCATAGCGCGCGGGCCCGTAGGAATAGCGGTGCTTCCCCTCTGGCTTTTTGGTGCGCTGCCATTCTGTTGAACACCATTCGTCAAAGGTAACGACGTCTCTTTCCTCTTGCGTGCCTCCTCCACCTCTTTCTGGCGCTTCTCGATTGCGATCCTCTCTCGCTCAGCCTTGGACATGAACTTGGGCTTTAAGGCCGCCGCCTCTTTCTCACGCCTTTGCTGCAATATGTCGTCTATGCTCGGCGGCTGTTTTTTCCTTTGCGATGCCCATCCCTTCTTCTCTTTTACAGGCCTCGCTAATACTGGACCAAGTTCTACGGGCGGGGGAGGTGGTGGCGCGGGATCTGAAGGCGGGGGAGGGGGTGCCTCCATCGGGGGCGGAGGCGGTGGAATCGCTGTCGCATCCATTGTGATGATGGAAAAGGCTGGCAGCAGCAATCGAGTGCTGAGCCTGCTGTCCAGAACCTGACCAAGCTTCACACAGGATGTAGATGTATTCGTACTGTAGACTTGATAGCTTGTGTGCGCTGTACGGTTTCACAAAAGTCGGGTTCGCTGTGTCGCCTCTCGGAGAACGCAGGTGAAGTAGTGGGGTTGGTGTGCGAAGGCGAAGGCGGAGGCGAGGGTGTCGAGGCACTTTACGTTCAGGCGCGCTAAATCTTCAATGTTCCATCAAACACCAAGTCACGTGAGCACTTCTGCCTCGAGACATCGTCCAATTCATGGCAAAACTGCATAGCAATTCATGTTGCATAAAGTTATCCTTGGGGGCGACAGACATATCATGGCAGATGTTGTCACGATGCAGAGTCTACCCGTAGACACATTTGAACTTTCGGAAAACATCAAAGCCAAATAGTCGGACAGTCGAAGGCCTCGTTACAGCTACATGTGCAGATGAATATCTTCAGGTAGTCTGTTGGTCCAGGTCTAGACCATACACGTTTCATCAATACGATGATCTCGTCAACTACCCATTCTAGACCTTGAGGCAGTGAAGGCTAGCCTTCACGCCTATTCAAGTCTCTGAAGCCCATCATATCTGTAGCCTGAACATCACCGCTCGTAACCCACCACCTCAGTCCTGCCGTCCCTTCAATAACCGCTTCGTCACCTTGTCCTTCTCAATGATATAGACGTGTGCTCCCCAACCTGATAGTGCATCTCGGTCAACGGCGTTGAGCAGCGCTTGCGATACCGTCTCGAAGAGATCTTCGGGGCCCTAAAATAGTGTTAGGCAATCCTATATGCATCCCGCTCAGTCTAGTACACATACCAGATCCGGCTCCCATAGCCCCTCACAGGTACCGAATAGCTGATCACTCGCCGTCCCGCTTACGATGAAATCCTTCGCGAAATCGATGCAACCGATACTGTCGAACCCGCAAATGAACGGCTTCCCTGTTGTCTGGTTGATCCCCGCAATCACCGGGCTGACGAAGTAGGGTCCAAACCGCTTCTCGTACAGCGATGAGCTGACGAGGTTGGCCATGGTCTGCGGCGAGATGTTGCGCTCCTCGCGCAATCGGTACATGTTGACTTTGTAGCGGAAGAGGTCGGACACGGTGGAGACGTCGGTAGCGAGGCCCGTCAGGCCGAGGAACACATCGCCGTATTGGAAGATCTTGGGGAAGTTGTTGGACACAGTGAGGGCTTGCATGCCGAGACGGAGGTCACAGGCGATGGCGACACAATCTTTGCCCACCATGGCTACAGCGGCACCGCCATCTATTGTGCTATTAGCGGAGCTCACGGAGAGCCATTTCGGCGGGATGTCGTACTTATTGAGAATGGCGAAGACTGGGGTTGTTAGCTGTGAAGCACAATTAACGTCTTGAAGCTTACCATGACTGCGGATGTGCGAGAGAAAGCTTGGGATCAGTCTTGTAGACCTAGAAGAAGGAAGATAGAAGTGGTGGAGCGAGGAAGAGAAGACGGCGGGGTGATGGCGGTGATGGCTGCTGTAGGTAGCAACAGTACGCGGACACTGAGCTCCAGTACGGCGAGCTTGGACCAGCGATCATCGTCCACGTGATCAAGAATTTGGTGTGCCGGCGCGAACTTCTAGATGTCCGATGTCTTTCCATTCCAATTCTTCACAACTACACACGATGAGCGCACAACATCACATACAGGTAGCGAAATCGCTGCCGCCACGATTGATTCGATTCTTCCAAAAATTCCCTCCGCCGGCGCTACTCCAGCAAACCTTTGCACAAGGACCTCCCGTCGCAGAAGCCACGCCCACGGTCACACCCTCTGCTCTCGATGCCTCGTCAAGCTCCACGCCTGCGCCAATTTCAGAGGTCCCTTCTGCCTCATTGGACTCAACGGATGCCGTTCTCCCCTACCACAACCCTTTTCTTCCTTTGAAATCACATGTCACCGGTCGATGGCGTGGCCCCGTCTACGGTCTCCGCCAACAAGCATCGCTAGTGAAGCTTGCATCCGCCCATGGAGTGCTCGACTTACTTCCCTGGACAATAAAAAAGCCTGGCGAGAAGGAGAAGAGGAGAATAGAAAAGGGACTTCAAGTCAAGGGCACAGGAGAAGGCCAGAAAGTGAAGGGAAAACTGTGGGAGAGAACACTCAAGGGACGGTTGGAGATGCGGAGGAAAGCTATGTTGGAGATGCCCGCGTTGATCCAAGAATGGAAGCAGGTGAGTCTACAATTACAACTACACAAGGCATGGGTCAAGGCTACGAGAAGGGATGCTAATTGCTATATAGAAAGGACACGGACGTGGCTGGAAGAAGTGGCCGAGCGGCAAGGCAAAGAAATAGATGTGAGAAAGATACTCTGGGGGAGGTCAAAAAGATGCTTCAATTCGGGCTCCGATGGACGCGGAACGCCGTGTATATTCTACATGTATGGGATGGATGGATTAGCATACTACGGAGTTGGAGCGCGAGCAGATCTGCTCTGCATAATCTGTGCAATTATCGTTATATACCTTCGAAGTGCTTCACTATTCACAAATCCAACTTGGGATATTTGAAATGGTCAAATATAGAGCGTATACTCGCCGTTTCGGCCGTCGCATTGAACAGGGCCAATCGTCGACATGCATCATTCGAGACCATACGTACTTGCATACTGATGAGTTGTCTCTCGCAGTCGACCACATCTGCAGCAAAATCCGCCAGGGTCAGTTGGCACGTCCAGCTCTAGCGGGCACAATTTATGTTTCAGGCACAAAATGACTGGTTGGGCACCTCATCCCGCCTTTTCTCATCCTCCACCAACGCATGACCAGATCCACCACTGCACATGTGTACATAAAGAAAGCCCTGCCACGCTACTGCTATCAAAGACTCCGACGCTCACCGGGCTTGCTGCTTTTATTCACGTCAAGTGTCTTTGTCCTTGGCCAACTTTGCTCGCTGAAGGAGCCCTTGTCTAGTCGTTGGCATAGGCATCAACTCTGCACCCAACGCGACGCGCCGCATCAACTCCCCCACTCCAACACCGCGACTGTCAAAAGAAAACCGGACTCAAAGGCTGCACACAAGCTGGTCCGACTCTGTTCTCTAGACAATATTCCAAGACACTAACGGACAATTCAAGCTTCCGGTCTGTTCCCCTGCGCTTTCACAGCACATATCATATTCAGGACTCTTCTACTGGTATACCACTCGGACTCCACACATGCAACCCGCTTTGGTGCACGTTTGCAAATCGTGCTCGTGCTCCACTATCATCCCCTTTTCAGCATTCGTCTTCTCCCAGAACAACTCCTGCTCCCACGTAAGACTCTTGTTCGGCGCGAGGTCGCGGTACTGACAACGACGTCATAGTGTGGCGTTATATCGACGGGTATCAACATCAACGACGGAGGCAAGAAGGAGGACGAGAACGCAAACATGCAGCAAGAAGAACTTGCGCGGCTATTCTCAGCCCACATGAGTTTGTCTCAAGCCCCGTTGCAACATCAGATTTCCCAGCCCGAACCTCAGCAAGAGCAGCAAATGCATCAAGAGGAACCTCCAACGTACCCTGAGATAGAGCAGATCTCGCAGCCTATAACGTACATTTCACAGCACTATACGCACAGCCACCACGTTGTTCCCGTCCGTCACACCGCATCAGCACCACCCACAACCCACGCCGAGCCCTCCGAGCTCGAGGCTGTGCTCATCCGCAACAGCATCGACCCCACGCTCCTGTCACCCTCGCAGATTGACCTCTTTCATAAAGCAGACGGGGATCAGCGACTTCGCCTCCTCGAGCTATGGCGTATCTCGCCTCCGCAAAGACGTCAACAGTATCCGAGCGAGATGGTCAACGATACATCAAGGCAGTTGTATGACTGGGCGCCCACGAGCCTGGCACAAGAGGAAGCCATGGCGAAGCTCAGATACGAGAGTCTCATGGAAGAGAAGGCACAGCAGGATGAGATACGGAAGCATGAGCAAGAGCTGGACCAGAGCATGGATTTAGGAATGGATTCGGATGCTGTACAGGCCACGCGGGAGATGCTCGCTTCGTCGGCAGAACCCTACATTGTTTCGGGATACGACATGCTGGCTGCGAGGGACTACGAGCAATCTACGCTTGCAGCTGCGAACCGTCTGAAGGAGTCGAACAGGTACAATCAGGCAACAGACCCGGTGTACAACCACACAGATGGTAACGGCGGACTATGGGAGAAGAACGTTGGTAGTATCTTGGATATGGAGAACCAGTATGGAGCTTTTGCTCATGCTCGCGATCACGACGTTCGGCCCGTTTACGTGGACGATGAGATGATGATGTAGCATAGGAAGGCTAGGTGTCGACTGGATTGTATACTTTCTTGCATGCATATTTCTCTCTCGTACATAGAACTGATGGATGGATTAATACGTTCAGGATGCAGATAAGGTTGCTTCCAGACCGACATAACAGAATGATTCAGCGGAGGATTGGTTTGCATACCATAAATCAGATACCCCATAGGATGCGATATCACCACTCTATCATAGATTGTAATTAGAACCTACACTCAGTTCCCAGCCTCCTTGTGTAAACCTGCAATCACAGCAGCACATCACTGAGGTCTACAATGTATATTTCCCAATACCTGGCGTCCTAAGTCTTCATCCTAGTAAGACCAACCTTCTCAATACTGTCGTGCTCCTCACCACTGTCCTCATTATGAAACTCCCTATCCCACTCCATTACCACCTCTCTCAGCCTCTCCTTCTCCTTCCAAAACTCCCAGCCCACAAAATCAAGTCTCAGCCCTCGCAGCCACACCATTTAGCCAACTCCTTCACCATTCAGCCAACTCCTCCACTATTCAGCCAACTCCTCCACCATTCAGCCAACTCCTCCACCAGTCACGTATCATCTGGAGAATTCCACTCCATATCACTATTTGCTAATCCAAAAATCCAAGTCACAGATAGTGCTGTGTCTTATCCTTCGCTTCGATCAGCGACCCCAACTCTTTTTCGTGATCAAATGCATTAGGATTCAATTGCTAGATGCAGGCCTCTAGTGCAGCATAAGAATGATCATTTGTGTTGTTTCGGGATTGAATTGATACCTGAGGCTGGAGTGGCGCCAAGCCATATGGAGCTAGTGAAGCTCAGACGCGCAAGTCGCTGTTACCTGAGCTCCATCAACACCACACCAAGATTGCAGCTCCAGCCGACCTTCTGTCCGCGTTCTTCCACTTTTCTTGACATCACCTTCTCACATCCAACACCGAGACAGATCTCCTCCTCCAAACTACAGTCATGGTACGCCCGCTCGCTGCAATGGTTGGTCAGAATACAGACTGACAGCTTCCACACAGACGTCAATAGGTACAGGCTATGACCTGTCCAACTCTGTCTTCTCTCCCGATGGCCGAAACTTCCAGGTGTGTCTGAAAAGTTGGGATAATTGTCATCCCCGCCTAATGCGAGCAGGTCGAGTACGCAGTCAAGGCCGTCGAGAATGGTGGCACGGCGGTCGGGATACGGTGCAAAGACGGCATTGTGCTCGCGCTGGAGAAGCTGGTCACAAGCAAGCTTCTAAAATCGGACGCGAACAAGCGGATAGCAACGGTCGACCGAAACGTGGGCATAGTGAGCACGCCATACTGCTATGATGCTTCAAGCATCCTCTCCATGTGCTGACTGCATCTCCAGGTATCCTCAGGACTCCTCCCCGACGGCCGCCATTTCGTATCACGAGCCCGCGACGAGGCAGCCTCATGGCGCCAAACGTACAAGGCCCCCATCCCCACTTCCTCGCTCGCCGACCGCATGGGAAGTTACGTTCAGGCATATACCCTCTACTCCAGCGTCCGACCTTTCGGCGTCACTTCTATCATAGGAGGATGGGATTCCGAGGCTGAGCTACCGGTGGATGGTCAGGTTGGGTCAGGCCCGGCAGTGGGCTCGGGAGGCAAGAAGGAGGGTGCGAAACACGGCGGCCCGTTTCTCTACATGATTGAGCCGAGCGGACTTTACTGGGTATGTGCACAATGACATTGGCGTCTTGGTCACAGGCTGACTGATTTTTACAGGGCTACTACGGTGCGGCTACAGGCAAGGGAAGACAGATCGCAAAGTCGGAGCTAGAGAAGCTGAATCTCTCCGATGATGGCATCTCGCTTGAGGAGGGCGTCAAGCAGGCAGCGCGCATCATCTACGTTGCACATGACGACAACAAGGACAAAGACTTTGAGCTAGAGATGACATGGATCAGCTCTACAACGGGACCGACCAAGGGTAGGCACGAGGAGGTGCCCAAGGAGCTCAAGGAAGAGGCAGAGAAGCTGGCTAAGAAGGCGCTAGAGCCCGATGATGATGACGAGGATGAGGAGAAGATGCAGGAGTAGAGCATATATCCGTATCTGCTGCCATGTGCACTCAACAAGGTGCGGGCGCAGCTTAGACGCCCAGGCCAATGCATGAACATGAGATAACGATGGGCTATAGACGCATTCTGAGGACCTATCTAAAATGTGTGCTGGCGATGCATATGCCATGATGGTCAAGATGTAAGTGACGTACAGTAGCGCCATTGATAACCTGCCCTTCACAAAATCCTCGCCGCACTAAGCTAAGCGCGTACTACCTTCCAATAAATGAGCTGCCACCCCCACACCCCACCACTTCTACAATATCACACAGAAGAAGAACACAAACAACGCAATGCCACCAACCCTCCTCCTAATCAGACACGCACAAGCCCTGCACAATGTGGCCAGCGACTGGTCTCTCCACGACCCGCCACTATCTGAACTCGGCGAGCAGCAATGTAAGGAATTGGAAGAGAGTCTAAAGAACAGCGAGATTGGGAACCAGGTTGAATTAATCGTCGTCAGTGCGATGAGGAGGACTTTGCAGACTGCAAGTATCGGCGTTGAATGGTTGATCAAGGAACGCGGGATTAAGGTTCTGCCGGATGCAGGATGGCAGGGTGAGCAACATAAACACCTACTCCCAACGACACTGACTGATACTGCAAATAGAAAACTCGGACCAACCATGCGACACCGGCTCAGACATCTCAGTCATGAAGAAAGAATTCCCCGACTTCGATTTCTCGGCCGTGGACCCTTTGTACCCGGATAAAATGACTAACATCGACACTAACCCCTACGCATTCACGCCCAAAGCACTTCTCGCGCGCGGCCAGACTTGCCTCAAAGCGCTCTACAATCGGCCTGAGAAAGTGATTGCTGTGGTTTCGCACTCGGGGTTCTTGAGAGTGGCGATATGCAATCGAAGGTTTTTCAATGCGGATTGGAGGGTCTTTGAGTTTGACGAGGACGTCATGAAAGAACGGAGGGAAGCGAGGGAAGCCCGTGGAGAGAAAGGTGATGAGGGCGATATGTACGGCAAGGGAGAATTCGTACTGAAAGAATGGAAAGAAACGGAGGAGAAGGGTGGTGGGATGGGGAGGAGTGAGGTGGGATTCTTTCCGGCTTCGGCGAGCGATTTTCCGGCTGTGGAGGGGGAGGCTACGGAGGAGAAGCCGGAGCCTGGTGGTACTACTGCTTCCATTCCTATTGGTGCTTAGATGGGTCGTTGGGATGTAGGTGGGCTTGAAGACGAGTTTAGATTAAGCTTGAGCGAGGCGTTGACAAGGTATAGAATGATATCATGGCGCGAGGGATACGATAGACGGCGACGACGATAGATCATGAGACTAGACATCTTTCTTCGGACACCGATGGGTGCCGAGGTCGTATTCTGGGCTTATAAATTAAAATGATGGTTTCACCAATTCTTTAGAGCTCTAGCTTGTTTTCGTATATTAGCCGTTGCCCAGGTGGAAAGTACCGTACGCGACTGACTAGCAACAGCACCCTACCTCAAGGTACAAAGCGTGAAACAATTCAATTTTTCCATACACATCTACTCTTATTCAAGCTTTATGTTATAAAATTCTTCACACAATCATACACCTGTCTCAAAACTCTGGATCTCGCAACTTGGCCCCAATTTACCAAATCCAGAAACGAAATTACTCCCAACAAAAGCCCCTGGTTCTCGAACTCAATGCTAACCCACATCCAATCCATCGCGTACTCGGTTATCATACTTTAAACCACGAACATGGATGCTAGTTGTCTCGGTTACGCGTATAGAGGACCGGAGTTGTAAGATGGGTGCCTTTCAACTTCTGAGTAGGACTACTAACGGTAACCGGGAGAGCGTGTTTAGTATCACGCCGTTGAGCAGGTCGAGTGTGGATTAGGATGGGCGTCAATTTGGGGGCAGTCATGCAAGAGCGGGCCGAATTTACTTGCCTAGAAATTGTCATTGGAACTTGCAGACCCGCCTGACTGAAGATGATCACGCCCAAGAAGCTCGTCTCCTTCTCCCTCCTCCTCCCTTCCCATGCGCTCGTCATCACTAGACTCTCGCCGTCGTCCACCTTCCTTCAAGCCATCCCGTCGATATAACACTATGCACCACTAATAATGTCTCCAACTACGCGCTTCGTCAGAACGCTCGTCTTGTCAGTCTTTATCACGTCCGCTCTCCTTAGTCCCGCATATGCAACATGCTACTTCCCCGACGGCACTTCCGGTTCCGGGCACTTCGCGTGCGGCACGGGAGCGGCGAGTGTGTGCTGCGCAGAGGGCTTTCAGTGTCTGAGTAATGGATTTTGTAATGATCAGCGGTATCAGAACTTTCAGAGGGTGTTGAGGGGTGGGTGTACGGATAAGAGTTGGGGGAGTGGGTGTCCGGGATTGTGCACGAGTTGTGAGTCTCCTCTTCCCGATTGGCCTGGGTTTTTTACTCCTATGATCCTTCTTTTCGACACGGCGAATGCATTGAAAGCAGGGGAAATTGAGGTAAAGGTTGAGTTGAGTTGACTGGGGTGTATAGTATGGCCTCAAGGCGACGAAGCGGTGTTCAATTGCGGAAGTAGTAAATTCTGCTGCGGCAGAACAAAGTCTTGCTGTACGGATTCTTCGATCTCGAAATTCGACTTTGGGAATCCTCAGGTCGTTGCGGTTGCGGGAAAGACGATGGCACAGGTGACGGGTGCGAAGGAGGAGGAGAAGACGGCACCGACGACCGTTGCATCGACGTCGCAAAAGGCTGAACAGACACAAGCACCACCGTCGCCACCGTCATCGTCGGAGAAAAAGGAGCAGCAGCAGCAGCAGCAAGCATCGACTACATCGGCACAAGGAGAGAAAACAGAGTCGACGAGCGCCGCTGGTCCAAAGATTACGGATAATGCGTCGAGCACCGGGAGGTATAATGAGGAAGCAAGTCAAACGTCCCGAGATCCTATGGCGACGGTAACTCTTGTGCACAACGGTTCCCCCTCCGCCGCAGGCTCAACGTCCACTTCCACAGTAACCAACAACTACACCTCCGCGGCGCCAAACAACACACTCCCCATCGCCATAGGCGTGGGTGTGGGTGTCGGCGTGCTTCTCTTCCTCGTCGTCATCGGCCTCTTCCTTCTCCTCAAACGACGACGTAGGCAGAAATACGATAACGAAGAGATCAAAAACGGTGCCACGACGTACTATGAGATTAGTGATGCAGGTGTTGCGAGACCTGGAGATGCAAAGAAGAGCTGGGATTGGGATGGTAAGGATTTTGGGAGGGGCAGTGGTGTTTTGGTCGAGTTGGAAGGATATAGGGGTGTGGAATTGGATGGCGGGTTGGGTGAGGCTAAGGAGATGGATGGTAGTGGGGTTTGGAAGGAGGGTGGGAAGGGGCTGAAGAAGTGAAGAGATGGAATGGGTAGTTGTAATGAATTCATGAAGTTGCTCAAGAGGTTTGGAAATGCAGGTAGATGTTCGCAGTGGTTGGGATTTGTGGAGTCGCACTTGCCCGTCGTAACGTGTGGCAGCTCCATCCATCATCTCGTCGACCGTCCTTACTTACTCCTTCGTCAGCCAACTATCACCATCATCGCGATTCCTTTCGATCAGCGCCGGATGTTTTGCGGATGAGATGCGGTTCGAAATTGCGTGCGTCACCGCCCCGCGCAACCAGATGTGGGGTACATCTGTCCTTGTTCGCCCCCCTGCACGACGACTTTCTTATCAGTCTTCCTGCTTTTAGATATCGAGCCCTCAATCCATCACGCTTGCCTTTCTTCTTTCCTTCTCACCGCATTCGAATCTGGTCGCTTCGTCTTCGGCGCTTCTCTGGCCTCTCCGTCATTTCCCATTGCTTCAGCTCATGTGTCAACCTCCACAAAAAATTCACACCGCACGCCGGATCGACCGTCACACTGGAAAAGATTGGGGCGCCATATCCACCACATGTGCATGATCTTCAAGATTTTCAGCCTTGTGACTTCTTCCCTAGTTTCCAAAAAAGAAAACTTTTCGCGGCCCAGGATTATTGCCACCGGCTGGAGCTTCGATGTCCAGCCAGAAGGAGGGGTGTACCAAGTTTGAAAACACTCCGTTTCCCTTTTGGATTCGGGATGGGTGTTTGTTGATCGACGTTCCCTCTATCTGCCACGTTTTTCAACGTCGATCTTGCTGAAGCGCTACCCCGCCGAACGATATGCCCGGGGCCGGGCTGTGTGTGGATTTGAGGAGTTCATCGCAATGACAGAAAAAGAGATGAGTGCAGAGGGTAGCACTGTGAAAACCTCTTGACTACTCACTCTTAGACGGGTGAACATAACCTGACAGTCTACTTCAAAATGATTCGAAGTTTGAAACGACCAAGACAGAACGTCGGCGCATATGGCCGGTTCTTATCCCCAGGCTCACCTGGTCGATCGATCGCTAAAGAATTTGCCTCATAGAGAAATAAATGCGCCATCATCCCAGGTAGGTTCAGAGGACGGTAAGGATTCTCCACGATGGAACGACTCAAGCAGTACCAGGGTTGACGGTTGCTTCCGACTTCGCCCCGCGGGTGTATGCAAATGCAGTTCCTTTCACATCATCCGGCATGTTGCCCAATCAGGATATGTCTCAGCTACGAAATCATAACTTTCTTTAGGCGAGCTTTACCCTAAAGTCACCTCCCCGTACGCATACTCAAGACATCCAACTGGCTCTGGACCCTTGTCGTCGTAGACCCATGGTTCACTTAATTGCAGATGCACCAAGTCAAACATGGCGGAAACTTGGCCCCGGAGGACAATTCGCCACAACGTGCTCGAGATAGCCTTTTGCCTCTGCGTTAGATCGAGTTTAAATGCGTCAACGAAATTTTGGACTTCGTTTGTTATCGCGAATTAGTAGCCGTATCAACGCTGGCGTAGTGAAAGGATTGTGTGAGTTCCAAACCATTCGTCAACATGAGCACGAATTAACCCGCAAAGTGTACAGTACATCCATATGCTCCTGGGCATTTGCAAATCTCAAGTCGAACAGCTTTTCCTGCTCAACACTGTATACTCGCAACAACGATATGGCTGAACACAGTCCAAGGTCACCGCGAAGTGTGGGGCGGGAAGAGACTGCATCCCCGATGTCCTTCTTCGTATCTAGTCTCCACACGATCGATGAGACAGAAGTGCGCTCCTTGAATCCATCCAGAAGGAGTGTAAGTAGGGTTCTTCACGGTAAAGAAATAATGGAGCTGAGTCTGTGATTCAATAGCTTGATGCAGAGAACTCCTCAACACGCAGCACAGGTTATCTCACTGCACTTCCGACATGGGAAAGCCTGAGGAACGGAAATCGACCTCGACTCCATATCCCTTTACCGACCATTCCAAAACGAGTGCACATCCGCAAGGAAGGCCAAACCCCCGTCCAAGAGAAGGAAAGAATAGCCAAGGAGATGGGAGTGATACATCGATCAGACAGTCGAAAGCTGGAGGACCGATTTGGTGCCTCAATTCCCGACGACGTGGAGGAGCAAGAGGAAGCTCGCTATCGTCGGTTGCTCGTCTGGTGCATTTCCACAGTAATAGCTGTTCTTATCGTAGCAATCGTTTTAGGGGCAGTATTGGGAACAATCGGGAACGTAAAACATTCAACGGGCCCTCGGCCTTCAGTGACAGAGATTCCGGCTGGTTCAACGCCAGCGCCAACGACACCCACCGGAGAAGGTACTGATGCAATACCGCCTGGAGCTACTCCTCACATTGCTTCGGTCTCTGTGGCGGGATGGGATGTTTCGGGATTGAATGGTTACCACGAGGTCTGGCTGTTTTGGCAGAACAGTCAAGGCTACCTCTCAAGGGCGGCATTTAATTCCAGTACTGGAATTTGGACGAGAGTGTCGAACTTTACCAAAGCAAAGAAAGGTACACCTCTGGCAGCTACAGCTTTGAATGCAGAATGGTATGAAGGCCAAGAGGTGAGTGGTTCCTCCCCCGCTCTTTGGCTGGACCCTGACCGTCCTTGCAGAACTACACTTTCACAGATACAAAGTATCAGACAAGCGTAACATATCTTGACGACAAAAGTAGGCTAACTCACCAAGGACACTTTCTTGCTACTGACACAATGCCTAGATTTCCTCAACGAATGGATCTTCCCCGACGATGGCCCAGAGATTGGACTACCTGGTCCGCTCAGTCAGCAAAAGTATATCGCTCATGAAGATACGAAGATTGCTTCGTACTGGCCGCACATCGTCTATCAAGGTGTGACAGGCGAGCTTCGAAACGTGTACTACGGATGCCACGAGAAGGACCACTGTTGGCATGAGAGGGTTTTCAGGACGACACAAGCCAGTAACGGCACCCAACTGATACTAGTGCCACTGGGGAACAATCTCGCTTCACTTGGTATTTTCTATCAAGAAGATGGAGGAAGGTTCTTAGAGTACAGAGAAAATTACGGGGCAGTTGGCTCATTGTGGGAGAATTGTAAGTTTAACTCTGTCTATCAATTCAAGGTTCAAGGACTGAGACTAATTGCAAACAGCCGCCTTCTCAAGGCACATACCGCCGAACGCCTCCGTCGCCGCTTTCTCCACAACCCGCACGAACGACGCCCAGGATCCGAATTTGAACACCTACCTTCTTTGGCAAGGGAGTAACAACACCATCCAGATGAGTTATTCCGACAGCGGTGACGGCTGGAAAAGACCAATCACATATCCCGCGTTTGCTGCAGCCGAAAATGGCACCGCGCTGGCTTGTTTAACCGGCATGACCTTTCTTGAAGCTCCACTTCAATCGGGGACGGAGCTTGCGCGATGCTACTTTCAAACGGGCCGTGCTTTGCGCGAGGTGAGCTTCGACGGTGACAGCTGGAACGTCGTCGGCGTCGTTCCGATTGATTCCTAATGGTTCGCTTATGCACCCCAACTTCCAATCCCCTTTTTCTCAAAAACAAAGCCTAGCAACCGACAGAGGCAGCTATGCCTTTGCACGCTTTTTCGATGTTTTGCTTTTACCAAGCTCACGAAAAGGATGACTATCTGTACAGTTCTAGCTAATAACAGCACTACAATCAAGCAGATCGATCTCGTGTTGTTGGCACAAGCGATCTACATTCCCCAGATTCTCTGAGCGCCCAATGATTTGTGGACCACCACGTCATTCATGTTTGTTGCAGCCGATGCCCAATCCAGTCAAGAAACCTTCCAAAGCCTTGGACTCGGTCCTTTTTTTGAGCGCTAATGGATCATCTAAACCATGCCGTTGAAATGCTTAACCTGAATGTTCCCCACCTGAAATCGTCACCAACAAACGTCTATCAGTCTCGACTCTCGATTCTGCCCTCTGTCCAGACTCGTATTATCATTTATAATCGAACCACGCCTTGTGGCATTGCGGCTCGATAGTAGCCGCTAAAAGAGAAGGTTGATTTCAAAGTAATTCCGCTGAAGAGGAGGAGTGGTCCGGCATCGGTGTGAAAGCTTCTCCTCCCATCTCGAAGGGGACTAGCGACGTGAACCTTTGCCCACCATGTCAACTTCGTCAACAATCAGCGAAAGCGCAGCAACCGCGACGATTTCCTCGATGGCTGCAGAGCCCACGCCAGCTCAAGGCAACTTCAGTTCCACCATCGTTGGCATGACGGGCGGCTACACCGGTGATTCCCTCAGTCTAAAAATCATCATAGCATTCCTGATTGGCCTTGGGGTATACAATGCCATTGAAGTCATCATCATTTGTTTCGTTACCTTTAACAGGTATAGCGGGCTTTACTTCTGGAGTGTGATTATTGCAAGCTTCGGCATTATACCTTATCAGTTAGGCTTCTTGATCAAGTTCTTCCAACTCCTGAATCCCAATGCGGATATCGGCTATGTAGCCGTGGTTCTACTATCAATCGGATGGTACATGTCCATCACCGGTGAGTCTATATCTATCCACGACCGCGAACCAGGCCACTGACGAAGACTCCCGAACCAGGCCAATCCGTCGTCCTCTGGTCACGCCTGCACCTCCTCACCAACTCGCGTCGCACCCTCCGCTACACGCGCTGGATGATAATCTCCAATGTCTTCCTCCTCCACTTCCCGACCACGGTCCTCACCTTCGGCGCAAACGCTAACAACTTCTCCGACCGCACACTCTCCCACTTCGTCCACGGCTACAACCTCATGGAAAAGATCCAAATGACGGGCTTCTTCATCCAAGAAACCATCCTCTCCGCCATCTACATCCGCGAAACACTGCGTCTCCTCAAACTCTCGCAAACCGTCCACGAGCAAGTCGCCAACGTGACGCACGACGGCGGCGTGCCCCGCCACGGCCACATAAAATGCACAATGTACCAACTCCTCGCCATCAACGCCATCATCATCGTCATGGACATTGCGGTCCTGGCCATCATAATGGCGAACCTGTACCTCATCGAAACCGTGCTAAAGGGCGTCGTTTACAGCATAAAACTCAAGCTCGAATTCGCGGTCCTCGGGAAACTCACAGTCGTCGCGAGGCACGGGACCGGTTCAGATATGCTTTCCTCGTCGCTTTCGGCGCGCTACTCGCCGCCTACCAGCGGGGATACGAGCGGCAGTGGCGCTGTTGACACGGAGAAAATCTGCCCGAATGGAGCGCTGTGGGCGGGTAGTGGGTGCAGTCATGGGAGGAATAGTAGTTCTGGGTTTACGTGGCCGAGCTTTGTGGATCCGAAGTATGTGCAGGGGGATTTTACGAGGGCGCCGTCGCCTGTGAGGAGGATTGATAGTGGGGATTGGGATGGTGGGGTGGGCGAGGGCGAGGGCGATGAGGAGGAGAGGAAGAGGAGGAGGTTGAAGGTTCGGAGGGCGAGGAGGGAGAGTTGGATTGATGAGGAGATGGTGAGTTTCTCATTTTCTTCTGTGTCTATCTCATCCCCTTTTTTGAGGATTTTGTTCCTCATTGGAAACTGACCGACTGACTGACTGACTCTCCTCGCAGAATAAACACAACATCGGCTGAAATCAAACGACTCCATATCTATTCAGTTATCCGAACAAAACACTCTTCTTCAAATTCACGAGATACCATGGTACACGCGCACATGCGCAGTCCTCGAAAAACCCAAACCACCATCGAGCCCGGAAAACACACACGTTCACACCCACCTTCTATCACCTACATCCGCGCGCAGGTGCGCACTCAAAAAATAACTTTTCGCAAACACGCCTTGGGACTGCCGTGATCCGCCCTCTGCCCTCACAAGGCTCCTACACCGCAGATCCCCCCTACGCAGCGTCGGCTGCAACCCCGCCATCGTACTGGTAGGGAAGACACATCCGCTGCACCTGTGCTGTGTGCGGACGCGCGGGCACGGCGCGTCCTCCGCTCCATCTCATTGGAAGCAACATCCGATGACTCGCTCGTCGTCATTGAGCGGTGAACCGCAATATTTTTGAGAGACCTTTTACGTGCTGCGGACCCTGGGTTTCAAAAGCTTGGGGTTATGGGGGGTTTATGGGAGGTGTAGCGAGGAGGGAGGGATGGGAAGGGCCGAGGCCGAGGCCGAGGATGAGGGAGATACCGGGTGCGGTGCGGTGTGAGAGCCTGGGGGATTCCAAGTTTTTGGGCTCTTTTAAGGGGGTTGTGTATCGGGGGAGGGAAGGGAACGGAGGGGGTTGTGCTGTTCGATCCCAGAGCCCTTGCTGTCGGAACTGAAGTATATACATACTCTGCTGGATCGTGCAAGAGCGTATGTATGTGTATGAGGACTTCGATGTAATCGTGGACTCTTCTACGATGGATTGTATAATATTAATGATGAGATGATGTTTAGAAAGTTTACATCATAGGGAACTGCTGTTCAGCGGAAGCGACGGGGACGCAACGGAAAGAGGTGTGACTGTATCACAAGCTTCAAAGGTCTCCTTTGCCTATCTCGGACTAGGCAAAAGTGAATGTCCAGTGCCGCCCACGTACTCGGACACGACTGCCCACCAAAATCGTCGCGATCCTCCGTTTCGACCCGCTTACATACGAGGCTTTGCGACCTTCGCTTGAGCAGAGAACTGGTTACGTCGTAGACGCACTCATTCGCAATGTACAACGCCGCCATCTTCGGAGAGAATTTTGCTAGCTAAATGACATAAATCAGCGTATGAAGAGATAGCCCACCATCTTGGGATCCAAAGTCAAACTCTATTTCATCTTCTCTTCAATTTCCCCTCAAGTTGTGCCCAACTATGACGTATGATGTCTTTGATGCTCTTACTGTATGCAGGATTTATCAAAAAGATTCTAAAACTTTACTGAGAAGTGTTTCATTGACTTTCCGTTATGCATCTCCCGCTCGGCCCTCAAGCCATTTATCCATCATCCTCCATCTTCCATGACCAGGATCTTTATGTACACACATTATGCCCCTTCTAACCCCCTCAATCCCTCCTACGATCCTCTCCTCCCACCACCCCCATCCACTTAAACCACAAATCCCCCACTATTCCTTTGCCTCGGCTCCCCCGCCGCCTCAAAACCCCCATTACACAACCTCCTCAGACCCTGCGCCGTACTCTGCCCGGGCGCAACCCACGTCACATTCGCGCCCAGCCCCTTCAAAAAAGCAGTCGTCCCATTATCGAACCCATATTCAAAGCTGACCCGCGCCGGCATCAACTGGTCATGGATCCTCGGTTTCGCCAGGGCTTCAGCAACAGTATCCCCGTCGTCTAGGATATGGAGCAGGCTCTGGATAGTGGCGGTGATGATTCGCGAACCCCCGGCTGCGCCGATGGCAACGTAGAAGGCGTCGGCGAGGGAGGTGGCGTTGAGGTGCTCGACGATGACGGGGGCGATGGAGGAGAGGGGGCGTTTTCCGGGGCGGACGAAGTTGGCGGGGGAGGGGATGTAGCCAAATACGTTTGTGACGTTGGGAATGGAGAAGTCGTTCATTTCGTTGTTCATGATGACGCCTGTTTCGGGGACGACGAGCTTGCTTCCGAAGAGGAGGTTCACCGTCGTGGTTAGACTGACGGAAAGACCGGTGTAGTCGGCGGTTACGATGTGGGATGTCCCGGGTGTCTCCAGGGATTCAAGGCCTTTTGGATTGTAGTAGCTCGTGTTGAAGGTTGTTGTATCGCTGATCTTGGCCCTGATGTCGGCTGCTGTCTTTGCGGAAATCATGTCGTTCTGATATTTGTCGATGCCGTCTAGGAAGAGCGGGTCGCCGAGGTTGGAGCGCATGCCGTAGGCGAACTTCATGGACTCGTCTAGACGATGGGTTGTTAGGTTGATGTTTTCTGGGTCTCCGACCTTGTCGTAGCCTTCCATGATTTTGAGAACAGTGAGAGCGACTCCACCACCTGAGGGCGCACTACAAGCAGTGAGCTTATAGTCCCTGTACTTGATTGAAGATGGTTGACGAAGAGCGATAGTGTAGTTCTTTAGATCTTCGAGCGTCATGGTACCGTTTGAAGCCTGCAACGCCCGAATCGTAGCCTCAGCGATTGGACCCTCGTAGAACGCATCCGGACCGTCCTTAGCAATCGTCTCCAGCGTATCCGCATACCTCTTCCTCGTAATCGTCTCATTGAGCGTCAACAGCTTTCCCTTCGGCGCAAAATCCAGCGCGAACTCGTAATCGTCGACTAAGAAGTTGCTGCTCGAAGTTGCTGAAACCATGTACCTCACCAGATCTTCATTCACCTTCCAGCCCTCCCTCGCAACCTTAACGGCAGGCGTAAGTACGGTAGACCAAGGGAGGACACCGTAATTCTCATGCAGATGTTGCAGACCACGGAGTTCGCCCGGGACACCAGATGCAAGGCCACCTTCGATACTCGCGTCCTCGTTATTCTTATACATGTCCTCAAAAGCCGCAGCAGGAGCCGTTTCCCGGAAATCAATGAACTCGTACGTGCCGTTGGCGGCGCGGACGATCATAAAGCCCCCGCCTCCGATACCTATTCACCCATCTTTTAGCCCGATTACACCTTCCCAGATCCCGAAGCTCTTCACGAACTCAATCCCAATCCAAACGAATTTTACATACCAGAATGATACATTCCAACGACCCCCACACAAGCCACAGTCCCCACCATCGCATCCGCCGCATTACCCCCCTTCTCCAACAACTCGATCCCTATCTTGGAGCAAATGTCGCTCTCACTCGCCACAGCACCGCGGTGACCTGCCTCTAACTTCGTCCCACCGACCAACGGGCCATTGCGCCCCGCAATCGGATTGCCAAAGGCCGTCTGCAGGGTCAAAAGACCCGCTACCAACTTGTACAGCGGGTGAGAGCGAGGAGCCATGGTGCCGGTGACAAGGGCATGAACCGCCTGGAACCACCACTGCGCGACGCGAGGAAAGAAAGGAGGGAGAGGGAAGGGAAGAGTGAAAGAAAAGTCAAGGTCAGACACAAAGGAAGAAATAAAGTCCCAGCTGCTGCTCCATGACATAATTGAACAGAATACCCGGAAGGAGGCACAAGCCGTTGCTTGCCCTTTTCCTTTCCCGCCTTGTTCTATTCCTTACCCGATTGTCGGGCTGCCTATGTAGGTACACGCACCCTGGGAGGCGTATTTCAAATCGACGAGGGCTAATTAATCACGTAATCAAACCGCCTATCCAACGCTCCGAAGCCCAGCTCAGCTTTGCGCCTGACAGATAGTGAAAGCTGCACAGGAAGAAGCTATAGCCACACTCACCGCCAGGAGCGCGACTCCGAACTTCGAACTGAAGATTGCGACATTTCCGAGAACACGGGCCTTATTGTATAGGCGGTGGTACATAATACCGATAGTAGACCGGTGAATCCCTGGTCGGTCAGAGATAACCGCATTTGAGCGGCGGCCGCGGGGGCTCTCGTAAGCTGTGAGGTGACTCCTTGCAATGCCGAATATGTAAGGCCAGTAGTAAGGACGGCTTACGTTTTCAATTCATCTCTGGCAAAGCTTCACATAGCATTCTTTTTCATGTGCTGTTTTCATAGTTCAATCGATTTCTGCGTACTGTTCTTCCCCCAATCCTCAAGGCATCTGGAGCCTCTATTGCCTCCTTCCTCAAGCAGTGTAGCGTAAGAACCGCGCTTGCATGGAGGGAGGGACTAGGCTCCGGGAATACCCAGGGTTGACAAACCCGCGAATTTCACCTTCGCTACAACACTCAATGCACCGTTGAATACATACAAACTTTTGAATTAGGGGACTACCTACATGTACGGCTGATGACGGTCATTAGAACAATGGCGAAAAGCGTCTTTGCCAGAAGGATGCCATGAAGCCAGAGACCCACCACACAAAAACGCCCGACGCCACCAATCCCATTCCACCATCCATGACGGCCGTCAGACAATCTGCACGATCCAGATGCGAATATGTATCGTACAAAGAAGGAAAGGAAAGAAGGAAAGACAGGATACACCTAGTGTACAATGAATTGCAGCACCAGATACCTTCGCACTCAAGAGAAGAGTGATCAGAGAAGTGCAAATCCCAGATACCCTCCTGGTTCGCTGACGCTGCGAGACCAAGGAGAGTGTATGCAACGGACAAACGGACAGATACCCCTCACACGGTTCGTTGACGAGCGAAACCGATTAAAAGCTGTAACGGAATAAGCCAACAACCACATAGTCCCTGACGCGCGCACTTTCGAAAGTCAACCTCGGGAGGAGACATGATGATACCGAACGGAAAGAGCCGGAAGTGGCCTAGGGCTAACGAATTAGATACCATACACACGAGGGAGAAGACCAACTCACCTGGTCTCTTAGGCGCGTCGATACTCTAGTTCTTTTTTTTTGGGTAGGGCGCGTCGATACTCTAGTCCGGGAGAGGCCGTCTTGGTGGTGATCTGGTTGATCGATGCATTTCTGAACAAAGAGTTATATTAGCTACTGTTTCTAGAAGAGACCAGGGTCATTACATTTGAGCCCAAAAAATGCAACGCAGAAACAGTAACCAAAAACAAAAAGACAAAGGGTTAGTGCTAGATGTTAGCATTGTCGAGCGCAATTCAGGCCCGACTTAAGAACCTGCTGCTGCCGATTTATTTTTGCTCTTCCGCTTTTTCGAAGTGGAGCTCGACTTGGTGGCTGCTTCGGGGACGTCAACGTTCTTGGGGCTAACATACCCGTTAATATCCTTGTCGAGGGAGATGAACTCATTAGCAGCCTCCTCGCCTCCACAATCGAGCAGATATTCCATGTAGCGGTGCGAGAGTGCCTTGGAGTCAACGGGCGACAGGTCGCTCTTGCGGATGAGTTCATGGACCGCCTTGACCCGCTTATGCGCTTCCTCCAAATCTGTCGCAGGTTGGTTGGCCTCGAATTCCAGGTACTTGGTCCAGAAGTGCTTGGATTCCGCAAATCGGGTCGTGCTCTCTCTGAACCGCTGGCGCGCTTCGTCCACTGAGCCTTTGATCTGCCAAAGAATGCGTGCTTGCTCTGCAAGCAGCACGCCGCCGATCTGCACGTCGCGCGCATCGATGTAGACTTGCAGCTGCTCGATGGCCTTTTGGATGGTCTTGTGGCGGCGGAGTACGCCAGCATGCGAGATCATTGTCTCCACATGATTGGGATTCTCTTCGATGATCGCATCGTGGATGTAGAGAGATTGTTCGAATTGTCCCAGCTTCTCTTCGAAACGAGCCCAATTAAGGCGGACGGTAGGCTGCGAGATCGGGACGAAAATGCAGCTAGCGCGTACGTAGACTAAGCGGCAGTCTTCGTCCTTGCCCTGCGAATGCAACCAGCGTGCATAGCGGAGCCAGAACTCCTCATAGAGTGCACAAGCAACCAAGCAACGCTCATACAAGAAGATGATGCGCTGATCGTCGCCTTTGCTCTCCTCGAAGTCCAGGTATTTGCGCCAGTTCTCCAAGTCTGCATCTTCAACCTCAGTAACGTGGAAGTAACCGCGCTTGATCGCATTCTCGAAGGTCCAGCGTTCATGGACGGCTGTCTGAACATTCACGTAGTCGGCGTAATAGTGCTGGTCAAGTTTACCACGGATGGCGCGTTCAACCTCAGGAGGCGAGACTTCGTAGCCAACGTTGACAAGGTCAGCGTCGACAAGCTTCTTCATGTGATCCAGAGTTTCCTGGTCGCCGAGCTCCTCGATCGGTCGGGTCTGGATGAAGGTGCGAAACTTCTCGAAGTACTTGCTGTAGTTGTAGATGATCAGCTGGAACGCACGGCAGTGGAGCTTCGTCACGTTGGCGGGCTCGTTGACACGCTCCTCGAACTCTATGAACTTGTCCCAGAAGGGGTGGCTCTGGAAGTCAAGTCCGACGTATTGTGAGCCGCGCTCGAAGAGTCTGCATAGTTAGTTTCATGTTCAAGCGAAGCGGGGAGCGAGGGACGGATGGGGGTGCGCTTGCAGTAGAAAAGACAACGCTCTAACAGGGCCAAGTCCTCCCTTCCTATGCTAAGTGATGTCCATCATGTATCGTCGTGCTAAGTGCAGTGTGAAGGTGCAGGGCAAGAAGCGTGCGAGCGGCTGAGAGTAATGTGCATGCAGCTTGGTGCGCAGAGACACGGTAGGACAGGTTCATCGTCGGCTATCGGTGCGATTGAGTGTCCGCATCAAGGAAGGAAGTAAAACTTACGCTCGCACGAGATCGGCGTCGTGGCAGGTGTCGAGTTTGAAGGAGCAGTAGTGCGTCCAAAGATCGACGGAGCATGAGATGGCGGACACACCGCGCTCGTAGACCTGCAAACAGCGTCAGCCTAGGTTGTCTCCATTGGTGACGGCGACGTACCATCTCGGCTGTCTCAGTGCCGCCAATAGAGAACTCGAAGTCGGCGTATTTCTTCCAGTATCCGAAGAAGAGCGGGAACTTGGCGAGGAAGCTGTCGAAGAGCTTGCGCACAAGGTCAATCGACGTCGGGCTGGAGTTGCGCGTCACGCCGCCTTCGAGCTCCATTGCGCGCAGGACGAGCGCCTCCCACTTCTCAAACTCATTCTCGGATGCTCGCTGTCGCTCAATTAGTGTGTCATCGAGCAGTAAGATGCACAAAATCTGCTTACCAGCTCGCCAATCATGCCCTTGATCTCCTTTTGAGCTTCTTCGCCATCATACACTACATTGTCGATCGCGTCACGACCGCAGACCGGCATGGCGGACATGGCAGCGACGGAGAATGTGCAGAAGGTAGCGGGGATATAAGTAGAGTCCACACGAGATGTGGTGTTGTCGTGAATGGGGGATGTGGGGTGGCGGTGGTATTGAGGTTGGCAAAGCTGATCGTATGTTGAAGCTCGAGTAAAGTCCGCGGCACGGCTTAGCGCAAGACTAGCGCGCAGGCTGCCAAGCGCTTCACGTGACGGAGCGACAAACTCGGCAGGGGTAGCATTTCAATGCAGACATTGTTCCAAAACTAGGATCTCGTAGACCTAGGTACTTTGAGAGTAAATTCACACGGACACGACAGCAAAATAACAGCTTCCATACAAGTCAAGTAGAGCGCCTTAACAGCAATTCATTCCGCCATACGCAAACCGCTTCCTATAGAGCGCCGAAGCAAATTTCTCGTCGCCGTTATATACTCCAGGTATCATGAAGCTCAGTCCGAAGCCACCAACCGCATACCTTGAATACAACCCACCACAATCATCAACTGTTGGTTGAAAGAAACCTCCAACTCCAGCGCTCCCATCCCTCATCCCCTATGCCACATACTTTGCCGTCTCCCCCGTCGCGAAACTAAAAGGACTCTTCCCCATCTCAGGACTCCGCGGACTTATAGGCAGCGCGAAAAGCCCGTCATCTTTGTCGTCGTCGGGCATTGGTGCGCCTCTGGATTGAAAGAACGGTTCTGTTACACCTCCCGATGACGATGGTGCTGTGAAAGCGTTCAGGGAAGCCATGCCAGAGCCAGTTTGCTGCTGCTGTGCCACAATAGCCGGGGGCGGGACCGCTGCTGCGACCTTCCTTACCGGCAGCTGTTGCTGCTGTTGTTGCTGCGGCTGGGGCTGGGGTGGTTGCGGTGGTTTCGCAGCGAGTGAAGCTGGATTCGCGCCTTTGAAAGCGGCAAAGGAAGATACAGCTACATCCGAGGACTCGGGCGAGAGCGGGTTTGAAAAGGGGACGTCGTTGCCTTCTGGCTTCTGAGTGAGGTCTTTCTCGCTGGTACCCAGTTTGAGACCGCGGAGTTTCTCCATCAATCGTCCACCACCAGGTGATCGCGGGCTCGCAGGGCCCAGAGGAGCCACCGTCGGCTCTGCGAGAGAGATACTCAGGCCAGCCGGCTTCGCGCTGACGCCAAATGTCTGCTCAATCCACTCCTTCTCTTGAACCGCCATCAAAAACCCAATGCCTTCTACGTTGTTCTTGCTCTCGGCATCAATCTCCTTCTGCAGCACTTGCAATCTCTTCTTTGCCCAGATCGTGTGTAGTATGCCCTTCTTCCCCGCCGCGCGCGCGGACGCTCCCAATTCCGGTGGAAAGATGGCAGGCCGTGGATTCGTGTGCCAGACCACGGTTTTCCTCCCGCTGTCTTCGGGTCGATGTGTAAGCGTGACACTGGACGGAACAGCTACACCAGGCGCCAGCATAAAGTATATGCGGTTCACGTCGTTGCTGGGCTGGTCCTCCGCTGGCAACACAGTAGTCTTCCCCTTCCCCTCCCAGCTAATATGCCACTCGCCCCGCACACCGCGCGTACTGTCATCATCCTCCCATTCTACCATCAAAATCTTAGTCCCCTCCCTACTGTGCCCCGCCTCGATCTCATAACGTGCGAGCGCATTCGTCGATGAGTTTCCGGGGCTCTCAACCTCATCTTTGGGTGGGCGGTTCGACACGTCTACCGGAAAGGGAGGATAGTCGGGATTGGCAGACGCCATTTGAGGGATGTTCTTATTTGTGGACGGAGGAGGGGTTGGAGAGACGCAATATGATACCGGTGCCTTCGACGGAGGAGCGGACAGAGAGGCGCGTTACAGGCGAGGCGTCGGTGTATAATGGTGGGGGCGAAGTGTTGGGTTAATGAACACGGGGGGAAATTGGCGTGCAGGCTGCGAATGCGAGACACCGCTCGGTCAGGTGACAGTCTGACCGATCTCCAAAATGTATACGCTTTGGAAGGATATATGCCTCATCATGTGCGGCGTTGGTGCATCCACTCCACATGCAAGAATGCAGAGACGAAGCTGCTCGCTATTATTAGCAACACCGTCAGGACTGGTCAACCCGCCACCGTGGTGGGGAAAGAACGCCGGCCAATCACCTCAAAGCGCTACCACAACGGCACAGTTGCACACTGGCACATTCCAAGCTTTTGTGTGAGCGTAACGCTTGCATTTGGTCCGTCACTGCTATCTGCCGGCCCCTGAGTTTGCTCTTCTGTGAGCTCCTACAGGACCCAATTCTCCCACTACAGTCCTGCATGTATGCTTTGAAGCTGCCCTAGCTCCAGCTGCATGCCTTCCCCTCCCCTCCCCCTCCCTCCGAGATGCCTACATTTCCTTGCGGCATGTCGTGTCAGCCGTGAGATCGTCACCAGTAGAGTATTCCTCCAACGCCCATCCTTATGCCATTTCAAAATGCCGCCGCCATATCCGTCCATCCATGCGATGTGAATCCTAATTCTTCTACACCCCCAGTCCAGTCCAGATGTCCACTATAAAAATTACGAGGTTGGGTATAAAGCGTGAGGTAAAGTAATATATGCAAAAATGACCGTTGCGGTACACAAACGTGTACCGCAATCAATCCAAGGGAGAAACGAATGATGCGCAAAGGCTTTTGTGAAAAACAGACCAGGATGCTAGCCAGCAGAGGATGGAAAACGGAGCTCCCTAAATCAATAGGAAGTCCCAGCCCTTCTGTTGCATCGTGTCCCGCCAGTGGACACTCTGTTTGTCGCCTTGCGCGAGGGCGTTGTCGTTGATGCGCCAGACGTCTTTGAGAAGTTCCTTGATCCTTCCAAAGGAGCCAAAGTCGGATGCCTCGCCCATGCGGCTCGCTCGGTCAGCGAACATCTTACGGAAAGGTGAATTGGGCAGCGAGATGGATCCGGAGATGAGGAGAGGCCACACAAGAGAGCGGTCGAAGCCTTCGGGTCCAGCAGGGATGAAGTCCATGGCATCGCTCAGCGCCTTGACCAAGTTGGTAATGCTGCTATCAGTGCGGTCAAAGTTGGGAACGAGACTGCAGAGGTGAATGCGTGCGGCAAGACGGAATACCGCAGACATGTTCCTGCTGAGTTGCTTTGGTCGGATGGCGCCTGTCGAAGAGTATGCGTTTCCGACAGCTCCTGGTGGCGGCTCAGTCATGCCGATCTGGTCACCGAGGACGCGAATGTGTGCGCAGAGCTGCACCTCATCCATGCCGTCCAACTTCAAAGCCTCCAGGCATGCAATTTCAGAGATGAGGTACATGATCCTGTCTTCACAGCCCATAAGCTCAGCAAGGCCCGAAGGTGCATCACCAATAAGCTTTTCGCGGTAGGTATCCGCAAAAGCAGGTGTCCTGCCGAGCATTGTCGCACCAAGGATATCAATCCACGACGCGAGCGTCATGTTGAATGGGGGCTGCGAGCCGGGCTGGCCGTTGAGCGCGACAAGATGTGCTGGGTAGTCGAGCTTGTGAACAAGGCTGGTAGCAGCCTGGAAATGCTGGTGCCATGGGATATCCGGAAGGCAGTCATCGGGGCGGCCGACTGAACATTGGAAAAAGATCATGCCAAGAGTGGCTTCGAGGATGTGTGCGTGGTCAGTGTCGCGGTTGAGCGCTTCGCAAAGCTCCGAGACAGTGGCAAAGCGGTGGCGCAAAATGTCATTGTCAATCTGCTCGCCTTGTATCCTCTCAGTAGCCTTGAGGTGGAGCGCAGCAATGCTCAAGCAGCAGTGGAGGTAGGTCTTGTTTGACTCCAATGCGGGGAGGATGACATCTGAGCGTGCTGATCCGTGCTGGTTGACTTCGAGGATAGGGAAGATCAAGCGAACGACATTGTCGATGAAGTGGTTGAGAAGGTGCTGGTCGCACTCATCGACCTGAATCGTTGATTGATGTGACGGACTGAAAGAGCCATGCGGAAAGTCAAAGACCTGGAAGTCCAACGGCTCTTCCGCATAAGACTCGCGACGGCTCTCAAAGTAATCTTGTTGTACCCAGTTATCTGAAGGAAACGGCTGGCCAACGACTGGCGGTGCTTGGTAGGTGCTGAATGTGGAAATTGTCGAATCCCGTCGTGTCGGGATGTCGTTGATGAACATCTGGCTCTCAGTCTTGATATCGACTTCGTATGGTGTGAATTGCCCGGGGTGTTGGAAAGAGGGAGCGAACATGGGCGGTGGCATTGATGCCGAGTTGAAGAGGTCGGGCGTGGAGACGGCATTGAAGTTGTAGTTTAATGAAATATTGGAGTCGACCGATGGTGCACGTGTGTGTCCCATGCCATCCGAGAAGGTGTCGGACGTTGGTAGGGAGTGGCAGAGGCTCGGTGGCGTGTTGGCGCTCATGGCGACGCCTTGTGTGTTCTTTTCTTGAAGCTTGGTGCGCTTGATGATGTTCTTGATAACTTCTTTCTGATTGCGTCTCTGCTCGTTGTTGCTCCACCACATGGGTCGCTTGTATTCGCATTTTAATCCAAGGTGTTTGCAGGCGCGGCAAGAAGACTTGCCCTCGTCGCACTTCTTCCTTCGTAGGCGACATGTGAAGCAACCTGCGGAGGTCGGGGTTAGTTACGACTCAAGTGTGGGGATCCCTGCAGCTGTAAGGTGTGTAGGAGCGGAACATGACTTACCTGTCCGTGAGCGACGGTGCATTTTAGCAGCAGCCTGCTTAGCCGATGCAGCAGCGGTTGTAGTTCCCACCATATTTGCAGATTGTTTGCCAGCAGAAGATGGCGCCGAAGAGGAGGACATGGACAGCTCATGTACTTCCGGCCCAGTGAGGAGGTTTATGAAAGAAAGGCTGGCCAAACAATGCGGCAGTAACGACTAACGCGGCGCGCAACGGGAGGGATCGTAAGGGACAGGATGGCAGGGCTTGACCGGGTTCCGCTTAATTAAAGATTGATATTCGAAGCCTGACCAGCGGACCTCGAGGGAAACAACAGCAGAGACAACGGAGCAAATTATGTGGTTTACCTGTGTGGGAACGTAGGTGAAAGGGTATGTACCTTATAAGTGCCTTGAACGGTACAATCATGGCAAAATGAACCAGATCTATTCTTGGAGCTGGCCAGGCGGTCAAATCGTCGCCCTCCAACGGGATGGGGTCGCGAAAGGCACGATGATGTGGGTGGAGGGGGCTGATTGGATAGGTATAGATTGAGCTGCAGGTCGATATTGAAATTTGGGGCATTTTCTGGCTCGCGAGCTATTTTTGCTCACATTACCCGCCAGCTCAGACCCGCCCACTGTCTGTGCGCCATCTGCACGACGGGTAAGATGGAGAAGGCCCCCCGCATGCACGTCTTTTTTAGCACTAATAGGCCCATTTTGGGTAGACTGAGTCTTACCGGGACACTCACTCAGAACCGACTCTTGGCCCCTTTTTGACCCCAACCACCCCAGCATCGTCGTCAGTGCATCCGAAAGCGGCGTGGGAGCGGATCGAACACTTGCAGCGGATGCGATAACTGGCCGGGCCGAACGTTGCTGGCGGCATTGACCATTTCTAGATCCTCGAGGTTGGGTTATTGCCAAGGGCCATATGTGAAGTCTGCCTTTGCGAGCCTTTCGACGTCCAGCGAGCCGGTATTGTTGGCACGAAGCTCGCTGGCCGAGGGATGCAGTGGCACCACATGGTACACTTCGGCTGGCTTGAACTGTCGTAGTCCCGCAAACACGTCCTCGACCAATAGCAAAAGATTCACCAGGACCTTCCGTGTCCCTCGAGATGGAGTCCAGAAAGGAGCATGTTGGGGTTGACAGCGTGCTGTGCTGCAATCTGCCGTGGCTACTCAAAAGGTATTGCTTGTGCGATCCATATCAGCCGTATGTACAGTACATATCTTGGGCATCATGGGACAGGTTCCACCGACTGATCTCATCCGATTTGACTCTGAAGCTGTCGTGATCATTTCCGCCGCGGAGGCAAGGTAGCTGAGTCACGGGGGAGGACGGTGTACCGTACGATGCACAAAATTCGGCCAGCCACGAGAGGCTGGCCCGGCGGGCTCCAGGCGCGATAAGCCCTACCATTGGACGTCGCAGGGCTAATCTAAAGCTTGTCATGCAAAAATCAACGCGACCAAGAATTCTCGTACCACTCAGAGAGCTCTACCGCGCAGAGGCGGGCATCACGCCTTCATCCCATCGCTAATGCATGTCGCACCCTGGCCTATCCGCCGCATCACACGGGTCTTGCCCGACTCAGTGCTCGGATGGGCTTGTCGACGATGACCTGCCGTGTTCGGATGACAGCGCGGCGACCCTTCATCCTAACCCTCTTTTCCCGTTTCCTAAATTAAATGCCCCTAATTAATCCCTCAGTCGCGGTATATGCCCATAATAGCCCGCCTCAGGAATAGCTCGGGGCCGCTGCAGCTGCTAGGCTTATGGAGGACATGATTGGTTACCCAGTACTGTAGTCAATACTGCTAGCTCTGCGAATAATCCTCAAGGAGCAGGTACCTCTCGGCTTAGGACAACATCTGGACGCTCACCTGACAGCGTGCATCCTACTGTACGCGTGCGGGTCGTATCACTACGGTACGGTAGTCGATGAGCAGTACCCCAGGTACGTACCTGCTACCCACTGTGCCCAGGTTCTCGTCCTGACCATGGTATTGGGCAGCCCGGCTTTTGAGTCCGAGGAAGAGCAAGTCCTGGTAGATGGATTTCCTGAATGGATATCTCCTACGGTAGCTGCTGGTGATCTTCTCCCGAGGTCTCGCTCTCGCTCGCTCTAACCAAGATCAAGCCAACCCTCCGCAGCTGAGGGCAGTGAGGGACGGATGCTGCGTTCGCCAGATTCAGTGGTCGATTCACGATTCACGATTCACGATGCACGTCTCGCTGCATTCGACATCGGATTCTGTTGGGGAGCACATCTCGTACTCGTCGCACACAGCGAAGGAATTGTTCCGGCCTTTGGCGCAACGGCCGCGGTGCAGTGCATGTTCAAGCCTCATGAGCTAGCGTTTGGCCGACGACGGTTGAAGGCCATCTTCACCACCTGATTCGCCTTTTGACCCACGCCTCGACAAGTCCATTATCATGGTGGCATCCATCCGCGAGTAGCGGAAAAGGAGGGTCCCAAAGGCCGAGCCCGCATGAGCTTCCAGTCATGTGCTCTGGGTATTGGCGCTGTTCTGTGACTTCGTTGGCTCACCGATAGATGATGGTGGTATCGTGCTCTCGTAGCACTGTGGCAGCATTCCTCGGGAGGGCTGCAAGACGGCTGGCCACAAGAGCGGTCTGATACAGTGATACGGTGATAGCCTAGCGGACGGGAGCTGGCTCATGGCTCATGGCTCTCTGGGTGCCCGACGAAGATGAGTCAAGCGTTCCGCGGTCGGAAGAGAGGGAGTCCAGGTGCCACGACGGGTGGAGAGGGTTGATATGCGTCCTGCCTTTTCCCAAGTCGCGCAGGAACCACAGGAGCCATGACGAAAAAGATGCACAAGGAAATGTAGAGCGCCCGAGTGGCGTGCATCCATCTGCAAGCAGCCGTCCGAAAGCGCAGCATTCTCGCGAGATGCTGGTGATAGCAGTTGCCATCATCCTTCGTTGCAGCAATGAGCAATGAGGCTGTCGCTTCGGAAAGCCAGGGACCGTGCGACGTGCACCTCCATCTCATCCCAGCCTCAAGCCAGCCACAACGCTCCAATCCCCCAGCGCGCTCAGCAAAGCATTGAGGCCCAAAATGTCACTTGACTTGCACGACCATCATGCAGCGCCGTCAATTGGACGCTGTTTGCCCCGAGGTACGTACTCGCGGGGCTGCGCAACGGAACAAAAGAAGTCTGCACAGCACGCGACCTCGGCACGCCGTCCTGGCGGTGACAACTCAAAGCTGCGGTGTACCGTGTAGGAGAGCAGAAGTAGGAGAAACTTGTGTCCTCGAGCGTACAGTAGTACACGATGATCGCCTCCGGTGGATGGAAACAGGGAACCAAGGGCCACGCTGCGGTGGGAGCATGTCTACCCGCTCGAGCCTCGTGCCGAAGCGAGCCCTGCCATGCCCTGCTCCTTCAACCCTGACCTCTGTCCGTCTAGTCCGTTGTTGGAGTTATTAATGGACATTGGCAGCCGTGTCGGGCCTGTTTTGCGGAGTTCGTGGAAAACACTGCAGCGAATCGAACCTCTCCAGCCCTCTCATCGTCTCCGTCTAAGCGCCCGCCCTCTCTCGCTGCATGCCGGGCGGGAAGGCTCCGCGCGTGGATTGGCGGAGAGGCCCATCCCATGCCTTGGACTCGAGCTCCCTCACTGGGCAGAGGTCGCCAGCACTGTGCTGTCTCTGCAGGAGCCGGACTGTCACAGCATCGAGCCGGCGTCTCCACCCTCAGAAACAACCCTCGACCTCGACCACTTTCTACAAAAGCACTCGCAAGCGCCCTCTACCCGAAGGGTCTTTTCTCCGTTTCTCGACTATCGTACTGTTTCATTGCGCGTACTATGCAACAACTACTCACGTGGAACCACCATTAGAACGGCACCAGAGAAGCTTTCAAGTTTCAACCCAGCCCTCGCGCTCGTGCGCAGCGCACCACGTACCGTGATCATGGTAAGTCGACTCCCACGAGCCCTATCGCTAAGTCTGGGCTGACAACCCTCTAGCAGGCCATGACACCCATCACCCCGCTGGAACCGGGCGTCGAGATGTTTGAGAGAGGGAAATCGCAGTCGCTCTTCATCAACACCCTCTCCGCGCGGGCATCGCTGGAACGACCGGCATCAGTGGTAAGCGATACGTACACCGACATCGAAGATGATTCGAGCGAATTCGAAGAGTTCAGTCTGGGTTCCTCAGTGAGTTGCACAACGCGCTATTGAACCAATTGCGAAGCTAATCTTCAACAGAACGACAATCGTCGCAGTCAAACTACAATTTCGACATTTGAGGAAGTCGCAACGCCAAGGGACGAGATCCGTCCTCAATTTGCCGAGTGGTATCTGCCAAAGTCGGTGGAGGGGCCCAAGGGACCGCATCTTTTCCGCTCCTCCCAGTCATCTAATGACTTCCCGTTCGACTTTGCCCTGCAACTATCGCCCCTATTCCCCAAGGAAACTCCACTGAGCATTGACACATCTTTCCGTGAAGCTACGCCCGAGACTGTTGTTCCTAGACAAGAATACAACAACATCGCATCGGCAGTCGCGCACCTCGACAATGCAGAAGTACGGGCTTGGACGTCTTCCCAGGTGGCTACGTGGATGTACCAGAATGGCTTTGAGAACGATGTTATTGAGCGATTTGAGGCCCACGATATCACTGGGGCAGTGCTCCTGGACCTTCAGTTTGATGATCTAAAGGAGCTGGAGATAGTGTCATTCGGAAAGCGCCACCAGTTATGGAACCAGATCGACTCACTTCGAACCGCGGATGGTCTCATATCTCCAGTGGCCGCCGCTCCGACGCCGTTCGCAGACATCGACAAACCTTGCGCGGAGGCCCGGCACCGATCGAAGAGCAAGAACCGAGAACGCCGCCATCGTGACAAGTCAAGAGGCGCTGATTGCGATGGGGTCGACGGAAAGACGCCCATCACTCCAGGTGGTGGCCGTCGACGACGAGGACGGAGACACCGGAACCTAGGCGACGATGTCGTCACGCCTGCAGAGTCAATTTCCATTGTAGCCATCGAGCAGCTGCTTCCAAAACCACACAAGTGTCCCAGGGGTGAACAATGCTCCAAGTGGAGAAAGCAACAGCGACAACTTGCCAGACTACAGCAGGAGCACGGGTTTCCAATCTCACCAGAGAAGGGTGGACGCATCTTCATCGCGGGAGACCCAGGAAATGCGCAGACGGCGAATCGAGCAATCGATAACGTCTACCGTCCAACTTCAGACGCGATTCCGTCTGTCGTAGCGTCGTCTGACGTGCTAGGCCCTGGACAGCTTCCTGAATTTGCCCTTGAAGAGGACACACTGCAGAAGCTGGACTTGCGCGATCCTCAAGACAACGTACGACAGTTCCTCACCCTCCAAGGGGTGGAGCAGCCTTACACCACTGCAACGCCTATCGAAGCTCCTCCGACGCCTCCTGTAGACATGTTCCCCCCTCGTCCGTCCGTCACACAGCCATACAATTCCTATTATCAGCAAGCCTCAGCGTTCTCCGCATCTACATCAGCGCACACTTCCCACTCATTCGACCCATCACGCGTCGCCAATCCCACTCTCCACCCCCCTGAGTTCACCCCAGCGCCTCACTCCAATCTCAAATCACTCCCGAAGCTCAGCATCCCACCACCACGCTCCATGTCCGCCGCACCTCTCCACAACCACCAACGCAGTGCTGCTCCCAGCCCGCAAGTCGCACCGGACACCGCTTTTTCGCCCTGTCGCACAGCAAGCCCAGGTGGCGTGTACCGATTCGGCACCCCCTTCTCTGAAATGGACGCACCGATTACATCAGTGCCAGTGGGCCCCGTTTCACGCGACACAAGCCAGTCGGTGCCGCCAAACATGCAGTACAGAGACCCGGTGCAGCGGGTTGGGTCACGCATGGACTGGCGCCGGCCATCGTTACCTCTACCGGCGCTAAACGAAGACCAGGTGTTCAGCCCAACGGGCGATGGTGACGACGACACCCTGCACGAGACACAGTTCTCTGGGGACGACAGCCCGGTGTCCGACCCAGCGAAGACGGCAACACCCCAGCAGACGCTGCCGAAGACCGGATTCGTGTACAACGGCGTCAACCATCATGGGTGGATGAAGAAGCGTCGCACCAGGCTTCTCCGCCATGAGTGGCAGGACCACCATTTCCGACTGCAGGGCACGACGCTTGCTATGCATCCTAACGAGCTCCCCTCCTCGTCGGCGCTACAAACCATCGATGTTGACGACTACGCGGTCGGCTGCTCCTCTCTGGCTTCCAATAAGCTGTCTGCTAAGCTGCGGGCGCTCAAGCTGTCCTCTGGTCAGAAGGATAAGAGTGGTGCGCCGGCGGCTTACGAGTTCCAACTTGTCCCTGCCGCGCCGGGCAAAGGCGACGTCAAGAAGGTGCTTCTGAACGGGAAGATGCATCACTTTGCAGTCAAGTCGCGTGACGATCGCATCGATTGGATGCGTGAGCTCATGCTAGCGAAGGCGCTCAAGGCGAAGAACGATGGCTACGAAGTCAACGTCAACGGAGCTAGCATGTGAAGAGCCCGAAAATTTACTAACGAACCAGAATGACTTTGGGCGGCGATCTGTTCATTGGTGTGATAGTTCTGCTTTTTCCTGCTTACCCTTCATCATGTTTTGCCAAGCGAGCGCGCGTTGTGAATTTTTGTGATTTCCCTTTTTCCATTTTTCTCGTCTTCTAATACCCCAATACTGACCTCCTTCGGGAGTAGTCTTGATGACGGCACCGCTATTATACCCTTTCTTCGGCATAGTCATTACGTCGCTGAGTTTTTTGTAAGCGCTTGCATTCTATCTATCTCCTCTCTTCGCACTGATGACCATTCGTACATACATATACGTTCTATTATAGCTAAGACTTGGATTCAAGCGACCGCAAGGTCGGCATGGCATTGGAAGGATACACATGGGGATCACCGTGGTGGATGGATCATGGATGCATCTTTCTTTGTGGTGTTGGCATTGGTGCCTTGAGTCTTCGGACTTTTCTTTCTAACGGCTGACGTTTTCGAAGAAAAAGTTGGAGGGGAGAGGTCGTTTTTTATCTAGGTAGTGGCAATGAAATTGAAATGACCTAAAACACGCTTCTTCACAGGCACAGTAGTGATGATCTATACCTGGACTTTCTAGCATCCAGAATGGCTGGGCAACTTCAAGCAATGGGGATTCTTCGCTGCGTTTATAGGTCCTAACTTATTCAACCCCAACTATCGCGCTAACCACCTAAACCACCCAAAAATCTCCCAAAAAAACAACCCATCCCGCGGAAGAGAAATACCCCCGAAATGCCCCCTAATTAACCCCCATTCCTTCCACTGATCCCCGCAACCTCCAAACCCGTCAAAGATGAACATCTCATTTCCCCCCCCCCCCAGCAATATTGAATAGCATAAATCCTCGCATCCGCTTAAGCCTACCGAACGTGACGAAACGAGTGACGAGTCTGGTTTCCGCAATAATGCGCATAACGTCACACAACCACAACCGAAAAGAATAAAACCAATGGCCCAGCTCAGCTCAGCTCATTTTAACGGATCCACAGTTTCGGGAGGAGACCTCCCCCCGCAACCTGATTACGATATCAAATACAAGAGAGCAGAGGAAATTGCCTTTGAACTCAATCCAAAATGGTTCGTGGCTGCATGTTCTCCCCGACTCCTGGCTCCCAACAAAACTCTAACGAAATACGGCTTTCCGCCTTCTCGGCGCGTTCATGTTCATGTTTAATGTTGCTCACGCGAGCAGTTCGGGTGGCGCAACTGGTCGGCTGTCGGTGGGCAGAAACGACACCATGAACGGAAAGAAAGGGAGATTATGCCGGCGTCGGCGTTGCGCGTCGGTTGTGTGTGTCCCTCGTTTCGATACCGAGTCCGATTTCGATATGACCCATTGACTGCAATTTCCCCGAGACCGATCACGATAAATCACGAAAGACAATTAATGCCTAATAAACATCCGCGATAATCGATAACTACTGCTCGGACAAACCACGACGCTTGATTAGACCGGGTAGAAACAACGTCCCTTCTCTCAGCGTTCTGTCGCACTGAAGAGTTCGCGTCGCCGGTTGTACTACTCAGGTATCTTGAGGTACATTACATTGGGCGTGCAAGTTGCAAGCAGCTGTGAGAGTGTGATACTGTATGGAGAAGGGGATCAACGTGAAAACGTTGTTGACAGCGGGACCCTGCAGCATTTTTGGTATCGATAGTACGGTGAGGTGAGGTGAGCTTATTTCGACATTGAACGTGTGTGTGACATGCCCGTTTTTGAGTTTGGACGTTTGAAAGGCGTCTCTTTCGGTGCTTGGCTTGGTCGTAAGGCTGTTTTCGTTCTTTCAATGCAATGCATGAAGTCGTAATTCCATCCTTCGCTTTTTGGGTTTCGAATGTCGTTGGCGTGTTTGCTAAGGTAGCTCTCTTCACTCCACTTCCCTCCAACCCCCGGCCGTTGTCTCCGCCGTCGTCCGAGCACATCCCCGCGGAAACACTAGGTCCAAGCACAACACAGCAACCAGGAACGTGATGAACCGAAAGGTGTGCCTTGTCAAGTTAGCAGTCCAAGCGCGCACGGGATCGCACAGACAGACAGGCAGGCAGGCATGGCGATCACATAACAAGTTCATGCGTTAAATAAAAGGTCCCCCCTCAGTTGCACGGACGTTGATACGCCGCCGCGGAGGCGAGTTTGATAGCACAGGTAAATAAATAAATAGAAAAAAGAACCCTCCCAATATGATGATTATGATCGTATGTTGGGGAGCTTGGGTAGCAAGGGGTTCCCAGATCTTGGTTTGGGTGGTGTAAGTCAGGTGCTGCGTACGTTTTTTGGCCTTGGACCTGAGTCTGAGCATGCGAAAGATATGGATTGTGACGGGAGTCGTGGGACGAGAGAATGCGGGTTCAAGTGGGACTTGGAGTACACGCTGGGAGATGGGGATATAACGGAAGGCAGGAAGTGTCCAGTATAGTGTGGTATTTTGGAAGCTACTGCAGGGGTAAGTGTGCATATCACATCGTGTGAGGATACAAGATTGATGGGACGGTACACCAGGTCAGTAGAGCAAGGCATCGAGTTAGTAGTGTCAGGCAGCGAATATCCCAGCCTCACTGCCAGATACCGGTCATTCATCACGAAAACCCCACAGCAATCAAGGCACACGTAAGAAGTCCAAGGTAGGATCGTCTATTGATATGATAAAAGGTAAAGATATTCAAAAGGCCAGCAAATAACTCCATCAATCATATGATAGCAGATATCCCAGCCTAAAGCGTGCGTTCCCGCGGTACTGCAATGAGTAACGAAAACTTTTCGCGAGATGCCAAAGGCTGATGTAAGAACCGGCCGGCTCATAGATACAAATGCCCTCCCGGTGGAGGCACGTAACAATTCGAGCCAGAGTTTAATAGATAATAGACCAGAATGGTGTGGAAATATACACGGGTCCTCGGAGCATCGGATGCAGCGTAGTCTAAAAATCGTTGTGGTGATGGTCTTGTCGGTAGTGGTGTGAACGACATTCGGAAAGCGCCCTTTATCGAAGTCCTTGAGGAAAGAAGCCAGATGTTGAGAAGTGGATAATGTAGAAGTCCGAAGAGAAGAAAAACAGTTTGCAACACGCCAAAAGTCAAGCCAGAGCCAAGGTCTCGGAGGTGAGGCGTTTATTCATCGTCCTCAGCATCACGCTTTGAGTTGGGCTGGCCGACGAACTTGCGGGCATCAGCCTCAGCGTCGCGCTTGGAGTTGGGCTGGCCGACGAACTTGCGGGCATCAGCCTCAGCGTCGCGCTTGGAGTTGGGCTGGCCGACGAACTTGCGGGCATCGGCTTCGGCATCGCGCTTGGAGTTGGGCTGGCCGACAAATTTCCTCTGGCGAGACCTGAAGGCATCACGCTTGGAGTTAGGCTGGCCAACAAACTTGCGGGCATCGGCTTCAGCGTCGCGCTTGGAGTTGGGCTGACCAACGAACTTGCGGGCGTCGGCGTTGGGGACGGCAGCAGCCCAGGTGGTGGCGCTGAGGATAGCGATGGCGATGGCGGCGTTGATCTTCATGCCGAAGGTGTGGATGGTAAGTTTCGAAAGAGTGGTACGATAGTTGGGAGTGTCGACTCGGATCTGAAAGATAGACTGGAGTGGAGGTCGATATCGATTGAAATGTGCGAGCAAGGAGGGAAGATTTATAGCCCACGAAGGAAAGTAGAAGATAAAGAGAGATGTAGACCGATTGGCGTCGGGGGGCTCAATAGAAGCAATAAAGGGAACTCACATGAACAGTCTGAATAGTCTGAATAGAGTCCTGATTGGTACCGGGGGACACGCAACGTCCAATAGAAAAGCCTATTGAGGCCTATTGAGGGATCATGGTGAAGGCGACACAATGAACTGCTCCAAATCGATGGAGGCAAGCGAGAGGTTAGGATGGAGTGCGTCGCGGAAGGGGTAAGGACAAAGAACACATGGGGTTCCAGAATGTTTGGATGAAGGCGTAGGGCCACGAGGTTGATATCCATACAAAGGATGTATTGCTGAATTTGAATAGGTTCGAGATGTGTGCTGGCGTAGACAAGGGAGTGCATGAGGCAAGTCGTGATGGATTGCCGTTTGGAGGTCTGAATAGGATTAATAGGGAGAAAGCCTTGGCAGCGAGCGAACCCCGTCTTACCCGTATCTAACATTGCGGATGAACAGTAGTAAGGGTAAGTTTTCGAAGTAATGAGAAGAAGTGCATGGGGTCGCTGAATGTCCGGCCTCGCATTGGAGCTTCAGGAAAGGGTAAGTGGTGGGCTCTCATACTGTCAAGCGCCTTCCACCAGCGGTTCAATACTGTGCGCATCCGCAATCCATCGAATTCAGAACTTCCTGTCCACCTTTTCTATCTCTTTCTTTTTACCTTGAACGCTCACTTGTGACGTACAGTTACTAGATGAGGGTAGCGTGCAGTGTCGTGGAAGCAGGAGGACACCGGCGCAGGCGGATGGGGAGATCGACTAAGAAGCGACGCAGTAATGCGATTAGGTACAGATACGAGTCTTGAATCGGAGTATCCGTTCCTAATTAAATCTATTATGAAGCCGTTGATGCGTCGATGAACGGGTGCTGGTAACGAGTAGCGGAAATAGTACATGTGGAACAAGATGTGGTTGATGTCTGGCGTCTTAGTCAGCCAAAAGTTGCGGATTACCGAAGCTGCTCGCGATGAGATGCATATTGTTGCAACGATGCACTCACGCCTCTACAATCTGACAGCGCCGGCTGCGAGGCGGTTACATTCACCGCCAATTCGGAAATCTGCTTGGATTTGCGGAGCATGCCAGGCGCGCGGCACCGGTGTTCGACATGTAGCAACGCAGTCCTCCCCCGAGCAGAAGCCGTTCTACATCACCACGCCGATATTCTACGTCAATGCCGCCCCTCATGTCGGCCACCTCTATACTATGGTCCTCACCGACATTCTCAAGCGATGGAAGGTGCTGAAAGGAGAAAAGGCGATACTTTGCACGGGCACCGATGAGCACGGCTTGAAGGTCCAGCGAGCATCTGCCAAAGCTGGCATTGAACCGAAACTCTTCTGCGATAAGGGTGCCGCCATCTTCAAGGACCTCGCACAGAAAGCACTCATTACCCACGATCACTTCGTGCGGACGACGGACAGGGAGCACAAGGATGCGGTGGAATATGCATGGGTATGAGCATCCATCGCAAAGGAACTGCGGTAGAGGCTGATGGTTGGTAGTTCTTGCTGAAAGAGAAGGGCTACATCTACACTGAGAAACATGAGGGCTGGTACTCCGTGACGGACGAGGCCTTCTATCCCCAGTCGGGTGTGCAACCGTTCATCGACCCGCCTACGGGTCGCAAAATCATGGCATGTAGCACCATTGGGGGAACTGATCAGCTCGCTGACAATCTGCAGGCATCGATAGAGACGGGAGGCGAGGTCGAATGGTCGTCTGAAACGAACTACCACTTCCGCTTGTCCTCCTTCCGTGACCGCCTGCTTGACTTCTACAAGGCCAACCCCGAATGGATCACACCAGAACACCGCATGAAAGAGGTTGTACATGCGGTTGAGGCAGGCCTTGAAGACCTGTCGATATCGCGTCCGTCGGATCGACTGTCTTGGGGCATTCGAGTACCCGAGGACCCTACGCAGACCATCTATGTTTGGCTAGACGCCCTTATGAACTATGCGACGAAGGCGGGATATCCTTGGGCGCCTGACCGAGAACACGCAGGTGGATGGCCTGCAGACTGCCATGTAATAGGCAAGGATATCGTGCGATTTCACTGTATCTACTGGCCGGCATTCCTCATGGCACTCGGCCTACCTTTGCCCAAGAAGATTCTTACACACGGCCATTGGACACTTGGCGGCTCCAAGATGTCAAAATCAACAGGACGGGTCGTTGATCCATTCCTAGCCCTTGACCGCTTCGGGCCGGATGTCATGCGCTGTTACCTAGCCCATGATGGTGGTATCCAAGATGACTCCAACTATGACAACATCCGTATTATCACCCTGTACAACAAGTTCCTTAACCAAGCTTTAGGAAACCTGGCTTCACGAGTGACTAGAGGCAAGAAGTGGAGTGTGCGCGGCGCGGTAGAGCGAATAGGTCCATGGACAGCTGGCCAGTGGTCCCAGGAAGGCTCGGGTGCCCGCTTCTACCAGAACACGCTGTTCAAAGTACCTGAGCAGGTTGCACAAGCTTTTGATACTTACGATCCGAGAAAGGCACTATTGCTAATCGCCGAGTTTGTCCGAGGCGTAAGTCAGAAACTGGCATCTTGTTGAGGGCATTACTGATCACGCATAGTCGAACCAATTCTTCCAGATGTCTGCTCCATGGGACAAGATCCTCAATTTCGGTCCCGGAGAGCCTGGCGAGGAGGTGGACAAGATAGTATTCTTGGCTGCTGAAGCCCTTCGCATGCAGGGCATCCTTTTGTCGCCATACATGCCGAACAAGGCGAAGATGCTACTCGATCTGCTTGGTGTACACGAATCACGACGGACATTTGAGAACTGCAAGCCTAGCTGTGACTTGGACTATGGGAAGCCTATGATCGACGTTGGAGCCAAGTATCAAGGAGCTTTATTCCCACCCTTGCCGAGTGAGGAATAAACGTAGAAGTGTATGATATGTAGTATATTGTAAGACTTGAGTATGTGTAGATATCAATGCAATATTCCATGTTTGTGGAAGAGGTGCAAGCGGAACGTGGAGCTCTTGTGTAGAATGAAAAGTCGGCCCGAGGGATGCGACGAAAGAAGCCATTTATCAGGCAAGCGTATGTAAAGCTCTGCCAAAATTCAACGCTGAGGTTAACCTAGGGAATCGTACTGTTTGTTATAGCTACACAAAATAGGAAAGCGCAGCCGATACCCCGCGACAAACTTCCTCTCGACCTTCGCCTCAACGCACCACACTACACACCCATTTCGTCAACCGCACTACGATCGTGTTACCACCTTTACTACCAGCTCCCATTCAAACGCTCGCTGCATGCCTGGATAGTCCGCCTCCCAGACTGTCGCCATGGCTTTCAATTGGGACAGGCTCGTCAAAGCCCAGCGCGACTTTCCGAAACCAAAATTTGCCCTCGATCAAATCAACAGACATCTCAAAAAACGACCGGGCGATGTGTTTGTACTGGTAGGCTTTTTATACCTAAAGAATCGAGGTTTCAATACTAATATGCTCATTAGGCTTGGAAAGCGAAGGTCTTTTTGCAGATGGAGGGCCACGAAGAGCAAGCCATCGCTGTATTGGAAACGCTGTACCAGCGAAGACCTCCCATCACTGACAGTCATCTACTCGCTACCATATACGGTGATACGCTAGAAGCAAACCGTCGGCTTAATCCCAGGATTCCATATCCACCTTCGGTACGTGACTCCCAATTTCATACTGCTAGTCAGCCACCTGACGCCATGTTGCGAGCCGCATTGCTTCGGAACTTCTCCAGAATACACTTACTAACCTGGTGCTTTAGGTGGGCAAAGTTGGTCTCGACGCATGGCAAAACGCGGCGAAGGCTCTTCCCAACCAGAAGCAGAGGCTGGATTTGTGGTCCGAGTTTTTCACCATTGCGATGAATTTGGGCTGTTGGGAAGACGTTCGCTGGGCGCTACTCTTTGCGAAGAAGGAGAGCCCAAAAAACACGAAGAACGTGTATTACGCTTCGATACTTGCAAACCAATTATCGGCAGAACAAAAGATTCAAGCCGGACATGCACCCGAGGACGACCGGAGCATTGAACTTCAACATAACATCGCCTACAAGCAATTGAAAGACGCATTTGACGGCAAAGTGAGTAGCGCCCACTTTGACCGCATAAGCTTACTGACGTATAACAGGTTGTCACTATACGTGTGAGCAACATGGGGGATTTTAGATTCATGGTGAGCATCTACCAGCGTCAAAAGAAATGTGCAGAGCTCGAGGCTCTCTGGAACTCAGAACACCCTGTCATGGCTCAGCTTCGGTCCAAATACGAATCGGATATGCGAGTTCATCTCGTTCGAGCCATGAAGGATTGCCGGGATTGGACTACTCTCAGGAAACTATGTTCGGCCGAGATCAACCGTGTCATCGAGCAGGCCGTTACTCAGGAATCACTCGAGTCGTTGAAGCGATTGTGTGCAACCGAGTGGGTTGTATGGACGGGCTTTTTGGACGCAGTTCATGAGCTGTGCGAGCTCTCAGAGTGAGTACAATCTTGTCGAAGGATTTTGGCTGTTTCTAAACGATGTAGGGCGGAAGAGCAAATCAGAGAGATAGGAACACGGCTGACTTCTCTAATCGTACGATATAACAACCAGGGGCCAGCGGATCGGTCAATAGCGCTCACGATGCTTTCTATCGCAGCTCATAGCAAAGCCCCAAATTTAGTTTCCCTTCTCAAGGATTACTGGGAGAATACGCAGGGGAGCTTAGCAGCCTTCAGGGATCTCCAGCGTGTGGTAGCACAGCTAGAGATAGGTGAACAGAAGGATTTTCACGCTTCCATTCGAAGCGCCGCCGCTTCGTTGAAGCCGGACGCTGAGGATCCTCGAGAGGTAAAATCGCTAACGAACTGAGTATTACAGGCTGACAAACTGTAGGAAGAAGCGAAGCGCTGGTTGCATACTGAGGCCTCCATATTGGCATTTGAGTTCTCGATGATAATATCGACACTCAAAACATCGGAACGTGGCGCTGTCGAAGCGTTCGTAACTAACTCATTGAGCCTCTATCAAGTCTCGGCATCAATGGATGACAAACTGCGTGGATTCATCATTCAACTTGTCGTGTGGGGGTTCCTCTATCTTGAAAAGGCCCTCGCTACCGAACAACAAGACCTCACTCACTTGCAGTGGCAGGCTGCGCTATTTCTCCGACACGTGCTTGCAGACAAAGCCTTCAAAGATGCTCGCGATCTTCATCTAATCGCCACGCGATTACATCTAGAATGTGGTCTAGGCACCATTGCTTTCGAACATTACCAGCACTGCAAAGTAAAAGAGATGCTCCAAGACACCTTGTCCTGGGCTTTCTTGACACGCATATCGCAAACTCATCCTTTCGATATAGGTGGTCCGGGGGGATTCTCAACTGATGAAGAGTTATCTAAAGTCATCAACACCATCGGAAGGATGGAAGCGAAGATTGACGACCATCTGTATAATGGGATGCAAAACTTCTTCTACGATGCCGCATTCGAAATGCTCGAGCTCAAGCAGAAATTGCGCTCAAGCTTAACGAAACACATGTGCATAATCGAGTCTCGACGCATCGCCCGACTGCAAGGCAAAACACCTAACCCTGATCTAGAAGTCCAAGTCAAAGGTATGTCGCAATGCAAAGTTCTGTGAAGCTGTCGAGAGTATTGACGAAGAGCTTTACGCACAATCCCGTTACTATTTAGAACCATGTTGACATCAAATTAGATTACTCCCACATTTCTGATAATCAAGACTTCGACGCGATTCCGAACTTTGGGTGCGCGAGATCGCGTGGCTTGGATCTCTACTTGTTGACCTCAGAACCGCCTGTAACCGATTCCTGGATTCACCACCAAAACTTTCGCATAGAAACGACATGTCGGACCGTTTACGAGGAGCCTCTGTCCAAACGTTACCGTAATGGTCTAACTCTCATGGGCGAGAAGTGCCAGGCAATGGACCTAGACAAGTATGACAACAAGTTATACCTCAGTAAAAATGAGTCCGTTGTTTCCAAGTTCTGGGTTTCTGCCTCCCAAATTGCAAACTGCATCTCGGGCGATCCACTGGGACCGCAATCCAAGGACGTGATACTGACTCTCACCACACTTCTTGGGGATCTAAAAGTCATACTCGACGCTTTCCGCGATAAGATCTCCCACCACGAGCATTCGATGAATGCGGGTGAACCCAATTGGCCATTCTGTAGCGAGGTGGCCGTCAGCTGGCTCTACGGGGTCCTCGAATTCCTGCGCATGTTCCAACGATTGAACGCTAAACTGAATGGATACGCAAAGACCAAAGCCGCCAAGAATACCCCTAACCTCTCTTCGTTAGTGAAAGATTCGACAAGCATGGCGAAGGAAATATATACCGCCATCCGTTCGCTGGTTAACCTAGATCTGGTCCGCCTGGAGACGGTCGGTGTGGATTCCCTCTGTGATCGTGCAGCCCTTGGTGCCACTGGTCAGATCCTCATGGACATCATCCCGGAGGAAGACCTCGTTCACCATGCGACAGAATACGTCGAGTCGGCCCGGGCAACTCTGAAGTGCGTACTTCAGGTCAAGCTAGACTAGTGGCAGCTCGATCTGTGGTTGAGGAATCGGTTGATGAGAGTCTTGGTATCATGGGATTCGTCGGGGCGTTGACATCTGGAGGGTCCGAGAGAAGGACCTGAAAAGGGATGAGAATTTTGGGAAGTTCGAGGAAAAGGGTCATGGATGACGAAAAGAGGCAGAGGTTTCGGAGGAAATAGGATTGGGTGGATCAACTGCGATAAGAGCGAAAGCAAGGAGTACAGTTACACGAAATTCAATGTGGTATCCGGCCAACTTTCTCCGAGGCGATGAACCAACAAGAACGGCAGGGTGAAAGAGGTACATGAAGGAAAGCCCGGACTGGAGAAGAAGTTGAAGGAGTTGAAAAAAAGAGGGTGGTAATGATGATTACATTACGGTAGAGCACGAGGGGATTGTTAGTAGTGGGGATGGAGATGATTCATCTGAGGGTGAAATGATCCTGATGCCCGATGGGTCAGACGTAGACGACGACAAACTTGTGTTTATATTGAGCGTAGATCTAGATATATAATTCACGGTTATAGAGCACTGGCGAGAGGTAATATAAAACCGTATATTCCCTACCTTATTTCCACATGCGATCTAAAAGGTGTTTCCAGCGCTTCCTATAAAATTAGACATGTAATACTAAACCCCTCTCTTTCCGTAAGATCCAACAGCACAGGGTAAGAGTAAAGACGCCTAAAAGCTAAAAATACACACGTAAACAAAATGCCGCTAAACAAAGGAATAATCTTTCCCGCAGCTCATGCCACCAATCCTCAATCTACCCGAGAAAATCAGGTTGCATACCCTTCTCAAATCCAACTTCATGCTTTGATATATCTTCCACAAGCATCTTTACCTTTTTCACCCACCAGAAATTCCCACGAAACGTATTACACCATAAACATGCAGCCGCACCTCCACCCCACCCTAAAGATACCCCCTCCTTCTCTCACCTTCCCCCTCCCCATCCAAATGCGTCGTACGATCAATATCCAATCTCTTCCGAAAATACTCCCCCACAACAAACTCCTCATACACCTTCCCCTCCTCCCTAAACCGCTCCAGCACACTCACCCTCGCATCCTCATTCGGCGAGAAGAAAAACGGCATACTATACCGCTCCTCAGGCACCCCACCATCCCCAGGTATATTCCGCACACGATGCACGGTAGTCGCCCACGTGCCGCCGGTGACGAGTTTGAGAAAGTCTGCGATGTTCACGACGAAGCTGTGCGGTTCGTGGTGCACCGGGATCCAGATGCCGTTGGCGTTGAGGACTTCGAGGGCTGGGGTCGTGGTGTGGGATTGACAGACTAGCGTGAACCAGCAGAAATCTGTGTGCGCGCCGATCCCGACGTCGGTGGGGGAGGTTTGAGGGGGGTAGTGGACGGCGCGGACGTTTGTCATTGCTGGGGTTTGGCGCGTTAGTATGCGTGTGGTTTGAAGGGAGGCGGGGTGCGTACGATGGGTGGTCATGGCGTCGAAGTGGTCTTCTGGGAGGGAGAGCGCGAGGGCGAAGATGCGGAGGAGGCGGCGGGAGAAAGAGAGCATGGCGTTGTAGTATTTGTAGATTGCAGGGCGGAAGAAGAGGGCTCTTGGGTCTGTGGGCCATTGGTTTCGGGGCTTCGAGGTAGCTGGGAGTGAGGGGATGGGAGTGAGGTTCTGCTCTGGATCAGTGAAGTCTTCGCCCATTAAGAAACCTTCTTTGAGATCTGCTGGTAGTTAGCTTCAGGTTGTCACATAGATGGATGAGTGGAGTGAAGAGAATGAATCACCTCCTCTGGTACTGGGATCAAGTTTCCCTTCTAGGAATTTCTCATACCCCCTAAACTTCTCCGTCTTTTGATTGTGGCATTCCATCTTGACATCCATGGGCAAATCAAAGTACTTCTTCACTGCACCGAATGTCTCGTCAAGTAAGGTTTCATCCACGCCATGATTGACGGCGTAGAAGAAGCCTACGTCTCTGCATGCGGCTCCGACTTCATTAGAGAGCTGTAGACGGTCTGAAAGGTTTGAAGAATACATGCGCTGCATGTCGATTTTTGGAACGGCGTTGAACGTGGGGTGCGCGTCAGTGCCGGTGAGGATGCGTCGTTTACCGGGGATACCGCCATCGTGATAGTGTACGTATTCGGCGGTTGTTTCTGTTTCTGTTGCCATAGTTGTAGTGGTGAGGTCAGAAGGAGGTACGGATAGGCGTCGTTGATATTCTTCTCTTCAATGCACTTCGTGTATGGTAAGAGTAGTGCCACTATGTCGATAAAGTATTAGATATCCCAACTACCTTGACGGATCAAAAATCACCTTTGCGAAAACCTCGACCTCTTGCGCACTTTATAAGCTACAACCTAACGCCACCCACCCGCAGCGTTCGCAGCAATTCGCTTCACCCGCGTATATGCAGCTCTCTGTCTCAAAAAACGCCGGATTTGAATCCAATCGGCAAGGACCACGTTCCCCTCAAACCTCAAAAATCAAGCTGCAGGAGCATCTTCTAGGGGGTTCAATGCCCGCATCTCAGGCACCTAGTCCCTGAAAAGCAAAGATGCTACCCCTACTAGGTGATTGTATGGGCGGATTTGAGCGCGCGTTGCCGCATCTCACCGCACGAACGTGGGGCTGCCCAGCTACCTGGCTAGCTTTTTTCTTGGGAGGGACATGACGCTCCGTTTTGTAATCAACGTCGAGGCCGTTGTTAAACCTTGCTGACTTCTCTGGAGTGGTGAGGCGAGACCGTTGAGATCGACGGATATGAGAGTGAGGCTGTTCCCCCGCTAGTCGATGATATTGCCATATAGATACTCTCTGTCGTGTCTGTATAGGCATTTAATGAAGACCTTATGAAATCTGTACGAAGGTTAGAATTGGCTTGATTTCGGAGTAGTGGATTAACCGGGCTAGAGGCGTGAAGGATAGCGCGAAGTTCAGGACGTCTGCAGCAATGTATTCTGGTTCGAGATAAGATAGCCCACAACCTTGCTCAATCACGGATGTGTAATTTGATTTGGAAGGAGAAATACAACAATTGCATATCCTTCCGAGTATCTTGGATGCTTGGAAGCAGGTGGGGTTCCGAAGAACACACGATGGGTGCCCCATTATTACCCCGCCATCATTATTGAGCAGATGCATGCCGCCTGTCCAATTGACCACGGTGAATTACAAAGGCAACAACAGAAGAGTCTTATTGTTTAAAAAAGCATTACCGAAATACCTAGGCATTCACACTTCTCGGGTGTCTCAGTAATTCGACGGAATACGGAGTAGAACAGCGTCGATTGGCGGAGCTGAGGCAAATGTATGCGATGATTGAAGCCCTGAGTCGCACACCCACCACCAGCACTCCCGTGCACAAATAAATTCTTCTGCAGTCTGCACTGTGATGTACATCATTACTGTTCATTCAAGCTCGGTCGCGCAATCTGACAGATGCTCGACAGCTTCACTTTTCAAGTCAGCCATGACGTCGGCAGAGACCAAGGGATATGATGTGAGTCATGGAGATTTGAATTCGGACCGTAACACGTCGAGCTAGGTACCCGACCCTTTGCTGGAACGGGAATAAGCAACTCTTGACCAATGCTCCCAAACTCCAGAGTCCAGATTCATGACCCGGCCTACCAAGACAGCTAGGCTAATGGGAATATCGCGACTGTAGTATTGAGTTGAAAAGGAGAGAGGAAAGTAGTGACCCAAATAAACCTTCCAAAGGAAAATCAACCCATGTAAATGTCATCACACAGACCCATTCCGGATCCAAAGTGACAAAAGGTGTAGCTGCTGTGCATTTACCTGTGCATTTACTTCTTCCCCAGCTTGCTCAACAAGCCCTCTTTGACCTTATCCACGAGGCCTTTCCCCGCAGCACCTTCCTCCCTCTTTGCTTCCTCACTCCTCCGCTGGTTGTGCTCCTGCGCGGCCCGTTTCTCCTCTTCAGTGGGCTTTGCCACATTCGCAGCTCCTCCGCGACCGTAGTGGTGTGGGCCTTCCGGCTCACGGTGAAGAGGAGCTTCGACATCTTGGGATGCGCGAGCGATTTCGGGGAATTTGGGGTCGTTACGCGCCATGTTGCCTGTACCGCCGCGGCCAGTTGTGAAATGCTCGGACTTTAGAGTCGGGGTAGCGAGGTCGGCGGGTGTGAGCTGGGGAGATTTTTGCTCCTTGGTGATGTTGCCTGAATGTGTGTTAGGTTGTGTCATTAGAGTTACATGGGAGATGTGGTGGACTTCAGCTCAGAACTTGATTGTTTGGGCTGGAGCATAGCAGAAGGCAGACTCACCAGCACCGCCACGGCCGTGGGAAGCGATGCGCTCTGCAGTCATGTCGTCCATGTTTCTCGTTGACCGTAGATTTGGTATGGGTCGCTAGTAGAGGGCTGGATGAGCGAAAAGCGAGGGGATGCTGGAGGGGAGAGAAGTCGCAGGCACTTTATGTCCGTGTTGAAGCCTTGGAGGGGAAGGTAAGACAAGAAATTGACAAAGACACCTTACGATGACGCGAGCAGAGCAGCGTAAAGCAGGCAACGCAGCTTTATATTAACACCTTGGCCTCGTGCTTCAAATACGCCCCTCACGCTGTGCATGCGGCTGCCATCGACCGCGTTGGTTCCTTGGTCCGCGCAAATTCTTCGAGCTAATCTGTTTCCCGTTCTTCAGTGTTGCGTGACCACGCACACTTCACTTCCGCGCCAATTCATCCGTCAAAGAGTCTCGAGCTTCTGGGCAAAAGGACTACGCTGCGCCCGCCGGACTCCAAAGGTCTTCTGGCAGAATCGACGGACGGAAAGCGTTGGTGGACGTTTGCGGAATATCCATTAGCTAATGGTTGGACTGAATGGCGGGGTCGACTGCGCGCCGGCACGTGGTGGAATTGCGAATGTGAATCGTTCATGCTCTGCTCTGACTGCTGCGAGGTATGCATGGTGAAAGATGGCGTGTGAATCGCAAAGGCTCACATCGCATGAAGGATGGTTAGAAGAGGAAAGCAAAATTTGGAGTTCAAAGACGGTCGTTCTCTCGAAAAAGCAAGCACAACGTCGAGCGAATCATAACCCAGCGGCGGTGCCAAGGAAAATGCAAGGCACAAGCGAAAGGCGATCATGGTGGGGCAGTTGTTGTTCGTTCCTCCCAACATTGTTTGTATTGATATCCATCATCATATCCCTTCTATATCATCGTTGCTTCTACTATCATACAAGTGGTGCGAGTCCAAATATCATATATTACAATCCTGCCATGAAGTTCGAAACAAATCCTGCCCCGTCTGTTGCTGCCTGATGCTCAGGCAAGGCCGGCACCCCCGTCGCCTGTGGTCGCGAACCTGTCCCTCTTGTAAAACGCCGTCTATGCGAAATCAAACCCAATGATCTGACCCATTAGAAAACCCAGGTCCCTCTATAGTACACCAATCCGTCCCGTGGTATCGTCCATTGTAAGGAAATCTGCAGCCCGAAGCCCAAAGAGCACCCGAGATGCTTGTAGAACGCTCTAAATAAGACCAATGTCGAAAACAGGAACGCGCTGAAAATGCGGGAGAAAAGTCGAAAGTCGTGGACCGAAAATAGAAAGACAAAAGTCGTTGGAGTTGCCAGTAGAGCGCCGTAGTTGGATTCCCTCTACACGTCCCAGTTGTCGCTGCGTCGAAAAGAAGATCGATTCGCCGGACACCAGTTGGAATCTACCCGTGATGAGTTGCAATGGAGGGTAGCGATATGACTTCGTAAGTTAGCTTCAGGTCAAGTTGAGTTGGCATTGGTCGACATACCCAAAGCGTTGAGGCGTATTAGCCACCATCTCGAGGTTGGGGGTCGTCAGTCCTCATGGCTTGCATGCAGGTTGATCGTGCTCGTGAACTTGGGTTTGGTGCTCCACCGTCGCGCGGTTGAGGGTCTGAGTAGTTGAGGTGGATGGTGGGAACAAGAAGCCTCATTGCGGAAGGGTGGCCGGTCTTAAGAGCGTGAATTGATGGCGTGGATGGCTGGTTGCGGCCGTGTGCTTTATGCGTGTGGTTGATGTAGGCAGATCTCAAGGTTGTCTTGTGTGAATGAAAACCTGCCGCAGTCGAAGGGAGGTATGGATATAAGTATCCATATCCTGAGGCCTGCACTAGGCGCCACTTTCGAGAATGCCTTTTTCGATGGCATTCAGCTTCCAGTCCCTCACGGTCAAGACTTGCCTTCTTTCAGGCTATGACGCAGAAGTACAAAGAGACTGACCCGTCGGTCAAGCTTAACAAGAAGCTTGACTGTGAGGGATAACTGCGCCACGGTGAATGAGGCGGGATAATTGGCCTGAGTCTTCGAAATGGGGCCATAGGATAGGCGGCAGGCCTTCTAGCGCATTTTCTAGAAGCCTGAATGGCAAGGAGGACCGCAGTAAGACGAGTGGTGACTCTTTTCGTATACCGCCCAAAAGGCCTTGGAGAAAGCCCGGTGGTCACTTGGGCGCTATCATAGCCACCAGCCGCTAGCCAAAACACGAACAAGGCCGCAATTGGGCCTGCCATAGGGTCAGAACACCAGGCTGGGGGCCTATGACTGGCGAACTACCGTTTGCTGCCTATCAGGCTGAGATGGAAAGGGCTAGCACAGCCGCAGCGCTGTGGCTTGTTAACCCCGGGCACTCTTCAAGGCTGCTTTTGCGGTCTCCTCAGGCTGCGGCCAGGGCCGGCGTGATCGTCGATTATTGTTGATAAGAAGCCGCAGGAGGTCCCTCAGACTCATTTCGTTTCTCCTGGTTCGATTTCGCTGCAGACCTGTGTTGACCGGAAAGCACAGCCGCTCTCGCCGATGCCCTCCGCCCCGCCATGTTCACGGCAGGTGAGTCTGCGTTGATGCTAATCCGTGTCGCAAGTCACCAGGATGAGCCTTTTGTGCCGGTGGAAGGACAACGGGCGAGCAGATTTTCGAGTCGGCCAAGGGCAGTGATGCGGTGGTAGTTGTTGCGGACTGAATGTGGCTTTCGCTGCGCCTCGGCTCGTATTTCGTTATCGATTGGATTGCTGAAAGGAGGCTAGCGAACTGTATTCTGGAGCCTCGTCTCGACAGCACAATAAAGTATCTCGTCCGTGGGACTGTTGGCGTTTGGGTTCGCAATTTGGTGGGAAAACGTCATGTTGAAAGAAAGGAATCCGGACTCCGAGACAAAACGTATGGCGCACCGGGGTCAAGAAGGAAGTTGTGATTGATGGTGGGGGAGGTACGTTCTTCTTTGACAGCGTTAGCTCTGGATCAGTCTCGTGTTTGAAGGTAGCTTACAGTATCCGTCACGTGGATCGATCTCACCCTTAGGGGGGTCTCTCGGGCGGTTGCTCATGGTGAGTTCCATCATATTGGTGGTGTCCGGGGCGATTTGTTGACAGGATCGGTTCATGATTGACATATTTAATATCGTGTTGGTTGAGACGGTGTCTTAGACTTGTGTATACAATTGTTGTGAATGTGTTTCAAAAGATGTTTGTGGCAGTGGCACGTTGTATGTGATGTGAAGATACTTCGGAGACGGTATGGCAAAGTACTTATATGAACGCAGGAGGCTCTTCGGGACATTACGTCTCTACCTATGTACACAAATGCAGTCACATGGTCCTATCCTTCACGGGGCAACGCAAAGGCAAGAGGGCAATCAAAGGTACGTGGGCCGCACGCACAGAGCACCAAGTGAAGCATCCCAAGTACCCACGGTGACTGCAATAGGAACGGCCCAGCCCAGTCCAGTAATTCTGAAATCGAGCCCAATCATGCCTGGCTGTGTTTCTGCTTCATTTTCGGCGTCTCAAAAAAGACCGCGTTAATGACGATTATCCGTGCTCACACATGGGCGTGTTGTGCCTTGGAGTAGGGAATACCTGGAATACTAGTAGCCGAAACGGGTAAAGCAGATCCGCCGCCTCACCATTTCATAGGGCGCGGAAGACGGCACTCAGTGCCATGCCCACTTCTCCTGACATCGATTATTGTGAGGGCCTTCTGGAAGCCTTCCGCGCGCATGGTTGACAAGGAAATGGCGCTTATGGGGCCTTGCACCCACCACGCGCCAGCTGTACAGCCAGCCCTATGCACGGCTCAAATTGCACCGATTAGAGACGCGTATTTGTTAGTGGGAGACACGCAAGACGTGCGGTCGACCACATGGACCTGCGTCCTGCGGGAAATGCAGGAACGTGGCTGCCCTCTAATAATGTCGAACAGCTTTTGGCCTCCCGCTGCACTGCTGTCGACCAGCTGCCATGTTTCAACCCCTTTTCGACAAGCAAGCACTTCGCTGTGTGTGGATACTGGAGGGCTCAGAATGTTGCCCTCTCGCCATCAGCATCCGATTCCGTCCTGTTGTGGTCTGACGCCCTTCTTCGTCTTCCTATTGTCTCGATGACCTCCAGCCGAGCCGAGGTGCCCTGTCTCGTATGCACAGAGAGCCTCGCGCACCGCCTAGCAGACGATCGTGATGCATCATATTTCTTTTTCGCGCAGGCAAGTGTGAAGCGGAAGTCGGCGGTGTAGAAGTCCCTCTCCGTACGGCTGCGGAAACATTGTCCTGATGGCGGATTTGAAAGGGCTGCATTGGCACGTAACGGCGCGCATTTGGAGGACGTTTTGAGGGATTTAGTCCTGTGCCATTCCTTAGTTACTTCTGGAACGATCGCGTCGCGAGTTTGATACAAAGTGCTATGACTATGTACTATATCACAGCCCCAGCTAAGGGGTGAGCCGGGAGGCTCCACCTTCACTTCGTCCTGGCTCAGAGACAGGCTGTCCATCAGCGACGCCTTCAGCTAAACTTAGACTGCTGTTGTTTTTTAAAAACATATCTATGTTTCGTTCTTTCATCGAGATCTGTTGAGGTTCGAGTTCGTGTCACTGATGCACGTTGTTTTAAGGTTGGTCTGAGTGTGTGGTGACCCGCATGACGGTCGCCTGGAGAAGTAAGCTGGACGATCACATAGTCACTGAGGGCTTACAAAGTACCTGTATCAACCACACCCGCGAAGCCTCGCCATAAGCAACTCCGGCTACTTCAGACGGTTATTGGTGTTTCAATAATGGGAGGGAGAAAGCTTAAAACATATTGTGCCCAAAGCCGATGTCACGAAATTAGAAAACATGCCCCGGACAACGCTAAACCCTATTTCTCATGATCCGCAGGATGCAAGGGGAGCAAATGCGGGGAAGTAGCTCTATCGCAACAAGTTCAACAACAGGCGCACACCTTTACGATCACGATGAAGCAGCACTTGTTTGATCGCTTCAGCCTCGCTTCTTGATGAAGCTCTCCCTTCAACCTTCACGCGCTATCGTGAATTGGGGCCCCGGAAGCCGTGGAAAGGACTAATAACTGCCACGGCCTATTCAGTCAATCAATCGTGATCCGGCCGGTAGGGAAGAGCGTTCATTCGACCATTCCGAAACCTTGAAGGCAAGTTCCAGGCACAATCTTTACCCTATCCCTGATTGGGTCTCCTTCCAGCTCCCTGGGTCGCCTTTTAAAAGGCCTGGGTTCCCAGCTGTCAGGAGCGCGTCGTAACATTCTCTCAGTCACTTAGTCGACTTTCAATTACTTCCAGCTCCTCCATCGCTGTCCATTCGGTCCAAGATGCGCTTCACCGTTGTCGCTACCCTCGCCACCACTCTAGGCTCTTTGGCCGTGGCACAGTTGGGTAACCTGCCAAAGTGCGCCGTAAGTGCAGGAAGACACTGGATAGAAGCATGGATACGCTAACGCCTACCAGCAAGATTGCTTTGGCAGCAGCCTGGGCAGCTGCAGTCAGCTCGATTTCAAATGTGTTTGCGGCAATTCGACCTTGATTAGCAGTCTTTCATGCTGTGTCGCCCAGACGTGTACTAGAGAAGAACAGGACAGTCAGTACCATCCCAAACCATCTTTCAATGGACCAGACAAAGTTTGCTAATGCGAGCTTGACAGGCACCATCCAGCTTGCTGTCAGTCTTTGCAAGCAAGTTGGCGTCAATGTCCCGACCAGCGCGTCATGCGCTTCCTCTACACCCGCATCCACGCCTGCGCCTTCATCTTCAAGCGGCGCCGGGAATGCCACCAATGCGACAGCATCTACTTCGGCGGCCAGCGGAGGCGCGACACCAACAGGCAGTGCTGCTGGTGTGGGCAGCAGTAGCCCCGCTGCAGGTGTGCCTATGGCTACTGCGGGTGCTGTGGGTCTGGCGATGGGCATCGCCGGGATGGTCTTTGCACTGTAAACGATGAGGCGAGAAGTGTGGTGGAGTTGTGGACTAATGGGCTGATGTAGAAGAGGTGGAGAGGATGTGGAAATGTATGTGTTGGGAATGGTCTCCTGGGCGCATGGTCTATAATGGAGGAGTATATAGTGTTTATAGCTAATGCAATCCGTGTCTGTGGGTGGCGAGCCGGCAATCGCTCGTTGTTCCGGTGAGCTGCAGGCATCTCGAGATCATTGGAAATTGCATGTGATATCCCATCTTCGCACACGTGATAGCGATAAGAGGTGATAATGTGTGGAGTAAACAAGTTGTCGCGAGGTTGAAGTTTGGACGCGGAAGCTTGACCCACTTCGCAGCTCTCGTTTCGTACGGGACCGTCATCCCGCCTCCGCAACACAGCACGCGAGCCTGGCACGCTAAGCATCGCCCACACCTCCAGTCAGTTTCGAGGATGAATCCTTGCGACTGAACTTCCCGCTTACCGGCTCGATACAACTTGTCTTCAAAATGGCAACCACATCGAATTTCAAGCGGGCGCTCCCCGTGGCCTCGCTGCGGGCAGCGTCGCTTGTGGAAGACTCGAAGGCGGTCCTGCCAGCAGGTATGTTGCTCCAGAGCGAGGTCACACAATGCTAATGTATGCAGAGCTCATCAACACCATCCTGGACTACCTCCCCATTGCAGACATGTTCAGATTCGCCCGAACCTCGAAACGCATGCAAGAGATGGTCTACGATGACACACGATGGATACAAAGGCTCAAGAGCATGGGCTGCTGGAACGACGCAGAGGCAAGACAAAGATTTGAAGAGACTATGCGGAGGAAGCAAGAAGCACAGCGGGGAGAGGAGGCGCGCAGAGTGGCGGCGGCAGGCTTGAACGGCACAGCGAATGGATTTGCGCCAGGAGGGGAAGCCTCAGGGCGAATGAGCACGACGCTATTCGACGCTGGCCTCGAAGAAGAAAAACAGCGGAGCAGCAGCGATCAAAGAACCAGGCCGAGAACGTCGACATTGGATCAAGGGTTCGATGTCATGACGCTTTCGCCGGCTGTGAAGTCTCCCACTGCCCAAGCATACACCATGGATCGCAACCTAGCGTTGACAGCGATATCGCGGGCAAAGTCTGTACGTGGAATGGCACGACAAGAGTATGGGAAGATCTACGGGGCAGTGGCGCCGTATTACTTTGATCTTGCCCGCTCACAGAGCCATACCGATCCTATATTATTCCGCACGTACCGCGACCCCGAACAGCAAGCTATCATGCTCGCACAACTGAAGATCTTCGCGAAGAGCGACTTCTCTCAAGGGTGGAGTCAGCGTGAGCAACGGTTGGATACAATGACGGGTATCTTCGAGAATGCCGCGCTACGAGAATTTGAGCAGGGTTATGAAACGAAGGACTTCGACGGGAAGATGAAGAGATACGCACACGTCCTAGTTGCTCTGAATGGAGGCGCGGCTGCTATCGATTCTTTCATTCATAATCACCCGCTAATGCTGGAGAAGGAGAAATTGGGTAATCCCGCGGACTGTCTGCGAGTAGCAGGCGTCGGCCACATCTCTCTCCAACCGTCACTTGATTTCTTCAAAGGCCTGGCGGTTACTCTGAACGAAGAGGCGGCGCTCATCGACCGCGTCTTTCCACCCACCATTGATATCATGCAATCATTCCTCGAGCGAGTTGCTGAAGATGTCATCTCGGAATACGTCACATCTCTGCTTGACGAAGCGCACGAGGTGGGCATAGAAGTGTACCTGAAAGCTGTCTCAGGTGTGTTTGATCAAGCCATTCAGCTTGCTATTTCTCTTCAACCACCGAAGAGTTCAAAACCCGATTTTAAAGAAGAGGCTATCAGAACTATGTGTCACTGCTTCGAGCCGCACGTCGACTTGTATCTGCAGGAAGAGACGGACTATTTCAAGCGCCGCTCGCTCGCAGAAGTGGAAACTTGGGAGAAGCGACTTACAGATGAGGAGCAGAGCGCGGAAACTTTCTTCATGTCTAATGTCAGCCGTCAGGCTGCGAAGCGTGACTTTTTGTCATCATTCAAGAAGGTGGTCATGGCACCAGTCAATGTACTTCCGTCCTTTGGGGCATCAAGTACCTCCAAATCCACCCCGGCAGCGAATGGTAGTTCTCTAGAACCTATCTCGCGGTCTGCCACACCTATTCCGGGAGAACGTTCGGGGTCGCCGCAGCCGCCCGAAGCGCCTACCTCTGAACTCGCCGCAAAAGCCGCTATCATGAACTCTCGTCTGGAAGGCATTCGCAGTCTGTTCAGCATTGAGGTTGCCCTTAATCTCACCCACACATGCAAAGCAAGCTTGGAACGGGCTGCTCGATTTGTAAAGCTAGGAGGACAGTCCGGCGAGGAGGCCAAGGAACAGTGTGAGAACATGTTCATTAGCTTACTGCAGACTCTCGGAGGGCGTCACGTGAAGCCTGGTTTTGACAAAGCTGTCGGCCACATGGCTGCGTACAGACCTAGAGAGGTCACCGATCATAGCAAGGAGGGTGTTGCACCTCTCGTAGCCTTTCTCGAGCTCGTCAATGTTGGAGACTTGATCCAACAGATGGTGGATATGTTCTACCTGCAAGAGCTTGTCGCCGCCAAATTGACCGATCAAGACGACTTCCTCAGTCCCGCCGCAAAAGAAAAGAAGCGCTTCGAACAAATGCTGGACGAGAGTGTTGCAGCTGGACTCAACAAAGGTATCGATGTACTCATGGATGAAGTGGAGTACATTTGCGGCACATTGCAGCTACCAAGCGACTTCAATCCTACTGTAGGGCCCAATGGCATAGTGCAAGTGTACGACGTTGGGCCTAGCCAGACCGCCAAGAAGGTTATTGACATGGTGTCGTCGCACACTAATATGCTGGTTGGTAGTACAGACAAGATGGTGCTGGATGTGTTCAACCAGGAGGTCGGGTTGCGTCTGTTCACTACACTCTGCAAGCATCTGAAGCGACAGCGGATCAGCGTGGACGGCGCAATCAAGCTTATCAGGTAAGTTGCAAAGCAACACGAAACGTCGACTATTTGGGTTCCTGTACTGACAGGCGGCTAGCGACATGAACGCGTACAACACGTACATCGTCTCGCTCCGCAACAAGTCGTTAACGCAGTACTTCGCTGCACTACGTGAGCTGTCGCAAATCTTCCTCATCGATCCAAACCATGCAAAAGAGATCGCCACGATTATCGCCGATTCGGATCGGTATCACGGCATCTTCAGGGCGGAAGAGGTTTACGAGTATGCAGAACGCAGGGCTGACTGGTACCACATACGCAGTGCAGTGGAGAAGCAAATGTACGGTGTTGGCTGCATGGTTATGTAGTCATATCAAATGATACCTCTAGCGCAAGGCGAGCGCTACAGTCATGCGTGGTCAAAAGTCCGACTATCCTTTGCTCAGTCCCCAGCCTCAACGAATGCTTCAGGACTTTTGACCGAGCACTATGTACTGATTTTACAGCAGCCTATCCTTCGAGGGAAGCTTCCGTCTTTGCGCGAGTGTGGACTTTGATATAGGTGGTGGCTGGTTGCGCACAGACGCCCAGGTGCCGTTTCCAACCATTTCAGACTTCACCTCTCAAACAGGCCGCTTGACTAGAAATCCCTTATGAATGCAGCTTGTCCTCCACGTCACCTCGCCCGTTTCGCGTAGAGCCTTTTGTGCAGCTCGGAAATGCACACATTGTCCTTTCTTCCTTGCCTCTTGAATCTCCCCGCAAACCCTACATATATTTGCTAGGGTTAGCTGGCGGGACCCCACTAAAACACACGATAGCCGCGATCTGAGACCATCACCAGATCACACAAAGCCGACGTCTCTCACTTGTCTTATCCAGACTAGGAGGTCCCAACGCTACCATCGCTTGCTGCCCTGTCGCTCCAACTTACTTCTTCTCCTTGAAGGCCCTAGATTGGCTTCAGGGTCTCGCTCGTTTCCCGCCCGCCAGACAGACGCAGCGACCACGAGCTATAGCGCCCCAAAGACGCGGTCTGCTTCTGAAGCTCCCCCGACGCGTCGCCAGCACTCACGCACTCACAAGGGAAGGCTCGCATCTGTTTGGCGGCCTGTGGTCACGACAATATATCTTTCGCAGAGGTCTGCTCTCATTTGCTCTTGTGACGAGCTGTAGCTGTCCTAGCCATCATGGCCGGCAAGTACACCCAGCCACTGCATTTGGAAGAGCCGTACTAATACAATTGGAGACAGCCCTTTCAGCAGATGTCGAAGAACGGTACTCGGACATCATCGACGGCATCCTCGCTAACAGCGACCTGAATACCATCTCCGCCAAGCGTATACGCAAAGGTCTCGAGGGAGCGCTGGACCGCCCTATTGGTGCGGATGAGAAGGTACAGTCACAACATCGCAGATCAAGATGCAGGCAGACAGGAGCAACACTAAACATCTGAGAACAGGACGCAGTAACGAGACTCATCCTCACGCGCTTTGACAGATTCAACGCCGCCCAAAACGGCGCCGACGCGCCAGACACCCCCTCGGAGCCTGCAATCCCCAGCGTCGAAGCCCCTACGACCAACGGTCATGCCTCGAAAAAGCGCTCCCCGTCCTCGGATGACGAGGAAGAAGAGTCGGCACTCTCTGAACTCGACGACTCGCCGCCCAAGAAAAAGCCTAAGAAAGTTCGGTCCGCCGAGGATGAGGATGCAGCGTATGCGGCTAAGCTTCAAGCGGAGGAGAATATGAGGAGTGGGCGGGCGCGGTCGACGAGGGGTGGCAACACGAGGAAGAAGGCTCCGTTGGTCAAGAAGGGCAAGACCAAGGCGAAGAAGAAGAGCAGCAATCGCGTCAAGGATGAGGATGATTCGGACATTGCTAGTGGGAGCGGAGCTGAGAAGAAGAGTAGTAGTAGGAAGGGAGGGTTTCATGTGCGTATACGCTTGCCATCCTTTGGGAAGGGGAGGAAAGAGAAGGTGAACAGAGCTAACCAAATCTACAGAAGCCAATGGCGCTTTCCGCACCGCTCTCAGAGCTCCTTGGAGAGACGCAGGTACGTTATCTTGTCCAACGACAAGAACCGCACGAGATGGGAACATTTTACTGATTGTTGTTCCCAGCTGTCCCGCCCCCAAACCGTCAAGAAAATCTGGGAGTACGTCAAAGCTCGCGACCTGCAAGACCCAAGCGACAAGCGCCAGATCCGCTGCGACGACGCGATGCGTGCCGTGTTCAAGCAGGACCGTGTCCACATGTTCACCATGAACAAGATCCTTAACCAGAATCTTTACGCCGTGGATGAGATTATCGAGCAGTAAAAGACCTCAAAGCATCTATTCCGCGGCACTAGCAGACGGTGGTGGCATCTATGCATCGGACATTGGATCTTCCCATCTACACCACACGCGCCACGGCACTTCAAAAGCGACAGCAACTCCCGGAGCCGTCTTTTATTTGCACTTCCCTCTATTCTTCATTTCTCGATTTTTCTCGACTTTTTACTTTCCTTGCTTCATACTTAGCAGCATGGCGACCAACGGCGTACGGGTATCATCGCTCTCACATGCATACTCGACCTGTCCTCTCGGTAGTCTATAATCCAGACAGACATAAACACACAAGCAACCTACGACAGGTCTTGTCTCTTTCCTTCTTTCCTCTTTTCCTCGTCTTTGTTTACTCTTCTTCTGCTTTACTCATGGTGCGGTGCAATCAACCATCGAATAATCCCATCTATAACGAACGAGATGTGGACAAAAACGGCTCTTAATCGGGGCCTGCATTCTATCTTCCCCCCTCTGTTACTGGGCGTATGGGGGGTGATGACAGCTCGAGCGCTTTTGGAAAAGAACAAGGACAAATTGGGCGTAATGACGGGGTTCTGCGGCTGGACGTGCGGACTCCACCCGTTCAGGCCGGGGGGCTTTAAAAAGCGAGAGAGTTGGTGGAGCATAGCGTGCGGATGGTTTTGAATGGATTACACTTCTGACATCAAATAACCTCCCTTGGGAAGGAATACCACTCTCAGCGCGACTCGGAAACTGTCCGCATATTACTACTATTACATTTGCTTATGCCAAAGTTATCAAGTTGTCTACTCTTAACGATAGACTAGGATTCAATGAGTGCCCACGACAAGGAAAAAAACGCCCGCCCTATAGTACCAAAAAAAAGGGGGCACAATGGTATATCCAAAACACGCCGCCTCAAACACGTTGTCGAATTCAAACACCCAGTTCCTCAGGGGAGAGCAGTGGCACGATCACTCCCTCAACATCTGTCTATTTACTCTTACAGGCCCTCTGGTAGCTGCATCTGGAATCCCTCTAGATCTCCATCGAATGCATCACCGCCGTCCAACTGACCAGCAAAGTTATCCGCCCACGCATCCGCATCCTCATCGTCCGAGTCCTGGAGGAAAAGACGTTCCATTTCACGTTCTACTTCTTCGGCCGTGCGTTGTGGATGCTCCTCTTCTTCTTCAGCGGGCGGGACGAGGGTAGCTTGCGTGGATGTGGAGCTGGAGCGCGAGAAGTCGCCGCGGCGCTTGGGGATCGTCGACGTGTTGCTCGTGTTGCGGGTATGTGTTGTTTGGGTAGTAGAAAGGGGAGCTCGACGGGTGGTGGCTGAGAAAGGAGCGGGCTTGGTGACGTTGGAGAGGGGTTTGCGGGCTGTGGTGTTTGTGGTCGTTGCGCGGCCTTTGGCGTAGCCAATTGTGCTCTTGGATGCGGCTGTAGCTACGGCGTGGCGGGTGGAAGAGGGTGCTACCACGGGCTTGGGGTCTTTCTTGGACGGCATGAGGCCAGCGGGGATGCGTGACTTGGTGGCCGCTGTAGAAGCTGCGAAGTTTGGCTTGCGTGTGTCGGACAGAGCAGCAACGGCGGATTTGGCCTTGATCGTCGACGGTGCGGCGTGAGTCTTCTTCTTTGGATCGCCAGGCTTGGTTGGAGATGCTGGGGCAGCCTTTCTCAGCGGTTCAATGCCAAAGTGCCGGCTCACTTCGGCTTGATCCTTCTCCCACTGCGCGTTGAACAGCTTGTCGAACTCCTCATCCCTCTTCTTCCGGTCCGCTTCTATTTGCTCATCCAGCTCGCGTTCACCCTTCGTACGTCCGTCGTCTTCCACAGGGTTGTGGTATGCATCCCATATGCCGCGGTTCGCGTTCTTGCCCTCGAACATGGGGAACTTCCAGTCACGCGGGAGGTAGTCGTCCATATCATCGGGCAGAGGGACCTCCTTCGGCGGCATGTATTCAATCTCCGGGACATCCTCCTCCTCTTCGGCGGGTCCGGGCTGGTGGACTTTGACTTTGGGACGGCGCAGACGGGGGCTCACTTTCTGGGTCTTTGCGGACGAGAGCGGCGCGGGAGTTTGGAAGGCGGCCGCTTTAGCATTGGTCGTTTTCATGCCCAGCGGAGCACGGGAACGTGGTCCTAGAGTGCCTGTCAGACATAGCTTTCGTCTCATAGAAGCTGAACAACCTACCGGCAGGCGTCACAAAAGCACCCATATCACCCTTGCCATCCTTCTTGACGGTCATGGGGATGTTGCCCTTCCCGTTGGTCTTCAAGACCGACTTGCCTGCTTTTCCTACCGCATTTTCGTCGTTGAGTGAGACCTTGAACGGCGTCTTCGGAGCTTTGTGGCCTGGTGTTTTGGCTCCCAGTCCCTTCAACCCATTCTTTCCAGCGGTGCTAGCCTGCAGGTGGTGCACCTGGTTTTCCTGATCGCGTGCAGCTAATACGTCCATGGCCGTAGTCACATTGAGCGAGTTGTGGGGTTGAGGTGCAGTTTTCCAATGCGATGGAGGGAAGCTATGGTCCTTTGTTTACACTGGTTGCTATGCGGGCAGCGGCAAGGCGGAGCATTTGCGGCTTAGCTTGGCGCTGTCCCCTGTCTTGGAAAGCACGAACAAACGCCTCTTACAGGCGCGTCTCGCTTTGCATTTAGCAACCCATAGCGGAGACACTGCTCTTACACTTCACCATTTCACCTCCAGCACACCGCCAAACCACCTTCTACGCTCCCTCCTCCGCATTCCCTGTACCGCACAGAATCCTTTTACACACTGCAACACTCTACAACCCACAACCATGGATCAGATCAAGCAGGTGAGTGCTCCAACCTACCCCGCCATATATCCCCGTTGCGGGCGTGCTGTTCCAGTGGAGGAGTCAACACCTGTCAACGGCGGTAGCGGTGGCCACACATCTGCAGTACGACTCCAGCTAACATGAGTACGCCAACCAGCGCATGAACGCCCTCCGCATCGAGGCGGACGAGAGTGCCTCCAAAGCCGAAGAGTACAAAGCCAGGGTCAAGGCGCTGGAAGCCGAAAACACACAGAAGGAGCAGGAGATCACGTCGCTCACACACAAGAACCAAGTCCTAGAGGCCGAGGTTGAGAAGCTCGAAGGGTCAGTAAAGACATACAAGGACGAGGCCGCTGGCGGTGCGGCGGCCGGCAGCCAGGCCGAGTCAATGCAGCGCAAGATCCAGGTGCTCGAGGAAGAGGCTGAGGAGTCTGACAGGACGATCCGCGAGCTGAATGAGAAGTGCGTGTCCCCTTTCCCCCCCGAATCCAGGAGGTTCTCAGGCAGCAGCTTTCCCGGATTGCGAGATCCCTCTCGTGCTGACATGATACCGCTCTAGGCTCCGCCAAACCGACGTCAAGTCTGGCCACTACGAACGCAAAGTGCAGGCTCTCGAGCAGTCCCGCGACCAATGGGAAACCAAATACGAAGAGATGGCCAAGAAGTACGAGGAGACCAAGAAGGAGCTCGACGACTTCGCCAAGGAGCTTGGTAACATCTGATCTCCCTATACTCTGTCTGCCTTTTGAGGTTGTTGACGTGGGCTTGGAAGTGCTATACTGAGCGTGTCATTTTTTGGCGGCGGCTCGAGCTATAGTGGGATGTGTGACGCGGATGCGATGGATGTACAACTGGGGAGGAGTGGAAGTCGACTTCACTACACCACCCACTACCTGCATATTTTGGTTCTTCCCCTCCCTTCGTTTGAGTTAGGGTGTTGTGCGCTTTAGGTAATTTCTGAGCGTGGCAATACAATCGTTCCTGGAGGAGTTTGCATTTTCCCTCCCCAATATCAATTGTGCATGAACATGTGAAAATGGGGCTCCCAGATTGTACAAAGACTTCATGATCAGGGCCATGCGCACGATACTGTGGCATATGGGTATCTTCAATTTTCTGAAAGCCCAAGTGTCCCACCTCTGCAATCACAGCGAATATACACCAGCCCCTCAAATACACATCTAGCCCACCATCCTCGCCTCCTTTTGCTTCTTCTTCTTGACCCCCTGCTTAACCCTCTCCGCCTTCCGCTCCGCCTTGGTCTCGTATCGAAACTTGATCTTCTTCTTCTTCGGCCTGCTAGTCTTCGGCTTCTCCTTCGTCCACACCTTCTTCTCCTTCTTCTCTCCATCCGCATCACCACCATCTCCTTCTCTATCCCCCTTTGTCTCGAACCCATGCTTCGATATGCCAACCGTCTCGATAGTGACGGTAGTGTACTTGTCCTCGTCTATGTATTCGTCCTCTTGGTCGATGACTTCGGGCTCTACGTGGGGTATGCCGTTCCACTCATCGTTGTTGTCGTTGTCTTCAGCGTCGGAGGAGGAAGAGGAGGAGGAAGAGGAGAAGAGGTCGCCATTCGCTTGCCTGACAAGTCGATTCACTTCCTCAACGTGCTTTACCAAGTCTTCTTTTCGTTGCTTGCGCATCTACATTGCCCTCATTAGCAATCATCGCACCAACCTCTCCCTTTCCACCTCTAACAGCGCCCCTTCTCCCTCATTACTCTGCCTCTCTGTCTCTCTGTCTCTGATCCAAATTGGAGAATAGCGGGGAGGATAACAAATGAAATCTCCATACCTCAGCCCTCAGCCTAATCCTCTCTTCGCGCTCCTTCTTCGCGTTTTCCTCCTGTGCGTGCTTTATCCGCGCCACTTTGCGCTTGTGGAAGCCGGTGAGGTATTCTTCGCGCGCTGTGGGGTCGAAGGTGATTTGTTCGGGGGCGGGGGCCGTTTTGCGCTTTTTGCTGGGTGGTGGCATTGTGCGTGCTTCTTTGGGTTGGGGAGCGTGGGTGGAGAGTGGGCGGTTGGTGTGTTCGGGTTTGGAGAGGTGTAGTAGTGGGTGGGTATGGTTGTAGATCTCGTGCTGAACTTTTTTTGGTGGAGAAGAGTTTGGGGTAGGTTTAACCGAGGCGTGGCTGGGTATATGTGGCGCGGTGTGGGGAAGATACCCGGTCAAATCTATATTGAGTGATGGTGCTTCTGGCGAACTAAAATCTTTGGGTATAAGTATAGGTGTTTCGTGAGGATAATATGTAGCGTCTATGTATATACAACATTTATCTCTGCCTGCTAATGGACACAACATCTCAGGCGGCCATCATTCACTCGTCTCTTTGGTTCGAACATCGTCTAGTCCCAACAGTTTCCTTCTCCACGGCAAAGCCTCCAGATGTCGCTTTGCTTTATTTGTGATGCACAACGCCACATCAATGTCCTGGAGACCTGCTTCTCCCATCATAGACACCACCAATAGTCCGAGGAAGGAGTGGTAAATATCTGGATGATCTCCAGGCGCTTTCCCAAAGCCGCCGACCATGTGCTGTGTTTTTTCAACGAGCCACCTCCGGATCGGTCGTGTGTCGACGACGTGTTGATAGCCGAGAACATAGATGGATGCAAGTACCCAATAGGCGTAGCAGGTATCACCAATCTTGTTGGGTCTGCCATTCACGCCTACCCATTGGAATTCGGCGAGGGAGGGAGTCTTATCCTCGAAAGACTTCTTTCCCCGCAGAGAAGGATAATCCTGGAGCTTGAGGAAAGAGTGTGCGTCGTGGCATGTTGCTGATGAGTCTGTCTCGTCCTTATAGGTGTCCATGGCGTCCTCTTCGTCTATAGTCAGAGTTTGCCTGGAAACGAGCCAGTGTAAAGTCTTGGGTAGATTGACAATGCCTCGCACCCGACCATCTGCTTTCGACACCGGAAGGCGGTCGACAAGAGACAGAGCGAAGATTGCGGTACATGTAAATCCAGCATGAGCTTCGTGGAACGGTGATTCCGACAGGGCACCATCGTAACATTCAGCCTGACGGACACATTCGACGAATGAGTCGACCTTGATGTCGGGTACCCCATCGACTGGACCTTCAAGCTTTCCGCGAAGAACCCATCTAATTGCAGTGGCCATGAAGCCAAATCTGGAGTCATTGCCTCCTTCAACTTGGCCGTTCTCGCCCAACGTTTCTCCAAAACTACCATCAGGTCTTTGGATCTTGGTTAACCATAACAGCAAGTCCCTCCTCTTTACTTTTTCTAGATCATCTCCTAGAATGACCAAAGTGACAAGTGCGAAAAAGGTCCCGGGAAGATGAGCCGGGTCCCATATCTTGTTATCATCATTCCTCGCCGCTCCAAAGTCGGTAGCTGGCGCTGGCCTGAAGCCTCCCTCTGGCAGCTGGCATTTGTATACCCAGTCTATGTACGCTTTCCGTTCTTCTGCAGAAAAAGCTGTGGGCAAGTCTCCTAGTATGTCCAGAGCGGAGAGAATGAAGCACGCAAGCAACATGCGGTTTGCATCATTGCCAGTGTAATGATGTGGTAGAAAGGTCTTCAGGTTCCGTCTCCAAAATCTGATATGTGCAGCATAGTTGAGTTTGCTCTCATCGCCAGAGGCCATTGTGGGATCTCCCGTGACTCGGATGGCTTGCTGTTTGGAGCTGATATTTATATTTGGTGGCTGTGACAGCTATGGCCTCTCGTAGTCCAAGCGGGTGTTTAGGCTGACGGGGTCGACAAGAGGATTTTATGCTTCTGGTTAATCCGCTCGCTGTTTCAGCGTCGAGAGCACCGCAGCCGGAATCACTCCAGCGGAAAGTTCCCAATCTACAGCGGACGTATAGAGCGTAGAGTACGGCCGCCGGGCTATGGAGAGCGGTTACGAAGACCGGGACAGTGGTGAAGGGGCCGAGAGATCATACATGTACTTAAAGCAGACAAGGCGTTGAGAGCGCTGATCGAGTGACGGTCGAAGCATTGCGGCGCGCCTGGTGACATGAACAAGGCTAGCCGCATGTGGCACGCTGGAGCAGGGGTCGTGCCTGCCGTCGTCAAGTTCTCAGCTGGGAAGCTTTCGACACCGCAAAAGATTCTCCCCTGAGGCCAGCGACTCTCCACTCTCCCATCTCCCCAGAACTTTGGCAGCGACAACGGCCACGAGCGTGTTTGAACATTACCCGTCCTCCCAGCCCGCGTGACGCCGAACCCACAAGCAGACGTGTCTCGAATACGCCCTGCAACCACAACACCAAGGCTGCGCATCCGCCGGCCCCAGACTTTCCCTTCTCACGTTCGCTACGAGGCCCACGAATCCATCCCCATTCCCTACTTCTTACTGCACGATTAGCCTGGAGTTCTGCCGGTTTTGATACCCATCTACTTTCATTATGGCGTCAGGATTCGCTGCATCCTTCTGGTCCAGCGACTATGCGGGCGGTGCGTACTCGACCATGGCCTACGGACAGGCACATACTGACTGAACCCGACAGGCCTGGGCGTTCTATTTGGGAAACTCCAGCAGGGCGTTCAGGAAAACCAGCAGATACTGACCGTGGCTCGCATGCGCGCTGACGCCGAGGAGATGTACGGGAACAGTCTCGCTGCCATCACGCCAGCGACCGAGCGCATATCGGGTGGATTTAGCAGAGATGATGGCGCAAGCGTGCGCAAGGTAAGGCCCATTCGCAGACTATGTTGGACTGCCCAGCTCACGTCTTAGGCCTATGAGGGTGTGCGCACAGAAATGGAGTCGGCCGCCGCGAGCCACCACAAGATCGCATCCAACATCCGCGAGCTCGTCGTAAACCCCTTCGGTCGCTGGTGCGAAGCGCACGCCGCACGCGTCCAGAACTCACAAGACGACCTGCAGTCGCGCATCAAGCTTCACGACCGTCAAGCGGACGCCGTACAGAAGTTCCGGTCGCAGTACTACAACAAGTGCAGGCTAGTGGAAGACCTCGACGAGGAGGATAAACTTGCGTTCCAGGACCCTGAGAGCGAGGTTGCGAAGAGCCCGAAGGTGAAAGTGCCCACTATCAAGATGTCCGAGCCCGAAGATAGTGAGGACGAGCCCATCGATCTTGGCGACGAGACCTATTCGCCAGAGCAGGTGAAAAAGATCTTGACACACATGTTGAACACCATCAAGCTCGGCGAGGTCAAGGTTCCTATCCTGGGCGTGTACCAAAACTGCTCCAACGGCGCGGATATCACCGACTATATCCAGAAGCACATGTCGGCATCCAGCGTCAGCTATGCCGAGCGCATTGGTCAGGACTTGATTTCCCATGGGTTTCTCCGCTTGGTTGGAAACGTAGGCAACACTTTTGCGAATAGCTCCAGGATGAACTACCAGTGGAAGACCAAGGTATTCCAAATCACAGAGATTCCGGAGAAGAAGCAGCCTTTGGGTCGGTCGTCCACTGCCATGTCCACTGATAGCTTCAGTGTAGACTCGCCTGTAGGAACTGTCCAGGAGTATCTTTCAGGATGGAACCCACTGAACAACCAATACCCCAATGAGACACCATCGGAGAAACTTCGTCGAGAGGCCCGCGAGTCTGATGAGCGATACAAGCAGTCTGTGAAGAAGCTTGACTCGCTGCGCTGCAATCTCGAGGAGGCCATGATTGACCACCTGAAATTCATGGAGCGGTGCGAGCTCGACAGGCTGAAGGCGATCAAGGCCGTTATTTTGGACTTCTCTGGCGCCATCAGCAACGTCATTCCGAGCTTGCAGAGCACTGTCGACAAGATGATGCTTTTCCAGGAGACTGTCCAACCGCTTGGTGATCTCCGTTATCTGCTCGAGAACTACAGAACTGGCCAGTTCATCCCCAGGGTCACCACGTACGAGAACTACTACAACTCAGTCGATGGTGAGTATCCCCACAGCGTGACCAACACTACGGCTAACATGAAGTAGAGCAGACATTTGGTGTGGACCTGGAGGCGCGCGCCCGTTCTGACCGGAAGCGTGTCCCTATTATAATCACCACTATCCTCATGTTCCTGGACAACCACTACCCTGACCTCGAGGGTGACGAAGCGCGCCGTGGCATCTGGCTCGTCGATGTTCCCCTCGCACAAACACACAATTTGCGCGCGGCCATCAACACGGGCAAGACGTTCCCTCATGAGATTCTGGAGAAATACGATATACCCATTGTTGCTAGCGTTTTGAAACTTTACTTACTCGAACTGCCCGGTAAGTCTAATTTGTACGATTTCTGAGCTGTGTACTGACGAGTGCAGACTCCCTCGTCTCCTCCCACGTCTACGAAATCATCAAGACAATCTATAGCACGACCGCAGCCGAAACCTCGGAGGAGACTCGCGTATCTGTCATCCAGTCTACCCTCGGCCAGCTCCGTCTAGCCAACATTGCCTCTCTTGATGCAATCTGCACTCACTTCACACGTCTCATCGAACTCACCTCGGCTGATGAAACTTATATTACCGCCCTGGCGACCGCTCTCGCTCCGTGCATCCTTCGTCCTAGACAGGAGTCGAGCTTGACGATGAATGAGCGCTACAGCTACCGGTTGATACGCGATCTCTTCAACCACAAAGAGGCCATCTTCGGTGAGCTGAAGCGTGCAAGTTCCCTGACTCATTCTTCCTCCGGTGCCCAGCGTCCGCGTGCCATCTCAACCGATGAGAGCAACCGGCGTGCGAACTACGAAGAGCGCAACCGTGCGATTGCTGCTCAGCGTTCTCCTCGTGCTGTATCTCCGGGACCTGGCCCTCGTGGATCTGGGTCTCACCGTCGTGATCGTAGTCAGACCAGGTTCCCCGTCAACACCGCATCGCCGACGGAGACCCGCCGGAATACGCGCAACTCGCTTGAGGTACCCGGCAGCCTTGACAGCCCCGTGGTCGAAGGCAACAGTACCAATGGCACCGCTACTGAGACACCGGTGGCGCCTGTCGAGCATCCCGCTCCGTCGAGCACCCGCGTTCCCTTGCCTCGGAAGCACGCCGGCAGTCTCACTAGGAGCAACAGAGATTCGACTGGAAGCTTGAGGGGAGTAGCAGAGGACGGTGCACCAAGGGGCGTGCAACTGGAAGACAAGCCAATGGATGACTAGTGGTGAGACATGGCTTTCCTTCAGCTCATGGCAAATCATGAAGCACACGAAATAATGCGTGGATGCTCATTTGCGAGCAAATTGGTTGTTCTCGGGGAGTCATTATGTGCCGGGGTTAAATAGTTCGATTCGTGGAATACCGACTTTGGGCATTGATATAGAAGGTGACTGATTTCTGTAACATACCTAGTGTAGGGTTTGGGATATGGGTTCCTTTTTGTCTTTATTAGCTGAAATGCGATCATGAGTACATTGTGCCACTCCATAGCTAAGGCTTCGCCGCTTCGGTACCTTGAGCTAAGGCCCTGACAGGACCAGGGTGCGCCGAAGCCATGCCGTCACAAGGGCCAGGTTCCAAGGTGGACACCCTAGACGGGACGCTTTGGGGGCTGCCCTGATGCGGCTGGGTGGCTGGTGTTTGACCTCTGCGTCTACATCTCGGTCCTCTTCAATACCTCAGCTGTCGCTCGCCTCTTGCGCTGCTATCTAGCGAAGGAGCCGCTCCTCACTGGATCCAGAATCGCCTTTTCTTTCTTGTTCAGCAGCTGTCACTACTCATCAGCCCATCTCAAGCGTCCCCGAACCCCACCACAACAGATCGGCAGCCGATCGCGAACCAACGTCTACGCCCACATCCACATCGCTCCCAGAGCCAGCCCCAGCGCTATGTGCCTCGTCAAAGTGCGACAAGAAGAGGATGTCGTAGTCCCGTACCGGGTCGTGCACCGCGACCACTCTCCACGCCGCCGTTCCCACCAGTCCATCCGCCGCGTCTCCCGCACCGAAGTAGTCCACGAATCTCCCCGACACTCTGCCTCATACGTCGCCGTTCCATCTCCAGGCCCAGCGCCCCTCGCAATCCCTCCGCCTCAACCCGTCCCCGTCTTCTACGAGCCTCCACCTGCGCCTATTCCCCCTCCCTCCGTCTCGCACCACTCACACCATTCACACCACGGAGGCGAGCGCGCGCACTATGTCGAAGTCTCGCCCGCTAGTAGTGTGACGAGCCATTCTCCGAGTCGGGCGAGCGAATACGTGGTACACGAGCGCGAGTATAGGCGACAGAGGCGCGAACGGGATTATAGTCCGGAAGAGAGGAGTCCGAGATATGAACACTTTCGGTATGTGGAAGGCCCGGGGAATGAGAGCGACTATGGTGGTAGGGAGAGGTATGAGCGGAGGAGTAGGTCAAGAGTGAGGGAACGCAGTGTGAGTCGCGGGAGGTATGATGAACCTGCCGAGAGGTTTACGCGGGAGAGGGTCAGTGTGCATGTCGGGGATGGGAGGAGGAGTAGGGATTATCGTGTCGTGTAGGATGGGCGTGGGTGTGGGCTGTTTGATGGACGTTGTTCTTTCTTATTGGATACCTTTTTTGTTGTAGGGTGGTGAAGCGTACCTGTAAGAGCATTGAATTACGTGTGGAAGTAATGGCTTGATGAACTGACGATGGCATTCTCAATCACACACAACCACTGTTTACTTTCAATCAAACAGACTAATTCTACACTATGATGTCAATTCGGCTGGTTCCTGGATCGCCTTCTCTCATTCCGCGGGCATGTGCAAATGGGAAGCGAGGGGCACTTCCGAAATTCAAATGCGGAGCTTCTCATTCACTCACTCTCGAATTAAGCTCAACACTTGAACTTGTACACACTAATAATGGCCCCCAAAACTTCAGGATAGCCAATGCAGAGCCTTCGAATCCAGCGTGCGTCAGCGACTCTCTTATATTTAAGCAAGAACGTGCGCCATGTGCATTTATTGTGTGACGTGAAACTTCTTGCAAGCTGCCACGCCGATCAGATCAGCCCGAACTCAGCAAGCAACGGCGCCCAAAGCTGAGCCTGCAACCTCTTTCTTCTTTTCTTTTTTTATTACTTACCACGAACGAGGATATACTACTACGAACGACTTCGCGGCCGCTTGCGCGCATCTGCCACAAAAGCTACCTTTTCCTATGCGGAATGCCGGCCGTAGACAATGTCTATCCGCGTCCTGATCAAAGACTACCCGCACCGTGCGATCGCGCTCACGACACCCACACATGCGCTCGTGCTCCGACACTCTCCGTCCAGTACAGATGGTACTAATGGATACAATACATCGACCACGAGTCTAGGAAGTAACGGCTCCGGCGCAGCCCGCTGCATTGTGAACTTTTCCTCGCTCGATTCGGCCGACCTATCGAGCTACCGCGCACTCTCGAGCGTTACTGCACATGGCACACTGGGTCTTATCACTGTGAACAATGACGTTTTCCTGGTGGTGGTCAACGGGTCGCGAAAGGTCGCTGATGTCAGGCCCGGAGAGACCATACAGAGGATACACAGTGTGGGCTTCTATTGCTTGAACAGCTCGAGCTACGACAGCCTATTGAACGATGAGGTGAATCCGTATCCCACAGACACCCTGGATGAAGAAGGCTTCGAAATGGGGTTTGGCAAGGGCAAGAGCGAGGGCGCGGGAGGTGTGCTGGAACATCCGTGTCTGGCATTGAAGAAGCTGCTGAGTGGAGGGAGTTTTTACTACAGCAACGACTTTGATCTTACGAGGCGGTTGCAAGAGAGGAATTCGGATGCGGCGACCGTGTCGATTGATAGTCTGGATGCGGGATTCTTGTGGAATTCTTATATGATACAGCCGCTGGTGGACTTTCGGTCGAGATTACATCCCCGGGAGAAACAGGCCTTGGACCAGTCGGGTATTCTTACGAGCGCTATAAGGGGGTTTGCGCTCACGGTTACGGTGCCAGGTTCTAGTAGTCCGGTGCCGTTGCCGCGGTCTGGGTTACCGAGTTCTATGACACTTATTTCGAGGTTATCGTGCAGGAGAGCCGGGACAAGATTCAATGCGAGAGGTATCGATGATGACGGGAATGTTGCCAACTTCGTCGAAACGGAGACTATCTTTTGGGCGCCTACCGGACTTTGCTTTTCGTATACCCAGGTTCGAGGAAGTGTGCCGGTGTTTTGGGAACAGGCGACGGGTCTCCTGCCAGGACAGCAAAAAATCACTATTACAAGATCACCGGAAGCGACACAGCCGGCCTTCGACAAGCATTTTGAGAATCTAGAGCTGAGCTATGGGGCGCTTCATGTAGTCAATCTGCTCAGCAACGAGAAACAGAACGAGATTGAACTTACGCACCGGTATCGGCAGCACATTCGATACAGTCCGCTCAATCAAGGGGGCGAGAAGGGCTCAAAGGAGCATGAGCTGATCAAACTCACCGAGTACGACTTTCATGCTGAGACGAGAGGGCCTGGAGGCTACGAGATGGCAAGCATGATTTCCCAGTGGATACAAGATTCGGCGGACAGCTTTGCATACACGCTTCTAGAAGAGGTGGAAGAAAGAGTGCGATCGAATGGTCAAGACTACATTGTCAGACGACCGAGTACGATATTGCAACAAGAAGGCGTGTTTAGAACGAACTGTCTCGACTGCCTGGATCGTACGAACCTGGTGCAAACTATCATCAGCAAGTTGGCTTTAGAACTATTCCTCAACCACAAGAGCTTAAGAGCGAACCAGGACTTCTGGATGCGGCATTCTACCATGTGGGCAGACAATGGCGATGCACTTTCCCGCATCTACGCCGGAACAGGGGCGTTGAAGTCTTCGTTTACTAGACACGGCAAGATGTCTCTGGCTGGCGCTCTCGCAGATGCCAGGAAAAGTGCAACGAGGATGTACATCAACAATTTTGCGGATAAGGGGCGCCAGAACACCATTGATATGCTCCTCGGCAGACTGATGGGCCAAGTCCCCGTTCACCTCTACGATCCCATCAACGATCACGTCATCGCAGAGCTGACCAGACGCGCATCTGAATATTCGCAAACAGAAGTCATCCATATGCTTGCTGCCACCTTTAATCTCAATGGCAAGACCATTGGCCTACATGAAGATCTCTCACCATGGCTCTGTCCCAACATCGATGACTCGCAACAATGTCCTGAGATTGTAGCCGTCGGCTTCCAGGAGATTGTTGAGTTGAGTCCACAGCAGATCATGTCTACCGATCCAGCGAGACGCCAGGCTTGGGAGTCCGCGGTCCGGAACTGCCTGAATGAGAATGCGGCGAAGCATGGGAAGGAAGAATATGTCCTGCTCAGAGGTGGGCAGTTGGTAGGTGCGAGTTTGTCAGTTTTTGTCAGGGCTGGGGCGTTGAAGGTTATCAAGAATGTGGAGGGGAGCCTGAAGAAGGTAAGCAATTTCCTCCTGACATCAGTGCGGAAGAGGCTAATGAGATGTTAGACAGGTATGTCTGGCATGGCAGGCAACAAGGGAGCTGTGGCCATTCGCATGGAGTATGCCAACACTTCGATTTGCTTTGTCACAGCACATCTTGCTGCAGGATTCGCAAACTACGAGGAACGCAATCGCGACTATAGGACGATTAGCCACGGCCTACGGTTTCAAAGAAACCGGTCGATTGAAGATCACGATACTGTGGTCTGGCTTGGCGATTTCAATTATCGCATTGGCCTGAGCAATGACAAGGTGCAGAAGCTGTGTCAGGTCGGCGACCTTGAGACGCTGTACGAAAATGACCAGGTGTGTTCTCTTTCACCTAGATAGTCTTGAGCCAATACACTGACTTTTGCCCAGCTCAACCTTCAAATGGTAGCCGGATTGACCTTCCCCTTCTACTCGGAAGCCCGCATAACCTTCCTTCCTACCTACAAGTACGACATCGGAACCGACACCTACGACACCTCGGAAAAAGCACGTATACCCGCATGGTGCGACCGCATCCTCCGAAAAGGCGACAACATCCGGCAAATCAACTACGACTGCGCGCCCCTCCGTTTCTCGGACCACCGTCCCGTATATGCCACCTTCCAATGCTTGATCAGCAAAGTCGACGAGAAGAAGAAAGAAGCACTCAGCCAGGAAATCTACGGCAAGCGAAAAGAAGCTACCGGTGAGATAAGACCCGGCGAAGGAAACGAGGAAAGTGACGACGAAGATCTACTAGGGTATGAGAGTGTAGAACCTGGACTACCGCCCGCAAGTTCCGATCGAAGGAAATGGTGGCTAGACAATGGACTGCCCGCCCGTTCACGCGTCCAAGCCCCTTCAAACGACCACTTCCCCAACCCAAGGAAACCCAGCAATCCCTTCACGCCATCGCCTGAGCCAGACTGGGTTGAAGTCAAGAGGATAGGAGGGCAGAAACCCGAACCTCCACCCGCTCGAGGCGCAGCACGAGCACGAACTATCGACTTTAACGGCATAGGAACACCGACCTCATTATCAAACTCTTCCTCCACAAGTCTAGACCAAAACAGGCCCCAACAGCAGCAGCACAAACCAATGGCCCGCAAACTCGCTGCTCCGCCATTCATCCCATCCACCAACGGCCCAACGGCCGCGATATCGAGCATAGACGGTTCGAACGATCTAAAACGCTCATCTTCAAATGCATCAACGGCATCCCTACCGAACCTTTCACACCGTCCAGCACCAAGCCACCACCACCACCAACAACAGAACCCTTCAAACCTCACAAAAAATCTCTCCCGCAAACCCGCCCCTCCCATCCCCAACAAAAAACCAAACCTCCTCCCCTCCTCCACGCCGTCCCAATCCCCTACACCTACACCACCACCACAACGTTACCACGACGACTCGCCTTCCCCCGAGCAGACGTCGCGTCCCCAGCCCCCGCCCCCACGACGCAGCATGGCCGCACCGCTCATGTATATCGAACGGCAGGATACGCAAACACCGCAGCAAGGTGGAAGTGGCGAAAGGCAGAAAAGAGCAATGGCTCCTCCGCCGAATCTCATTGATATGAGTGAGGAGAAGCCGCCGAGGCTGCCGCCCAGGACGGGCACGGGGTTGAGTGCGGGGAGTGCCGGTGCAGGTGGTGGAAGGGCAAGGAGCCTTATGGATGACGAGCCCGATGAGATGGAGGGTTTGAAGGGGTGGGAGGTGCTTAGGCCTGTGAGGTAGAGTTAGTGGTGTAGAGAGAGAGATAGAGGGGGAATGCAGGTGGGGCGGTGTCGGGTGGTTTTGATCAGCTGCTATGGGGGAGGATTAGAGTAGGGGTCTGTTTTTAGCGTGGCGTTTTGGGTACTCGAATGGAGGATGTCTCGATCCTGAATAGTGGAAAGTCTAACAGTAATACGGCTCGAAGGAATGGATCAAGGGTAAAGGTAAAAGGCAATGGAAAAAAGCCTAAGGAAGCCAGCAATTCATCTGTTACAATCATATTTTTGAGTGAAAGTATTCCAAGTCTGCACAGCAAAGCCTAGATGAATGACGAAGCAAGGTCCATTATACGCTCGCACGCGCCAACCAGACCTTTTGACGAAGACCTTTTCACATTTCATACCCCCATCCACTATGCAATCTACGAAATCACCTCCTCACTCTCCTCAATAATCTCCTCGACAATTTCCTCCACCTCCTCGACCTCGCCATCCACATCCCTCAATACCTTACCGCCGTTCAGCTCAATCTCCGCACCCTCTTCCTCGAGCATAAGGCGCATGTTCTCGCGCCACTCGAGCCATTCTGCAAGCAGACGCTGACGGGCTTCAATAACCGCCTTGTTCGCCGTGTTCTTCTTGGCCAAATCTTGCTCGTCAAAGACCTTGGAGTAGTTGCGGAGGTTCTTGCGGATCTCGGCTTGTTCTTCTTTGGAGAGGAGGGTAGCAGGGCGTGGGCGCCAGATGAGTTGCTTGAAGCGCTCGATGGCTTCTTCGCGGAGGAGGGTGCCTTTGAAGTCGTAGATATGGTAGCCGTTTTCCATCTATAGAAATTGTCAGTATAAGGAAGGAGGTGCGTCAAGAGTCTGTGAAACTTACGTGATGCCTAAACGAGGAGGCAACGGTAGCCACATATCGGCCTGAGGGGTCCCACTCAATGTCGGTAACGCCGTAGTGGTCGGTAGTGGCCATGTGCTGGAGGTTGGCATTCAGTTCCTTGTCGCCCTTCTCAGCTTCATCCTTGGGCTTCTCAAAGCTGAGATCCCAGAAGTCCAGGTCAAATGACTGTTGGGATTGCAGAGTTGCTACCACGACGAAGCGGCCCTTGGGAGACCAGTAGATGGCGTTGCTGTTCTTCTTGTCGGCGGTGCGGATGTGTCGGAAGTTGCCTACAGCTCCACCCTTGAGTTTCTCAGGCGCAAAGAAAGACACCGCAGTCTTAGGTGGGACAGCAGCTCCTCCGGCGGGAATCTCGCCAGCGGTGATCAAGACGAAGCGGTTTCCTTTGGGTTCCCAAGCAAAGTTGATGACAGTGTCCTTAATAGAATCGACAACTTCGACTGGAACACCCTTCTCCCTCACTCGGAAGATTTCGAGATTGGTTGCCAGAGACTTCTTTGACTTGGAGTGACGATCGACCTTGACGCAGACGTACGCAGCTTCCGATTGCCAGTGGAGCTTTGCATCAGAGACGTTGAAGAGGTTTCGTGTGCGGACAATTTCCTTTGAGGGGATAGACATGAGACCGACTTTGGCAGGGTTGCTACCAAGCTCAGGAGTCCAGTAGCAGAAAAGTTGCTCGTACGTCTTGATGCCATCCCGCTTGGGCGTCGCAGGTGCCCACTCGAAATCCATGACGCCCTCAATCTTGACGGTGCTCTTATCCAGAAGTTTCATGCTGGGGAGTTCGTAGATAGAGATCGACTGGCCTTGCGTCAAACGAGCGACGTACTTGTCGTCTGAAGACCACTTGAATGTCGGCCATTGCATCTTCTTCTTGATCGGGTTGCCTTCCGCATCAGTCGATGTTGGAACATCCAGGGTGGCAAATGAACGGATAGGCTTGCCAGTCGCAAGGTCCCAGATAATGTAGTTTTTGCCATCCTCATCGACCGAGAGCGAAGGAACGGGGTTGTTCTCGTCAACCTGCAGAGGGCGGTGCGACCAGGTGGTGAAGTATTTCTCGCCGGGTGAGAAATCTACCAGATTAACACCGGGATGTGCGAAGCGTTTCTGTCTCGTCCACTGCTTGCCACCCCACAACTGCACACCTTGAGCATGTATTGAGGTAAGGAATGTTCCCTGCGGCGACCACTGCACGAACGACTCGGTCCAGTTGTCACGGTCGACGACGGGCTCTGGTGGATCTTCCTTGTTGTTCCAGAACACACCGACCTTGTCACCACGGAACATGACCATCTGGTCACGACCCTCGGGGTCTCCCAGCCATGATCGCAGATGCTCGGTCTGTTGAAACGGTTCGATAGTGGGCGGGGTGTATTCTTCCTCGATGCGGCCCTCGCGTCCATAGCGGTCGATGTCGGTAAGCTTGTTGACGAGCATAGTGTGCTTCTTGTCCAGGGCAGTGAGGTTGAGCTGCTTCGTGGCCGCGATGGCCTCACTCGGCGCATTGTACTCGACGAAAGCATAACTAATTATTGTTAGTAGCTCTCCGCCATCTATCCTCATTGAACGTACCCCTCGGTCTTTCCGTCATCGCCGACAGGCATGTGCACGCCATCCTCCTTGACCTTGCCGACCGTGTTTAGCTTCCGCAGAATGAACTTCACCAGCTTGGATTTGCTCTCCTCGGGCACCACGGGCAGACCATCAACCACCACAAAAGAGTCCAGCCCTTCGTCCAGGCGCACTTGATACTGGTCTACGAGATCGGAAAAGTCGACTTGGGATTCGTCAAATTCGTCATCTTCCATGGGGAGGTTCTCGTAGGAAGTCGCCATTGTGGTTGTGTTTTGTTATTTCGGTAGAGAGTGGTGGGGTCGCACTGCTTTTATCGAACGAAATTCGCAGTGTGCCGCAGCGGCGCTAGCACGTGACTTGTGGCGGTGCACCCCCTCGTTCTGTTGACCTGCAAAATGTACGCAGAACGATCGGAATGAATCGTGAAACCGCACCATTCATTCACATCGTAGGAAGATCTCAGTCTTATTACTCATTGCAATTAACATGATTGCCAGCCCAAAAGGCGAATGACCAGTCCCACGTCGACTCACAAGCAGTATGACTCTTGCGAAGGCCTGTTGAGGACCAGTAAAAAACTCTGAACATGAATCGTTCAGATATCAATAATGCAGAGAACCACGCTGGACCCATGCCAATGCCATCGTAACACAACAGCAGCCATGCCTTCCGAGGCCGCAAATATCCAAAACAGTATACGAACCAAAACCAATAATATCGCCATGTCCTCATCCACCGCTAACCACCTTCCGATGACCAGAGGACCACACAAGTCGTCCACGGAAAATATGCACTATGAAAACAATAAGGTAAGCGAAGAAAGCACTACAGGCCTCGTCTCTCTGCAGAAGAGTCTGATGTCAGGTTCTTCACCAACCTTCCGCTCGCACTGACGCGCTTTTGCAGTTTTGCGTCCCTTTCGCGCGATCGCTCACTTGGACTACTGCCATTTCCTGCAACAATTTGAGGAAGAGCAGTCAGAGTGTCGCCGCCAGTAGATTTGGTCTGAGCTCCCACCATAGCTGTTATCCTCTTGCCAGCTCGTTGGTCCGCTTTGTGTTCGAGATATGCGCGCGCTGAAGCGCTGAGCGGGATCGGGGCGGGCTGTGCAGGAAGTTCCGCGCCGTTCTGTAGAAGTAGTTCAGCGACCGGGAATGCCTTCCGTGTGGGCCCGCCAGAGGATGTTGTTGGTCGCGCTCCAGGAAGTGGTGAGCTCGCCGGCGACGCGGATGCCGAGGGTGAAGCAGGGTCAGCTGCTGCTAGAGCGAGGAAGACCGAATGTGTGCCGCGAGATCGGTCTTTTGAGTTCGGATCTGCTTTCAAAGCTAAAGCGTACAGTACATTCTGGATGTCGTTCTTCTTAATCGAAGCAAGAAGCGTTTCCTCTGGGGTTGTAAAATGTGATAGCGTAGATGAGATTGGTGCAACGTAAGCACGCTCAGAGTACTTCGATGTAATGAAGTGTAATCTCTGCTCACGAGTCGATGTTGCGCTAGGCTTCAGCGCCCTGTCAAGCCTGGCTTCCCATATCGTGTTGCTGACGCGGTTTCCGACTTTGAGCAGTATCTCGACGATGTCCGGGGTGAATGAATGCGTATCCAAGGTCAATGAACGCACTTTAGAGATATGAGTCCCTAGCGATCGATGGATGCCACTGCATTCGATGCAAATAACAATACCCAAATTAATCGACACCCAATCAACCTTGCTCTCAGACCCGCAGTCGGCACACAGTCTGTTATCATTATCTGCGTCTCGCACCTGCTGGAGTAGTTTGCCATCATCCCCTATGCTTTCTTCTCTTCTGTAGCCTGGGCGTTCGCCGACTGTGGCATGGCGGGCGGGGGTCTTGGAACTATAGTTGTTCTTATGACTTGACAGTGAAGGGCTCTTGCCCGTCAAAACGGAAGCGATGTCTCGCCTTGTGTGGCCTGGAAGAGAGTCTGTTGACGGTCGATCGGGCTTCTTACCGGCCGACTCAACAGCCGATTGAAGTGCGTTATTCACTGCGGCGATCCAATTCTTCATGTCGTCCTCATTTGTGGCCTGATAGACACGTGTGAACTGCGGGGTGATGACTTCGAAGCAGAAACGACGATCTGCATTGCGGGCTTCTCTAACCGAAGCCATACGAAGGTCAATAGGTTCCATGTGCAGCTCCAAACTCTGCTTCCAGTTGGCATACTCTGAAAGTTTGCCTTGGTCGAGAACGATCCAGAATCTAGGTGCAAGTTATTAGAAAAGCATTTCCCGGGCAATGAGATAAACTTACTTGTGCCAGGCCTGCTTGTTGAGCCCCTTGGGATCAACATGGCTGCCAGGTCTGCTAAGTGCCCACAAAAGGCCCTCTTTGCGGTGCGCACCTGAATCGGGCTCCAGAATATTGGCCGCATTCTGATTTTGGTCCTCGAGGTCTCGGATCCCTTTGAACTTGTTGGATTGATGAGGGCTACCAGCAGTGAAGGCTGTTTGCGCAACTTCGGGACTTTGCGGAGATACGACTGATTGAATGTTCGACATCGACGCGGCGGCTGGTGGTGGACTGATTGTGCTATGGAAAGCCGGTGTGAGACTCGCTTTTCGTCCTGCTAGTGTCGAATCTGACGATGATGGAACAGCCCTCGAAGCGCTTCCGTTGCCCAGTGTCTTTGGCGGAACTTGCGATGTCGGGGGCTCATCAAAAGGCTTCTTGTTCTTTTCGAGGACTCGTCTCTTCTCTTCTCGCTCCGTTCTTTGGATCTGAAACTCTTTGTCCGCCTGTTTGACTTCAAAACTCAGTGCTTCGAGTTGTGGCAGCATTGTTTCGATCTTCTTCGCCGTCTCGAGGTAGGACTTGGCTTGTGTGTCGGCATATCTAGTGAGATGCGAGAGTACTTCTTGGTCTTTTCGCCCTCCGTGGAGATCCTGCATAAAAGAGGAGTAATCAAAGCGTCTCAGCTCGAATGTCCGCCGCTTCGATTGATATTTTGAGTCGGACTCTACTCGTTTCTTCTCTTTCAGAGTATCCTGTCGTTGCCCTAAATATCGGCTGAGATATTGGTAGTACTCCTTACTCTCTTCTTCAAAGTCCTTACGTTTGGTTTCGGCCTGTTTGATGTCGATGTTGTAAAGCTTCTGGATGGGATCAATAATGAGCTTTTGGACATTGGCCGCATTCGACCGTTCGTAAACGAGGATTTCCCTTGCAATCTTGTCGAAATAATGGTCCATAGCTGGTTGCACAGCATTCGCGTTCGATGCAGACGCCTCTCGTAGAGCCTCCATCAATTCAGCCATAGCGTTATTGCTTGCAACTTGGGCATCGAGTGATGCTTTGGCCCGCTTCAGAACCTTCTTCCACATGGCCTGCATGTTGCTCGTCTTTTGCTCTAAGGATTTCATTGTTGCTCGGAAAAGCGGACCATCCTCGGTCAGACTCAAATCTTCACCTGGCCTTGAACAGTTCACGTCAAGCTTGACGCTGTTATTCGTCAGAGTTGTACCCTGAGTGGGAACGAGTCCGAGACCATACTCTGGGATTGGGTCGAATGTCGGAGACTTCGGCGGTATGTTGTCAAGCGGTTCTCTTGCATCATCTGAGTCACTAACGCGCGATTCGATCGACTGCGCTGAAGGGACACGAAGCCGCGGTGGCACACCAAGCTCCATGCGTGGGGAGGGAGATGTCGGACTCTGGACATTTTTTGGGCTGCTGCTGTTCTGGACCCAAAAGGCAAACGTTGCTAGTGCCTCCAACTTGTGTGCACGCTGGTCGTACTCGACAAACTTGGGTTTGTCAGCGAAGAAATCCACAGGCACAATAGACTTACACTGCAACTTGTGCGCCATCCTCCTCCTCGGTCTTCGTTCGCCTTCGGGGGCTTCCATTTCCAAGTCCAGTGGAACTGCACCGAGGGACTACCCGTTGTGGAGTAGTCTCCCACCAGCTCGACATGCGGATCTTTGTGGAGATTTGGATTTGCGTGGAATTCTCTTGTGACGAGGTTGTCCAGTTCTCTCGAATTCGAGGCGAATACAAAGGTCAAGCCATTGATAACCGTATCGACCAGCCCGGTTGGAGCTATGGGAGAAACACTATTGACGTTATATATACTAGGCAGTGCTTGTGCCTGCCGAAGTATGAATGTGAAGTTGAAGGTCAGCTCCTCGTCGTTGGATAAGCGTATGAGGAAGGGTGGCGGTCCGCTAGTAGACGCAGATTCAGGATCCTGCACCACGATTAGACGTGCGACAATGCGGCTCGTCCCGATGACCGTACCTGCACATATTCGATTACACTGTCGTCGCCCAGCTCTCTTTTTGCGCTGTATCTCGTCGCGGGGAAGGCATTTGGAGTTATGTTGAGAAGCGTGCGGTTGCGGTTGTTCGTGATATTGAGGGCAGCAATGAAGACTGTTTCTGTCAATACTGGATGGCGAGGAGGTAGTTGGGGCGCATACAGCGATTTTGGTCGCGGAGGAACAGAAGGTCCTCCTCCTGTATGCTGTTGACGGCACCCATGCCCGCAAATAGGGTCTGTCGCCAGCTTGGATATGCAATATGCGGAGCGCTCGCGACGTGGCTCAGGTCAAGTGGAAGATGGCAGAGCGAACAGGCGCAGGAGCATGCCTGACCGTAAAAAGGGCGAGTCGCTTTGGCAAGACGGCGCGGTGTTCGGTCGGTCGGTCTCCAGGTTCGGGGAGTGCAATTAATATGGAATGCCTGGGACGCGGAAAGGCTATGGCGGGGCGTCGGCGAGACAGGCGTCTGTTAATGGCAATGCGAGCGCGCGCTTGTTCGAGGCCGAGACCAGGGCTATACTGTGCTGGTAGTGGAATAAAGCTTGGGGCGATAACACTGGACGTGTGAGGCGACTGAAGGGTGGGCAGGATGACGGCTTTGTACTGTACATGCGGAGAGGGGGTTTGGTGGGCGGGAGAGCTTGGGTGGCGGCAGCGGCAACAGTTGCTTGGTGGCTGTTGCTCCCTGTCTGATCGACACTTCACGGTACAAACACTCGCAGCCTGGAGGATCGTGAACGTCGAGCGGCTACGCACGGCCGGAGTGAGAAGTGAGACACGGTTCACCGTTGCTGTCAGGATCAAGTTGCGAACAAGTGCGGCGTGGCGGATCGTATTGGCGTCGTCTGCATCTGCGCCGCCTTCATCGTCATCTGTGGCAGCGCGTAGGCAGCACTATTGACCTCTGACCACGACCACGACCACGACCACGACCACGGCATTGCTATTTTAAAACATAAGAAGAGAACACGACCGGCACATGTATTGATCATGGGTTGTGCGAGATGCTGTCCTCATGTGCTGTAGCTTCTGGAAGCCTGCATGCAAGTTTCCATGATGCATTCCGTTACCAGGCACGAGGCGCGAGCACCAGACGCAGGAACACACTCAAGTGCGATCTGGCCCATCTCCAACCCGCAGTCGACGTTTGTCCTTGCATATACAGTACATGTAGACGTGCAGCGTCCATGTCACGTGGCCGCTGTCTCTCAGTTTCAAACCTTAATGTTCAAATGCATGTGTCGAATCGTCCAGTCTCTGAAAGGCTTGTTCTGAGGCTTCTGATATGACAATCGTCAGACGGGAGCAAGGCTTGGCCCTCGCAAGGCGCAATTCACGCTGCTGGATATCTAATCTAATCGATCGGTGATCATCCGGAAACATCTCGGCCACCGTTTTCTCCATGCCGAACAGTCGCATCCACACCTCCTGTGCGCCATCCAGTCGCCTGTCCTGCCTCATCACGCATCACAATGGCCGCTTATCGTGCACCCACAATACGGAGTCTTCTCCGACAGCCTCTCTCCAACCCCCGAACCTACCAACGCCGCTGGGCGCGAGTGCTGGACGTCCGCTACCTTGCAACCCACAACTCCGACGAGCGCATACTTGCAAAGTACAAGGAGCAATTAGAGTTAAAAGCGAAAGAGAAGGGCTTGAAGGGTATCTCGGAGCTCAAGGAGGCGTACAAGGAGAACATAGAACGTATGAGGAAAGAGGCTGCTGTCCCTGGCGCAACTGCACCACTAACGCCTCCACCAACGCCCTCTCCCTCGCCATCTCCCACGTCGAGTGCATCACAAACACAGTCGCCATCTTCACCAAAGTCACCATGGCCATCACCGCCGCCTCCACCGAGCCCACAATCTAGTGCAAACGCATCGAAACCGCCTCCAGGCGTCAAGACGTTAAACTCCTTCCTCAACCTTGACAAGATCCGCACCCTGCCCAACAAGGAAGTCACAGCACTATGGCGTCTTCGTCACGTCGCAAACCCCCAATCTCTTCATTTCGACCTACCCGCGTCTACATTCACCTCCCTACTTTTCGCCGCCAAAAGGCACCCCTCGTTCGTGCTTCCTCTTCCCCGTGAAGTCGCCGTCGAAACCGAAGTCTCGCAATCGCCCGCCACACATCAAGCCGCCGAACTGCACTACCTCCAATTCACAAACCCACACCCGAACACTACGACACTACTCTTCACCACGCTAGCAGAGTTCAAGCTGCGTGGCGAGTTTGCATCACCACACACGACTATAACATTCCACTCAGAGCTTGCCGAGAGTCATGGCTTGGTGCTAGGGCAAGGAACTGTTGTAGAGAATAGGGGTGTCAGTGTTGATGAAGCGAGATGGCTAGTCATGTGCATGCAAAAGTTCTATGTTGTCGGTGATGAGGGACGGGCGAGAGGCGAGCTTTTGGAGATGTTCACAAGGGGAGACGGAGGGTTTAAGGTTGAAAGATTACTTGAAGAGGCGGAGAAGATTGTGTAAGTAATGGGAAGATTGTATCAGATATGTAGACCACTCCCTTCGACATTTAGACACCTGGAAAATGTAACTGCATTGCTGGGCGTATGAAGCACGCTCAGTTGATTGAAGAAGTACACAAATTTATCGGTGAAACCCAGTCCAACGTTCGACACATCACTGGAAGATAAGTCAGCTTCCTCTCACTGTCTAATCCAGTCCACTTGACCGGAATTAATGACGACGATCATCATCATATCAAATCGAACAACAAGGTCCAGATTATGGTCCCAACTAACCTGAAAACACTCCACTCCCAGGACAAACATCGCGCTTCTGAACTCGATCTTTTAGTGGCGCTAGAGTCCCGAGAGACTCTCTGTGTGTGGAAGAAGAAAGGAGGAGGAGGGAGGCTCTATTTATACTCCAAATGGCGGCTTCGACGCGAAATGACAGCGTTTGTATGTGAGCATATGAGAGATTTCTTGGTCACCACCATCTAGATCCGGAAGTAGCTTTGCGTTATATAGGTTAAAAGGGCAGAGCAGAGTCATGATTCATGTGAAAGCAGTGAGCATAGGCCATCCTCAAACGGCTATACCTTGAGGTAGAAGGGTCAAATTTGATGGCAGATACTCGGAGTTAAGTGTAACAGACGATAATTATACTCCTGGGGATGAGGACGGTCATTTGAGGAGATTTTAGTGTCACTGGTCATTCGAGACTCATGGATAAATCCAACCTCACCTCGGACGATTAATGGGATCCAGGCCGAAGTCCCCAACTTCCGCTTATACCAACACTCAACACGAAACGCAGACATGCTGCTGAGCTAGGTGCATTTTTGAAACCAGGTGGTTGAAACCTTGGAAGCATGTGTGTGTGTGAGGAGAGAGGGGGAGGAAGTCTGAGCACTTATTTATACTCTTCCATCTCCAACCTCCACACCGCTGGCGAAGCGAGGCACGGAACTCGTTGGTACGAAAGGAGGCTCCATAACTTTGTTTGTTACGGGGTCACTAGATAGTCAAAAGCAGAATGGGGTCGTCACTATAGATATCTTACCGTTGTGGCAGCCTCCATGGTTCAGGGTTGGATACGCCATTGCAAACGAACAGACACATCTCGCTTCGTACGCGAGGACTGCAACTCTTCACTTACAGTCAGGATCAATCACTAGGTTCTTGCAACCAAAAGTGATTGCTCACGGTGGATGTGCGACCAATCATTGCGCTCTCTCCCACGGCTCGAAAGCAGGGAGAAACCGCACCCAAGATCAGCCGCGTCTCGTTCTCCACTTCACATGACGGTCTTCGTTCTCATGGATACCGCGCACTGCCACGAGGACAGCGGGCATCTCAAAATCGAAAATGCTTTTAGTGAGTGTGATAAATTTGCGTTGTTCAATGAAGAAGAGAAGGCTGGCGCGCGTTGAGGAAAGTTTTTGAGGAGGCTCGGCTCGGAAGGCGGCAGAACGTATCGCCGGTTTGCAGCCCCGCCATGCCTCGATTGAGTCAGCCTTTTTGCTTCCTGTGAGTATTTCTATCCAAGGCGCCCGCTGTCTGCCTGCTCCACAACACACTCGCCCGCTTCCTCGATACCATATCGAATTCTCCCTTACGATCGATCTATAGCAACACCGAAACCCAACGTCTACACAACCACCCATCATGGCGACTGATTCAGAGTCCGAAAACGACTACCGCGAGGAGGAGAGCGCGTCTGAGGCAGAGGAGGCGGAGGTGGAAGAGACCAAACCCAAGTCCGCACTCAAGAAGACGAGGGAAGTCCTGCCGCCGGCCGCGCGCCCAAACCTGCCGTAAGTTTTATTTCCTACAATTGCTCCGCGCGGCTCTCGGATAGACCGAGAAGTCGATATTGAGAGCGGCAGCTATTTGCACTAAAATATCGTGAGAGCATTACCAGAGTGTGGGAAGCAAGCCCACTCACAATTTCTACTGTCGGCTTTTTTAACAACACCCGAACGTGGACTGACACTCGCTAGTGAACAACCAGAACCGAACACGGTAGACTTCACAAAGCTGAGCCCATTGTCGCCCGAGATCATCTCCCGCCAAGCTACAATAAACATCGGCACGATCGGACATGTCGCCCACGGCAAGAGTACGGTGGTGAAAGCCATCTCAGGTGTACACACTGTGCGTTTCAAGACCGAACAAGAGCGCAACATCACCATCAAGCTTGGCTATGCGAACGCGAAGATCTACCAGTGTGACAACCCAGAGTGCCCCCGGCCGACATGCTATAGGTCGTACAAGAGCGAGAAGGAGGTGGACCCGCCCTGCGAGCGCGACGGATGCGAAGGCACGTACCGGTTAAAGCGTCATGTCTCGTTCGTGGATTGCCCTGGCCACGACATTCTCATGAGCACGATGTTGTCGGGAGCCGCAGTCATGGACGCTGCGCTGCTACTGATTGCTGGAAACGAGACGTGTCCCCAACCCCAGACCAGTGAACATCTTGCAGCTATCGAGATCATGAAGCTCAACCACATCATCATCCTCCAGAACAAGGTCGATCTGATGCGGGAAGACGACGCTGCCGCTCACTACGAGTCTATCCTCAAGTTCATCCGTGGTACAGTCGCCGAGGGCTCGCCGATCATTCCCATTTCCGCCCAGTTGAAGTTCAACATCGACGCCGTCAACGAACACCTCATGACCAAGATCCCAGTCCCCGTACGAGACTTCACCGCAAAGCCCCATATGATTGTCATTCGATCATTTGACGTCAACAAGCCAGGTGCTGAGATCGAGGAGCTGAAGGGAGGTGTCGCTGGTGGCAGTATCTTGACCGGTGTGCTCAAGCTCGGTGATGAGATCGAGATTCGACCTGGTATCGTGTCAAAGGACAGCTCAGGAAAGATCCAGTGCAAGCCTATCTACTCTCGGGTCGTGTCTCTGTTTGCAGAGCACAACGACCTGAAGTTCGCCGTTCCTGGCGGTCTCATCGGTGTCGGTACTCGGGTCGACCCTACGCTCTGCCGTGCCGATCGTCTAGTCGGATTCGTGCTCGGTCTACGTGGACATCTCCCCAACATCTACACTGAGCTTGAAGTCAACTACTTCCTACTCCGGCGATTGCTGGGGGTCAAGACCGCCGACGGAAAACAGGCTAAGGTTGCTAAGCTGACCAAGAACGAAGTGCTGGTATGTTAAACGGAAGATGCAAATGAACAAGGACATACTGACAGAAACGTAGATGGTCAACATCGGTTCCACTGCCACTGGCGCCAAGGTCATCGCCGTAAAGGCTGATGCTGCCCGGCTTTCCCTCACATCACCTGCATGCACAGAGATTGGCGAGAAGGTGGCTCTGTCTCGGCGTATCGAGAAGCACTGGCGGTTGATTGGTTGGGCAAACATCGTCGCGTAAGTAATACCTACGCTGAGCCTCAAGAACTGTGGAAAGCGTATCAAGCCTTTTGCCCCTGACTGTACTCTACTGCTGATCGAGCAACATGCTAACGATTAACAGAGGCAATGTCCTAGAGCCCCTTTCAGACTAGGAGTCAGTTGGGGCACGCCATGACATTCAAAGAGCCCAATGAGTGACAGCAATATGCATGAACACGACAACGCTCGATTGGAATGGGGAACGCGCATCACGATCTTATGCTAGCATGCTAAGGTATCTCATCGGAGCAAAGGCTCGATTTTCACGGATAGATAACGGCGGATGGACCTACAAAGCGAGCTTCTCCAACAGCGACCTGAAAAGTTGGGGACAGCGGTACCGGTGGTTTCCGCATACAGTGGCGTCAAAGTCTGGGTACGCTTTTTACAGTTTTCGAGGCTGCAAGTGTCCCCAAACTTATGCCTCAATACTGTAGTATCTAGCGTTGTCCACATAGCAATTGACACATATTGTACAGCTTCGTTTATATGGCTATGCCGCAGTGATTCATGATTTTCAAGTCATTTGGTTTAGTACTTCCACCTAGGCAGCCAGTGAGTAGTTCCTGCGACTTCCAAGGTTGTAGCACCGTCTATGGCGCCTTTTCTGATAGGCTGCGAATCCATTTGCGAGACCTATGTATGCGGAATTTAACTGGTGCAAGCTGGGGTGCAAGAGCAGGACACGATGTCAACTCCGCGTACAACTTTTGCCGGATCCACGAACCTTAAATTTATAGCCCCGAGATCATTCATCACTCCCACCTCCCACATCTCCATGCCAACTCATACACGTCGAAATTGTAACAATTGATCCAGCGTTTGTTCCTCCAAGGCGCATTCGCTCACGAGCCATGAAACAAGCCCAGCTACGGTCAGGGCGACCAATAAGAATGTCGCTAATTACGCTCGTCACACGCGACCGCTGGGAGCCGTCGTGTTTGATCACTAAAGGCAGGTCTTCACGAACACTTCCGCTAAGCACAAGTATAGGCTTCCAGCGGCCCTCACGAGAAAACTCTTAATAACGCCAACTCTGCTCAAGAAAAGCGGTGAAGTCAACATCTTTGTTTCTCCCATTTCGAACAAAGACGTTATCTCGACCTCGCCCCACCATACCCCTCGCTCTGAGCATCCAAACCGGACTGCAACACCAACAAGCAAATATGGCTCCGGGCACAATCCAAAACGATAGTTCGAATGGGGGCAATAGCACGGCTTTGAAGCCTACGGCTCGTGCATTCCATCCTACGGGCACACCTGATCCCACGAAATATCATGCGGCGTCTTCTAATGAAGCCATGACAACGGAGGCCCAGTTCGCAGCTCACAACTACCATCCGCTACCAATTGGTACGACCACACCCCTCCAGTCCACTCACAAGCACGATAGTAACCTCGCACAGTCTTCTCGCGAGCAAGCGGCTGCTCTGTGTGGGACCCCGAAGGCAAGCACTATCTCGATTTCCTCTCCGCGTACAGCGCCGTGAACCAGGGCCATTGCCATCCCGAGCTGGTAAAGGCGTTGACCGAGCAGGCCTCGAGATTGACGCTCAGCAGTCGCGCTTTCTACAACGATGTCTTCCCCCGTTTCGCCGAGTACGCGACCAAGCTGTTTGGCTTCGATATGATCCTGCCCATGAACACGGGCGCTGAGGCTGTGGAGACGGCGGTCAAGATTGCGAGGAAGTGGGGATACAAGGTCAAGGGCATACCGCAGGATCAGGCGCTGGTGTTTGCCGTGCAGGAGAACTTCCATGGACGGACGGTGAGGAGCCCTTTTGGATGATGTTGGATCTATGCTAATCGTGCTTATAGTTTGCTGCAATCACCATGTCAAGTGATCCCGAATCACGAGACAACTACGGTCCCTACCTCCCCAACATCGGCAGCATCAACCCCAAGACCAACAAGCCAATAAGGTACAACAACGTCGACGACGTCCGGGAACTCTTCGAGACCTACGGCAAGTCGACCGCCGCCTTCCTCGTCGAACCCATCCAGGGTGAAGCCGGCATCGTAGTCCCTGATGACAGCTACCTACGGGAAGTCAAAGATCTGTGTGCAAAGCACAACGTCCTCCTCATCTGCGACGAGATCCAAACCGGCATCGCGCGAACCGGCAAGCTTCTCTGCTACGAATGGAGCGGCATCAAGCCTGACATCGTTCTCCTGGGCAAGGCCATCTCAGGCGGCATGTACCCCGTATCCGCCGTGCTAGGCTCTAAAGAAATCATGCTCACCATCGAGCCCGGCACCCACGGTTCCACATACGGGGGCAACCCCCTCGGTTCCGCCGTCGCAATCCGTGCCCTCGAACTCGTCCAAGAAGAAGACATGGTCTCCCGCGCCGAAATCCTAGGCCAACGCTTCCGCGCCGGTCTCCACTCCCTCAACCACCCCATGGTCAGCATTATCCGGGGCAAAGGCCTGCTCAACGCCATCGTCATCGACGAGAGCAAGACAAATGGCCACGGTGCATGGGATTTGTGTATGCTCTGCAAGGAAAAGGGGCTATTGGTGGGTAGAGCCCTTAAGATCGCGCATGTGAAAGAGAATAGAGAGACTAATGCTGGCGAACAGGCGAAACCCACTCACCAGAATATCATCAGGCTAGCGCCGCCGTTGGTCATCACCGAAGAGGAAATCGATCGTGCGATCGCGATTTTGAAGGAGGCGATGGAGGAGTTGCCGAATTTGAAAGGGAAGAGGGAGGAGGAGGTACTGCCGCCCGGTGAGAAGAATGTGCATATTGGTGTGGATAACTGAGTCGGAGGATGCTTGACGGCCGAGTATATGCACTGATTTATCTTGGATCCAGTGCGGAAAGATATAGGCTTCTGAACTACTCCGTCATGTTCGGATAGTGCACAAAGTGCGAAGGTATGATAGCTGTCCTCTCTTAAAAGAGGAGCGCCCTTCATACAGATGTATTTTGCTGGCAAAGGGAACAAAAGGCGAAAGCATGCATGTTTGAATTCTACCTCTGTATCAACCTTTCCGTAGTCGTGAACGCAACCACATTCAACAAGATTCACAGAGAAACACTTTGTTTCTCGTCCGTAGGTACACATTACATGAACATCAGGATAGTGACTGTTATAACCTCTCAATCTTCTATTCTATATCAATGCTCCTTTCTCATTACACAGCGCACCTACCAGGGAAACGAAAGACCAACTGACTGAGAGAGCAACATTTCCTCGACGCTTTCGAAACACTTGCGCGACCCTCACGACGAGAAACCATGTACCCAAGAAGAAAAACAATATAATTCTCATATAAATCGAGCTGCAGAGCGAACTTTCCCAAACGCAAAAAAGAATACTGCATAAACAAAAGGTGGCAAGAAATCACGTTGATGTGGTGGGAGACCCTTTGAGCGAGATGCTTGATCAGTTGAGCAGGCTGGCGCTCGCCCCGGTGCGGTGCGGCTGGGTGGCTCAAGATCAGGATCAGGATCAGGATCAGGACAGCCCGAGAATGAACCTGAACGTGCAATTTCACCTCGAAGATCTACAGTTTTCGAGGTTATCTTATCAGATTTACCGAATGCGGTAGGTTAGCTTATGTAAGCGCGGATGTGCAAGCGACCCTCAACACCAAAACCACATGCAAAAACACCAGAACGCCGGAGGGGAAAGACGCAAAAAGAAAAGGGGAGATCTTTTAGGCGGAGTTAATGAGGCTTTAACAAAGCTTGCAAGATTAGTTGGTTAATTGGTTCGTCAGGCTTCTTAGTTGAGTGGTTAGGTACTGTGGTGTAGATGAGGGAACGCCGATTTGTGAAGGGCAAGTGAGCGTCTCTACTTACTTTACTTTTAGGACTTGAAAGCTCAATTAATAGAGAAGAAGGTTGAAGTTAGGCTCCCGTGATCTACACTTTTGGCTTTTTCACTAGTTAATAACCAGATAACACATCAAATCAAAGGAAATGTTGCATGCCTATCCTCTAAACTCGATGCTATCATGTGGTATGCGCGTGCAGGATCAAGTTGAGCTTGAACTTGAGCGAAGAGCAAAGAGCCTCAGTGATCGATCCTCTGATAAGCTGTGTTATCAGATCTACTGTTTAGGGAAACCCAACAACTTTATGATTGAAGTCGCTCACTTTCAACAATCGTATTTTGTTCATGGATGGTGCAACTTGATTTGAGCGGCCCTGTGAGCTCGTTATAATTGCGTCCACTTACAAGGCGGAGAGTTAGTTTTACATCTACTATGTCATATATATCCTTCTCGATACAAAACGTAAGACAAGCTCGGGTATCATACACCACCACGCCTACGCACCCCACACTCAATCTCTCAGTCTTCCTCACCTCTCCGCCCCTTATCCCTCCCTAGGAGACACAACCCCAAACTCCAAAACCTCAACCTCCAAGCTCTCCATATCCACCAGCACAAGCTGCCCCGACTCTCTGAACTTCGGCACCGCAACTAGCAACACCTTCTCCCCCTTCGGCCCCTCCACTACCCTCCGTTCAAACTTCTTCATATTACCCGCGAAATATACATGCGGACATTCCCTCAACAGCAACGGATCATCGTCCTGGAACGGATAGCACCATAAGGTGTCTGGCGCCGTGGGTGCTATACACCGCCATCGGAGCATCATCTCCATGGCGTCTAGCGGCTCGACAACTTCTACGTATTTGAGTAGATCTTCGACCGTCTGCCCACCTGTTCCTAGCAGTCTCCATCCTTCCACGTCGCCGTCCCAAGGGTTCGTTACGGAGTCCAGACCGTGGAGTGTTTCGTTTGATTGAGTGGGCAGGTTCGCGAATGCTCGGCTTTGTGGGAAGAGTGCTGGGTGGAGTGGTTGCTGCGGAAGTGCGACGTTGGCGGGGTCGGAGTCGCCTGGCAATACCGTTACTGGGAGCGTGGGGAGGATTTGGGCGAGGAAGGAGTCGAATTTCTCGGCGGGCGTAGCGTTGTACGAAGAAGCGTCATAGCCGTAGTGTATCTTTTGGCTTTTCTTTGCGACGAAGTCTTCGCGGGATAATATGGGTGAGGCGCGTGAGAGGGAGTTACCGGCGATCATGAGGCGGGAGATGGTTGCTGCTTTCAACTGGTCTGGCGGTCCTGAAGCTTCGCCTGTAAGATACTCTAGCAGCAGATCTAATGTCATGTCGCCGTCCTCTGTACCCGAGATTTCTAGCCCTGAGACTAGTGCTATTTTCCCCGCTCTCTCCCGTTTTGGCTTCGTCTTCTTCGCCTTTGTGTGCTCGACGTCTTCGCGTTCCCACCGTTGCGGTTGTCGAGGTAGATCTGCGTATTGTGTGGCGACGACTTGAAATACACCGTCTGCTTGTTCGGTCCCTAGTGCTGCTAGAATACAGCCTGTAACGTAGTGTGTGCTCAGCGTTTCGCCGGTTACTTGGAGACGTCCAGATTCGTCTTCAAGCATCATATCGTCCTGGCCAGAGGGGTTGACGTAGGTGTCGCGGGGTGGAGGGGCAGCTATCCAGTGCTATAGCATGTCAGTACAGTTCCGTATTAACAAGTAGAGTGGAATGTAATACCTCTTTCGTTATGTCATCCAAAACATTGGGCTTGAGTCCCATCTCCATGTACACGGTTCCCACTACCCAGCACAGCTCGCCTTGTCGCACGTCAAGCACACGCTCGACATACTTCGCCCGTTCACCACCCAGCTTGTTCATCGTCAGCCACATTTATTCTTTCCATACTCCCTCGTCTAACTCATCCCGGACTCAGGCTGCCATACCTCGAAATCGTCCCAAGCCTCCGCTGCCTTCTGCTTGACCGCATTCTTCAGTTGTGCCAACCGTAAAAAGTACATATCCGCATACTGCTGCTGATAATGTTTCTCCGCTCCCTTTGCTAGCTCAAACGTGTGTAAGGGACGGTAGGAGGAGGCATTGCGCGTTGCTTGGTCGGTGGGGCCTTCCCTACAAACATCTCAGCAAAGCTTCTCCCGTAAATTATGCGCAGGACTCACAAGGGTTCGTCGCTGAGCATGTTCCCGTCTTTAGGAAGCATTGCAAAGGAAAGAGGCACATGGGAAAGCCAGTGGTGGGACTTCGGGGAGTGGTGTTGTTCACTCGCAAATCTGGTTTGAGGGTTCGCAGAAGTCGCGTTCGCGTCGCGCTTACCAGGAGAGGAAATCTTAGAGATATACGCCCTAATTCACATATCCCATTGGTCTTCGCATTAATTGGTAATCACGGCTTCCTGCTTACATCCGATTTTAGGTGTAAGAGCTATCATACAACAAATCGGTACAGAAAGTTTTAAACACTGATCCATATCCATTTGTGTAACCCTGTTATCTTATGCTGGAGCTACAAAGTCCAATTGTTCATGCACTATATTGAACAGCAAACTAGTAAAAAGTAATGTCCACCGGGTTGCATCAAACTCTCTAGAGGGTCACATATCGCCAAACAATAGCCGGAAGAATCCACCAGATAAGCACGAGCCCCGATACCCCCCATAGCAATGCCGTTTAGCCTGATGAGCCCGTATCTATATATCTGTATAGTACACGTTTCAAAATTCACGTAGCCGGCCTAAGATGCTCGTCATCCTATAAGAGACGGCAGTGGCGGTAGGATATGAGGGTCGTATACCCCCTCGTCCTCTTCGTCACTCTCCATGTCATCATCGTCCCTCCTGTCCAACACATCGTCTGCGTCAGCCATTTCTTCGTCATCATCTGCGGTATCTTCGTCCCTGTCATCCGCAAAACTATGGCCATTTGTTGCGTCCTCGGGCTGACGGCGTGCTCCTTTGGGTCGCAAACGTGTAATGCTTCGATTCTCATCCCAGCGCTCCATACGCCGCAGTGCTCGGTTCAGCATCTTAGCACGGTGGTAAGCCTCCTCGCCACGATCGTCTACTTCGCCACCGAAGTCTATAGGAACGAGACCCGCTGGAATGGGTGGCGGTGTCTTGGTTCCGACTTCGATGTCTTGTTGGTGAAGGGCTTGTGCGTTGGATTCTTCGTCGGTGTCATAGCCGTCTTGCATGCCTTTGCAACGAATCCAAGCTCGCAAGAAGGGTGACTGAGCACGCCGGCGTTGAGCAGCTTTCTTGTATTCTATACGGACCCCGCGGTCGAGAATGACTTCTACGCGCCGACGTCGGTATTGCTCCACTGCGAGCTGATGTTGGGTCAAAGGACGGGTGCGCTTATGGGATGGGTCCGCACCGTTCAAGGGCAGGTAGAAGCCATGGGGCCCTGAGAATGTTGCTGCATTGCCAGACGGTGATTGTCCGTCTTGTGAATTTGTTTGGTCGAATCTGGATTTGAACCCTCGTATAGCTGATGGTCGATTACGTGTCCAGTTTCCTCGGCCAGGCCCTTTAGGTGCCGATGTGGTCACGGGAGCGTCGTCATTGAGCAGGGTGTTGATGCGCATATTCGGTGTGGCCTTCTTTGCCATGTTGTATACACTACCTGGGGGTGATGCTGACCGAGTCCGGTCTGTGTCTGAAGGATAGTCTCTCTCGACCATCGTCTTTGCCAGCTTGCCTCGACCCCTCGCAGAGCCTTATTAGCGTTAGCATTCTTCTCGTCCATATAAGAGAGTATGCATTCTTACCATGTGAGGGCGACTGTCGCTCTTTACCAGGCGTTGAAGCGCCATCGTCCGCCAGCACCGAGAATACAGGGTTCTGGTTGAAAGCTTGTACCGTGTTAGATTTGTACAGTCGTGATTCATCAACGGACACGAACTGGCCATAGGGCAGATTCGAAAAATGTGGGGAACATCGAGATGCTCGACTGTGGTAAAAGTACGGCAGGAAAAAGTAAAGCACTCACCTTTCTTGTTCGTACGCTTCGGGCCGGTGACGACAGGTGCCATATCACTCTGCAAAATGGCTGTGCGTGGTCAGCGAACGTCCTGCCTCGTTTCTGATCCGACACCGTACCTGCTCGCTCTTTGCGCTTGATCTCCCCAAAATTCTTCTCATCCACAGTATCGACGTTCTCGAGAGCCTCCAGCTCAGCCGTCAAGAATTCGAACGGGGGGCATTTGATTGGCAGGCCTCCTGTTATCGCCTCTTCTTGTGGACTGTATTGCCCTGCACCGAAAGGATTATTCAATGCGGCCTCTTTCGAGAAGTCGCTCTCAAGGTACCACCACATGAGCCACAGAAACGCTGTAGCTCTGCTTCGGCTGCTCAAGTTCGGGCGCATAACGAGATCGAAGAAGTCTCGCGGTGGGAAGAAGTGCAGCTCGGAGATCTTCGGCGCATATTGTGAGAGGACGAAGATGAGGTTCACGGGGTTTGTTCGAGGCACAGCCTTTTCTCTAATGTCTTCGATTGTGCTCGGCTGCTCATCGTCTTCCGTAGCTCCCTTGAGGATGGATTTCAGGCGTGGGGCATCTTGAAGCTGTTTGTAGGCGTTCGGGTCTTGGTGGGCTTGAAGCGAGGGGATCGAGTGGTAGGTCCGCAGCTGTGCCCGCATCTCGGGGAAGACTGTCTATAATTAGACTATGTGAGGTCCAAGGGACGATATGTTCGTACAGTTCAGCGTGGTGTTCATCCTTCCCACATTCACGAGTAGGCACACCATGGCCATGTTGATTGCCGCTGGACGCTCAGTCAAGAGCTTGTCCTTCAGGATCTTGCTGCACTTGCTACTCTTTGCCATCGCATCCAAATATATGTCCGCAAAGGTGCCCTTCAGCCCGTCGGACTTGGTGAACACCTTCTGCTCGTCCTCAAAGACGTACTTGAGAAAGTCATACTGTATGTCCTTGCGCCAGAGCGGGATGCCATCATCCTTCTTTAGGTGCCTGATCTTGTTCCCCGAATATACCGAAGATACGCTGCCGTTCGCATTGCGCCGCATCGTCGTTGGGTTCGCCGTGTATATGGCTGATGCCCTCTTCATCCCTTCCTCTGGATCGCGCGGCGTACCTTCGCTCTCACCAGGACCAGGTGTGGTGGCTTGCGAAGCCGTGGAGAGTTTCGTATCGTCCATGGCAGCAGGTTCTGCAGCGAGAATATGTCGCAGGCTGTTTCTGGAGTCAGGCTCGGGGCCGTCGTTGCGCGCAGGTGGCGCCGACGGCGTTGTCGATTCCGCTGCATCCATACTGAGCTCGGAGCAGTTGGTGTAATGTGTCAAGGAAGCAAGGGTGCTGGCAGCCGACAGAGCGCAGATTAAGGACAGAAAAGCATTAGGGGGGTTTCCTGGGTCGATATGATCTTTCTGGTCCGATCTTTTCCGTTAGGTGGCTTGCTTTGACGTTAGGCCTAACTTGAGATGGTTAGCAAAAGTTTATATCATACTACTAGCTTAGCAGCTAAAACCCTATATTAATAGTTTTTTATATTAGAACTCTCCTAACTTTACCTACCTAATATAATTTTTGTATAGCTCTTAGTACTATAACGCTTATTAGTTATTAATCTTTACCTAAATAGCTTTTAACCTAGTATACTCTGCTACCTAAGAGAGCTAAGTAGAGGCTACCTAGGAGCCTTAAAATAAGCAACTTATAAGCATATAATAACTACTTAGTACTACCTTAGGTAGTAATGTAAACCTTAGTCTATACTCTATATAGCTAAATCCTTACTTATAAAATGTAAGCAATAGTTCCTTAGGGCCCCTTTAAGTGCTATAGTATATATAATATAGGACTAATTACTAGCTACTACTAAGCTAAGGCTCTAAGGCGTTTATAGCTATTAACTAGAAGCTAGTAGAGAGTCTATTAATACTATAGTACTACTAAAATTTACTTACTCTAAGGCTTTTAAGGCCTTATAAAGCACCTAAGCAAAGTATTATAAAGAGTAATATTAACTATATACGTAGGCTAGAAGCTAAGTAAGAAGTAGCTAATAAAGTAGATACTAGTAATTAATTAGATAAGCTATATAGCTCTACTACTAAAAAGGGTAATAAATAATTAGGTATTCTACATAAAGACTATAACGTATTCCACTACCGAACCGCCCACACCACCGAACCGCCCAAAAGCTTGGCATTGGAAAATCAAAACAGGATATCTTAATAACAAAGCTAAACCTTAATATTTTCTTTT